>OX377622.1:28556013-29126013 GCA_947397865.1 Polietes domitor | reverse complement strand
CAAATTTTATGCGTTTTTTTTTTTTAAAAAGTTATCAAGCTCTTAAAAAATCACCCTTTAGTATAAACGTATTGATAAGCACGTATTTTGGCACCGATTCCACTCACTTGTATGCAGTTCTTGGACCAAATTTCTACTAATCATATATCAGAACAATTTTTGGTTACATTATATTTTTTATATGGTGTCTCCAAGTGTCAAATTTTCATTCATATTCATGTCTGTGACGTTAACAAATTAACCCCAAACGAGAAAGTGAAACGATGAGAAATCCCAAATTGAAATTAAAGAGCACTTAACGATTTGGTTGTTATTTCATAATGAAATAATAACAAAAAAAAAATTAAAAATATATTACATTACCAAAATAAATGAAAAAGCACCCAAATCAAATATGAAAAATCGCCCAGAAACATATGTTAAAATCCGGCATCGCAGAGTACCGCATTCCTTTGTTGGCCGGTCTGAAATATGTAATGATTTATATTTGAGTCAATTGAAAAAATATTTTTCCACCGAAGCACAACATTTTTTCCTTACGAATTTTTATAAAAAAAATTGACAGCGTTGGTGCCACTACTTTCAGAGGTTACTGACTTAGACCACTTTCGTTATATATATAATATATATATTATATATATTAGGATGGGTCACGAAAATAAATTGCAACGGTAACCCTCCACAAATGAAGATTGGATTGTTTTTTTTTTTATTATTATAAGTCTATAGATACAAATATCCTTACAGACTAAAAGACTAATGTACATATATACACTTATGAATTACTTAATTATTAGGTATTTAAATACAAAATAATTTTTCTTTTAATAGAGTTTTTATTTTCCGATAATTCAATGATGTGGTAGTATTTATTAAATTGAACACATAAGCGGCGGAAAGGATCATTATTAGCGTAATTTGTGCGGAAGTAATCAATGTGGATCAACTGAAAATTTCTAGTAGGTCTATGAGGTATATTTATAAACATTCTATTCATGATAAAATTTGAATCAATGTTGCCCTGTAAAACATTCATCAGGAAAGTAATGTTCAGCATAGTACGACGACTTCTCAAAGATGGTAATTTAATAAGATTAAGTCTAAATTCATATGACGGCAGTGTACGGGGGTTCCACCCACGTCCACGTAGACAAAATAAGAGGAATTGTTTTTGCACAGATTCAATAATGTTACTATGAATAGTATAAGATGGATCCCATATAACAGAACCATACTCAAGTATGCAGCGAACCAAAGAGGTATATAATTGCTTAGTGACTGAAAGATCAGAAAACTCCTTACTCCAACGCTTCATAAAACCAAGAGCACTATAAGCTTTGTTTACTATCATTGAAATGTGAAGTCGAAAGTTCAGACGTTGATCTAATAAGATTCCGAGGTCCAGAAAAGTATCTACAGTATCGAGTTCTTGATCACCAAGGAAATAATTGGTTCTAGGATGTTTAACTCTAGAAAATGCTATATGTTTACATTTCAAAATATTTAGTTCCATTAAATTTACTTTACACCATTCATGAAAGCAATCAAGATCAGATTGTAGGTAATATTGCTCCAACGGGTCTTTAAACGACCGAAATATTTTTACATCATCAGTATACATTAGAATATTGGAATGTCGAATTACAGATGGAAGGTCATTAATAAATAGTGTAAATAAGACAGGGCCAAGATGACTTCCTTGTGGTACACCGGAAGACACCACAATTTCCTTTGAAATAGCATTTCCGAATTTTACCCTTTGGATTTGACCACATAAATAGCATTTTAACCAAGATAATAATGAGTTACTAAAGCCCATATAATCTAATTTTTTCAAGAGAAGGTTATGATTAACTTTATCAAAAGCCTTACTAAAATCTGTGTAAATCGTATCCGAATAGCGCTAAGTTTTGCAATGCCTCTATAATTCGATACGTCCATCTTGCTACCAGATTTAAACATTGGGATTATATATGATTCTTTCCAAAGAGGTGGTAAATAACCATAACATAATGATCTATTAAATATTAAGCAGAGAGGATACGAAAGAAGATCAGCACAATATTTTAGTATGTTAGTGAGAATTCCATCAGGACCAGGATTAAATGTACTCTTTAATGACTTCAAATTTTCCAAGACCGTACACCTACTTAGATATGAAACATTTACTGGTGAATATTCAACAATGTTATAAGGATAAGAACTTGACTGATCAAATGTTTTATTAGAGTAAGTCGTTGAAAAAAAGTTAGCAAATATGTTACTAATTGATATATCATCATCAGCAACAATGGAGCCAAATTTCAAAGAGTTTGGAAAAGTACGTAATCGGCGTTTGGAATTTACAAATTTATAAAAAGATTTAGGATTACTTTTCAGTTGGTTTTTCATAGATATTACGTAATTATTGTATGCTCTTCTGTTCTCAGTATTGTAATTAGATCTTGCGATGGAATATTTAGAAAAGTCAGTAGAAGAACCAGTTTTCTTGTATCTTTTGTTTTTCTTATTCTTGAATCTTGCCAATTGATTAGTGTTCCAAGGTGTGCCAATATTGGCACGTTTTAATATTTTAGGAACTTATTTAGAAATACAATTATGCAATGCACTGTAGAAAATTTCTATCACAACGTCTAAAACCTTGGACGAGAGAATATCATTCCAATTAATAGTGGATAAAAGTGTGTTGAGTTTAGAGTAATCTGTTTTAGAAAAACAGTATTCTTTTTTACTTCTAATACATTTTGAAGTGTTTGTAAAAGAGTTTGAAGGAATCATAATTTTTAAATCAATTGTAGGATGATAGCGATCTTCAGGGTGTGTCACCGGATTAGACGAGTTCAGCAAAACTTCCGACGGTTGGTTAACAAAAATTAGATCTAAAAGTTTACCAAATGAGTTAATGATGATCTGCAAAATATTTCGTCACTGGGTCAAGTCATCTGTGAGTTAAATGCTCCTGAAAACACCTCTAAAAATCATGTTTTCCCGTGTAATTTTTTAATGTTGCATTTTGGTTCAATTTTTTTCTGTATTAATGGATCCTTGGAAACATATTATTGGACGTTTATATTGATTTTTTTTTGGTTTTTAAAGGTGACATCTTAAAACTCATATTTCTTGGAAACATTTTTTAAGAGGTGCTATGATGAATGATGAATATCGGATGAAAAATGACGTCACTGAAACCATGTTTGTCAAAAAATTTAATACAGGAGATGGATTTTCAGAGCCAAAAATTTCAAACTCTTTTTACAAAAATGAGCGCTGCGGCATCAATTTACTTCAGAAGTTCCTCATTTAGTCATCGTGCGAAATGTGTTGGCGGCCGCTATTGTGTTTTTATATTATATATATTATTTTTATAAAATACAAATACCAAATACGAAAGATATTTTCAGTCGTCACTCTGAAAAAACACAACAAATACTATAATAGTCCAATAATTCGACCAATAAGTTACTCTAAGACAAGAATTAAAATTTATATTTAAAGTTCTTTCACGGGTCTATTATTTCAGAAAAAAAACATGATTTTTAGGGGTATTTTCAGGAGCGTTTAGCTCACAGACGGCTTGAGTGAAATATTTTGGAAATCATCGTTAAACAATCCAAACTTTATGTTCGTGGTGTGACTGGAAATTGTTTTTCCATTTGTATGGACCGCAACTGAGCCTAGTATACATAGCTCTTCGGCAAAATGTTTGTTGTAATTTTCAGAAAGTCAAGGTAAATGTCGGTGTTAAATTCGCTCTGAAAAAAGCATTTCGTTTCATTAAAATTATACCACGCTTTTGTCAACACCCTTTCCAAGCACATTTGATGGATTCCCTCCAAAATCGCCCATATAAACAAACAAATTTTGACAGACAGCCAGCCAGCCAGCCTCTCTTTTTCCGTTAGAAAGAAAAGCGGAAAGAGATGTCAAGTGAAAACTAATTGAATTAATTAAAACACAATGTAAATTGTGCTGTGTGTGTGTGTTGGAAGAAGGCAGGGGCGAGAGCGATAGAGAGATAGAGAGTGCATGATTTCAAAATGTAATGTGTACTAAAAAGAGCTGTAAGTCGGAGTTTAATTGTTACATCTCTAGCGTCCTCTATTTTTTCGCTGTTCAACCCAACATGGAATTTTTCAAAGTTGTTGTACAGATGTATGGATGTACATACCTATGTACACGAATACAACATTTTGTTTACAAACAACTGACAACTGTTTGCCAACTCTCTGTGACAATGTCAGACAAACTCTCTTTCTGTGTGTGTGTGTCTCTCTCTCTCTCCATTTCTTATGGTAACTTAGAGTTATTTCGCAGTTTATTGCAGTTGAGCAATTGAGGTAGTGCTGTAATTCGCCGTAATTTATATGTGGGAGAGTCGAGAAGTATCTGAGAGATACTTACTCTCCAGTTGATGGCAACAACACCTGCAGTGTAGCAGTGGAAACATGAAAGCCCACATAAAGCGTATGGGCCACAGACCGAACACAGCAACCAACTCCTTTGCGAACGCCACCACAGAACATGACGGCACAGCACACACGGCTCCATAGCCTCACAGTCCCTGGTACCAGACCTCGTTGCCTGGCTGCTGCTGCTGTCGGAGTCAGTCGTTTGTAGCAACCAATCGTATATGGATGGGTTGTCGGCCTGGTTTGTTGGTTGGCCTGGCTGGCTGCTTTTGGACTTTGTTCCTTAACTGGAGGAGGTTTTTTATGCGTTGGCTGCGGCTGGCTGGATCGCTGTGTTTTTGTGCAAACGTTTTAAACGGAGGTTTTACTATAAATACTCCATAATACCCATAATATAGATACAAAGATTTCAAAAACAGATAAATATGTATGACGCGTGCCTGTGGGATGGAATGCTCGGATGGATGGATGGTTGAATCTTGGATGTTGGATGTAGCCATAAATGTGTGCCTGTCGTTCTTGTTGTTTTTCGCTTCTAAGGCGTTAAGTAGGTTTTGTTGCTTGAAGTGAACTTTTTAAGGCTTTCAAACTTATAAATAAATAAATGAAAAACAAAAAAATGAAAAATTTGTTTATTCCATTCCCGGCTGTTTCTTATCTCGAATTATTCATGCAAATCATAATTTGTTGTTGTTTGCTCTTCTGTGCATACTTAGTTGCCCGTTGTTCGTAGTTGTTTGATGGCTGTTGGTTGTTCGGCTGGTTGCTTGTTATTTCTTCATAATAAGATAATATCGCTTAATTAATCATTTCTGTTGACCTTTCCATTTCATTGAAGTTCTTTGCTCGGCTTGGTTTGGCTGCAGTTTCCCCCCTCCACCACCACCACCACCCCCACACAATTTACTTCCTATAATTCTTATCCGCCCATTTCAAGCCATTTGTGTGTGTGTGTGTTTGTGTGCCAAAAATAAAAGTGTAGAGGAAACCGAAACCGTAACAACATCGAAAGGGTTCGTCGTCGTCATCGTTGTCGGCCAACACTGTCGAAAGTATTTAAAAGGGGTTGGAATGGTTCGTTGGCTGTGTTGCGTTATGTTGTGATATGTTGTTATGATGATACAATCAAATGTTAAAAAATGAACGAGCACAAATGTCTGTATATGGGGGTACGTACATTCATTTGTGTATTGGGGTGGAGTGAACAATGTCAATGAAAGTGTGAGAGAATTTCTTTATGACGTTTCAGAAATGCATATAGTGGCTTCCCGATTTAACGGAAAATTTATTGACAGCCATGTTTGTTAAATTGATAAATTCGTTATATCGAGTTCTGGTTATTATCATTATTTTGTGTAAGATAAAAGATAATGATTTAGTTCAGATCCCATAATAACCATGCAATAAATGTGAAATAAATAAAAATGAAAATTGATTTTTTATAACACTTAACAACAAATTTAAAAATAAAATTTTTACATATATTTTTTACCGTCCGTCTGTTGAAAGCACGCTAGCATCTAAACGAAAGGAGCTAGGAACTACAAATTTTCCATAAATGCGTCTTATAGTCGTAGATCGGTTGTGATTGCAACAGGGCGAAATCGGCCCAAAGGGAAACATTTTTCCCTCTCAAGGACTAAAAATACCCATAATAACCCCTAATATTTTAGAGTATTTAAACATATTTTTTCAATATGTCTGCATGTACTTACTTGATATTGGGTATGCGCATTCCCCCTATAACAAATGCGTGCACCATAATGTGATTTTTATTCGTGGGGGGTGAAATGGGGCCAAAAAGGGATAAAAAATGGTACATATTAAACAACAACAGCTAGAAAAACGAAATTCGGTGTGTACATTCCCTAATTATATATATATATTAGATACATAATATAAACGTATTTTTTCACCATTCGTACTTTTAAAGGGTAAAATGGGAATAGAGTGATAAAAATGGTACCAACCAAACGGCTGCACCTAGATTAATGAAATTCGATGTATACATTTTTCTCATTTCGTAGACACGTAAAATAAACGGATTTTTCGAAATTCGTACTTTTGGGGGTTAAAATGGAAAAAGGGGATAAAAATGGTACCAACCAAATGGCTGCAGCTAGAATCATGGAATTCTGTGTATACATTCCTCTGACTCCAAAGACACACAAAATAAAAGGATTTTTCAAAATTCGTACTTTTTACTTTTATGAAAAAAAAATGGCTAGAATCGTGAAGTTGGGGTATCTTGCACTGTGTACGTGAAATAATTAATTATCAAAATTTGTACTTTTGGAATTAAAATTGAATGAAAATACAACCAACTGTAGCACCCACTATCTACCAATATTTATGGTATTTAAGCTTTTTGATAATATAAATAAAAGAATATTTATTTTTTGAATTGACTTGAAGTATTATTTCGATATGTAAACGTATATAAGCGTGGTTTGAAATAATAAAAATATGTTTATTTATAAAATTACTTTTTCAATATGTGTATTTGTTTTGGCTATATTAAAATATATATATATATATATTTTCCTGTAATATTACTGAGCTTCTACGAAAATCGACAGCATCTATGGAATGCAATCCATGGTGAAGGGTATATAAAGTTCGGCCCGGCCAAACTTAACGCAGTTTTTACTTGTTTTTTTTTTCTTTTCTTTTTTTGTTATTTTAGTTCAATCACAAATAAGTTAAAAAGAGTGTTGTCTGAAATGCAGTTCAAATTAAAAAAATCCTGTTGTTAAGATTAATCTAAAAAACATGAAAATGAAATCTAAAAGAGGCGCACGGGCCTAGATCTGCTAAACAAAACTGAAAACGAGGCACCAATACGAGGCACAGTGGTTCAGAATCAAAATTCAATAACTTTTGTTCTAGTAAACATTTTTGAGTTCTGTAGAAAACTAAATTAGATAAGGACCCACGGATCATTTTAAGATATTAACATTAAGAATCGGGAAGTCAGATATATTTTAGAAATCGGCCCAAAATTGACTACGTATTTCGTATTTTTCGATTTTAAAGAAAACTAAAATTTTTTTGTTGTTATGTTTTTTTTAAAATATTTTCATGTATTGGTTCATAATGCAAAGAAAATATTTTATTTTTTTTTGTATTACAGATTTTCACGTTTTTCAGATTTAGAAAATTTAAAAAACGTATATTTTTTGTCTTTGTCGAAATGTTTCTCACACAATTTAAGATATTTTGTACTCAAATATTTTTTATGCCAAAAAAACCTAGTAACACTTGATTTAGCATAATTTTTTTGGAAGTATTTCATTATTTATAAAATTTAGCATGGAAATAAAGGAAATTTACTCATTTTTCTATCTGCGTACCTACTTTTCAGAAGTTAATGAGCAGAAAATGAAAGGATTCCGTTTTGGAACTAAAAAATCTGACTTTCTGCACTAAATGTATCTTAACATCCAAGGGTCAAATTTCGTGCTGCCAAAAGTTACCCTAGAAAAACGGGTAACCTTTCAAACTTTCCAAATACGTATGTATTTCGTTAGGGCTTTTGAAGGGAAAAAGTTGTGTTGGCCCAATTTGTTCAAAAAGGATATTTTTTACAATGTTCATTACAGCCAAACTATATTTGTCACATACATAGTTTTGGCGTCATAATAAAGCTAAGAAAAATAATGTAAAAAAACAGATAAACAAAAAAATAAAAATTTAATTTTCTTTAAAATCGAAAAATACGAAAAGTATTCAAATTTGGGCCGATTTCTAAAATATATTCGATTTCCCGAATTTTAATGTTAGTATCTCAAAATAAGCTACTTTTGGTTTTTTTACAGAACTCAAAAATATCAACTACTATCTACTATAAACAAATTTATTGAATTTTGGCCCATGGATTTTGATTCTGCACCACTGTGCGACGTAGGAAACCTTTAATCGGAACTTCCTAGGAATGATTCTTAACACCGTTTGGGTAGGAAAAATATATCCTATAGTGCGTATGAGTGATATTATTCTTAAATAACAGCACGTATACGCAACCTACACTCACTGCAACCTATAAGATTTGATCGACGACATTTGCGATTTTGACCTTGAACCTGCAATTTTTTTGATTTTATATGTTCACAATTTTCGTTCTTTATGACAAGAGCTACAACTTTGCCACAGAGAGTAAATCAAAAACCTAAACGGTTTGCAAAAATGACACCGAGATCCCAAATCTTTGTTTCATTAGTTCACAAATGTATGAAAACAATGAACAATCCAAGAAAAAATAGGTTATGGAAAAAATTATTATTTTTTTTTTCATTTATTTGTAGTGTGAAAAACTAAAAAAAAAATGAAAAAAATATATATTTCCCATAACATACTTTTTCTTGGATTTTTCATTGTTTTTATACCAAGTTTTTATAAACTAATGCAAAAATTATAATTTTGATGATTTTTCACTGTAATTTTGGTAGATTTTGTAAAAAATCGTAAAAAATAGAAGCCATCATTTCACCACTTTCAAACTCACACAGTGGCTTAAAACTAGACCTAAGCATACTACTTCAAAATTTCATCAAAATGTATTAGTGTAATCATTTCGAAAATCAAAATAAAAGAATTAAAAATGCAAAAACTTTAAAAAATATAACCCTTCCAAACCGCACCACATAAATATTTTAAAAGTAATTGAAATTGCCTTCGAAAATCAAAATAAAAGAATTAAAATTGCAAACACTTTAAAAAATCTAACCCTGCTATAACACACCACATAAATATTTTAAAATTAAATTACCTTCAAAGCAAGGTATAATTAAAAATATTTATTAAAATTGGTAAAGTATTTCAAGAGTTGCAGGCGGTTGAATGAGCACACCTTTTTAAAAAAGGTGTATTTTTTCACTGTTAAATTGGTCGGAACGCGTGAAAAAAATTTTGAAATTTTTTTCCAAAAATACGTACACTATATTTTTATGAGAAGTATTCATACACAAACTTTCAAAACAATCGCAGCTGTCGAGGTCACAAACCGTACAGATTGACATGGAATGACTCATATGTGTAATTGAACAAACAATAATATGCACTGATATATACGACCACAATCGATTTAATAATCCAACCTACAACCGCATTTTTCACAGCTGCGGTTCATAAATAGATGTCTGGCTCTTTTTATATTCGGCGTGCGTTTTTATATGACTACTGATAGCAGCCGTTGACCGCTGCTTATCTAAGGTGAACGAACAGTAACAAATATTCCAGCGGCTAAGCATTAAAGTTCCCACAGAACAGCACAATGTAGCTCTTGAACAAAATTGAACTGTAATTTAGCGAATTTATTTCACTTTGTCCACTCCACCCTAGTATATTTATCTACTTATAACAATAGAGGCACTTATATTATCTCTTTGTCAGGGTTGATACGACACTGAATTGAATAGAAAGAAGAAAAAACGCTAAAAATTGAGACGTTTTTAAGGATATCTCAAAACGTAGATAATACAAACATGTATATTCCATCGGTACTTTAATGTTTAGTTACTGGAATATTCGTTGCTGTTCCCCATAGACAATTATGAAAGAAAGAATTATAAAAATAAATTATAACCGAGACCTAAAAAATATTATTTGTGTGCATTCGGAGCATCAGGATATTCAGTATTTGCAATCGCTTGTCTACGTAGAAGCTGAAAGTAGTAGGTACGATTTTTTTCTAAATTCTTTCCTTTAGGGTCGAATTGGAAAAAGGACTGAAACTGGAACCAAACAAAAGGCTGTAGCTAAAATCATGAAATTAGGTGTGTACATTCCACGCTGAAACATATTGAATGTTCAATATTAGAAATTTTCCTATCAAAATCGTACAGATATTTAGGCTGTAGATGGAATCAAGAAATTGCAAATGGGGAAAATCGGACTTGAGGGAATTGTCTCTACCTATTTAGGGCAAATTTTTCACATGTCTGTCTAATATTTACATTTATATAGAGTAGAGGACTATTAATATTATTATTAATCACAATCTTCCTAATATGGTAGAGCACTTCTATGTAATGTTGACAGCCTCTAATCTGCGGTAATACTGTGGAATGACTCCGTGATGGAGGGTATATAAAATAAACCATGGGTCTAAAATCAAACCCTAATCCGCGCTTATCAACTTGAAAATGTATATTGCCAAAAAAATTAAATAAAAATCCCGCCCTAATGCACATATATATTTTTTCACATTTGGTAAGGAAATTTCGAATTTGTTTATTTTTTCCATGCTTTATATAAGGTTACTTTCTATATATGTTTGTGTGCCACAAAATTTGAAATCAATTTTTGAAAGCTTTTTTCTCAACCAATTTTGCTCAAATTTTGCACACTTAATCATTTTCGATGACAATACAAGGAAATGGAAAAATTTGACCAATTGGACAAAGGGGCGTGGTACCTCCCATACAAACCACAAATTAAAAATCTATTATTTCTGCTCCTGATAACGGTATTTAAACAAAATTTGGTACGTCGGTTTGGTGTGCATGTTGTAAGTGCTGCTGCAAATATGGGCGGGATTGTACAAAGGGGCGTGGTACCTCCCATACAAACCACAAATTAAAAATCTATTATTTCTGCTCCTGATAACGGTATTTGAACAAAATTTGGTACGTCGGTTTGGTGTGGATTTTTTAAGTGCTGCTGCAAATATGGGCGGGATTGTACAAAGGGGCGTGGTACCTCCCATACAAACCACAAAGTAAAAATCTATTATTTCTGCTCCTGATAACGGTATTTGAACAAAATTTGGTACGTCGGTTTGGTGTGGATTTTTTAAGTGCTGCTGCAAATATGGGCGGGATTGTACAAAGGGGCGTGGTACCTCCCATACAAACCACAAATTAAAAATCTATTATTTCTGCTCCTGATAACGCAGTAATTTTTCCTTCTACAAAAGATAACTAAATTCGAATTTGTTTTTTTTTTTCAATTTTGAAAAAAAAGAAAGCGGTCTATGTCAAAGCATCTTCTGAAAGTAGGGGAACCCTAGAAGTACCAACGTTGCCGATTTTTTTATAAAAGTTCGACGCAGCAGTAGGATATTCTAAGCAAAAAATTGTACTTCGATTGAAAAATATTTTTCCATTGACTCAAACATAAATCATAGCATATCTCAAAACGGAGAAAGTGAAAGAAAAAATCGATTATTAGATGTTTTGTTTGACAATGGAAAGAGGGAGTACCACACTCAGCTATACATATTTTTCAAAAAAAAAAAAATAAATATGTTGTCACCTTCTTACAAAATTGTTTTTTTTTTCTCCTCTTTACAAAAATATTTTTTTAATAATTTTCAACACAAACAAAAATATTTTTCCCAATTACAAAATATTTTTTTTATAATTAAAAAAAATATTTTTTACAAAATAAAAAAAAAATATTTTTTTGGTACAAAAAAAAATTAAGAAAATAATTTTTCTCATTTTTTTACAAAAAACGAACGAAAAAACTAAAACAAATGATCGTTGGCACGGCAGAAGTATTGCTGGGTAACTATACCTGCATATGCACATACTTACATATGCAACTCAATGAGATGCTTGTAAGATGGCATGTGTGCTTTATTACTTGGTGTGATTTTTTAAACGCAAATTCGGCAAGTGAGTTTTGCTTCTCGTTCGTTTGTGAGAATCATCTCCTTATAGAGGCCGGGTTTGATGTTGAAAAGTCGCTGCGAAGCCACTTGAAAAGACTTTTGACAGGGTCGAAATCATGATCGTGGTAGTCTGCAGCCAAGTAATAAATGTCACCATGCCATTTGTAAATATATTTGCATTCTATTAAATATAGATGCAAAATGGTCTTGAGCCAGGACAATATCCCAGTTCAAATCAAATATTGATTACAGACCAAACTAAAAACAACACATTTTTAATATTTTAAATCTCATTTTTTTGCTTTTACCTGAAAATCGCAACATGTGCTTTTAAATGAAGCGAAATACAAAAATTATATAGGGTCTGCCAAATAACTTTTTTTTTTTGAAAATGCTATAAAAATAATAGTCCAACGGTTGAATAGTTGAGAAAAAAACGTTAGATGTCGGACCCTATAGTATGGGTATTAACTCTTTGACGACCATACATTTTTGGCTGGGATAATACACAAATTTGTGGTTTTAAATGAAATTTTTTACCAAATAAACTACAATATTGAAATATATTATTTTTTATTTACAATTTATATACTTAATGTAAAAAATAGTTTTGTAAAAAAATGTTTTTGAAATTTTAAAGAATTTTAATTGTTTTATTAAAATTGCAATTATCGTCGAAGGTACATTTATTTTTGAAGTATAAGCCCAGTCGAGCCGTGTAAATTTTAGGTAATTATCAGGGCGCTGCAAATGTTGCAGCGGTTTAATAGCGATTGTTAAAAATCGAAAAAACTTGTTTTTTAAAAAAAAAATCAATTTTTCTTTTGACGATTTAACGTATAAAGTATATCAGAGAATGACAAAGCAAACCACAACATTTCACAAATAAACGTTTTTGAAATTTTAAAAATATGTAATTTATTCTTTTTTTATTAAAATTACAATTATCGTCAAGGTACCCCTATTATTATCAAAGTATAAGCCCGATCGAGGCGACTAATACCTTAAATTTAAGGTAATTGTAAGGGCTGCAAATGTCTCCTTCGCGTAGAGGCAGTGCTTTAGTAGCAGTCGTTAAAAATTAAAAAATATGTTTTTTTAACAATTTTTCTTTTGACGATTTACTAAATTTTATAACAAAAATACATCAACCACTTTTTCAACTACACATGTTTGAAAATCGCAAATTGTCTAAAGTCAACACAGCCCTTCGGAAAAATGCCGGTAAACTAGAGCTGACAACCTTCAAATATTGAGTTTTCATTTAGCAATTTATTGTTTGAATTTAAAACTTATTTTAAGAGAATATAACAATTATTTTCGTGTTTCTGTTGTGACAAATATATAAGTAAAAATCCGCTAAATTAGCCTCACTTTTTGTCGTGTTCGAGAAAAACGTAACTAAACATAAAAACCAAGTAACAAATAATAACTTAACTTTTAACGTTTGTGCACGGCAGAGGTATCTATCTGGCAAAGTGGAAACATAACATGATACAAGTTAAGTTTTATAAATGACACAAAGGCTTATAGCCAGCCGGCACATCCTTAGTCAAACGAAAAAAGGGGTGGTTTCACAATGCCATGTTGGCCATGGTAGCCACAAAATATAATAATGATAAAAATAAAAGATAACAAAAGAAATTCATATAATAAAAGAGGTATTTAACGAAGTGTGTTCTTTGGCGGGTCACAAATGCAAAGCAACCACAATGAAAGGCGATTGTGATTAGGAGGGGGTTAAGCGGGGGAAACAACACCCTCTGGATGATATGTTAACAACAAACAAAAATCAGTCTTAACGATTTCTTAAAAGCACTTTTGAAAAATATATTTCCTAGCACACAAACAGCAACCCACACGCACACACACACACATAACCCCATTGACCCCCTAAAGGTATGCTTTAACATTTGCTCACATTCGACCACTCCTTGTAGGTATGCCATCACAAACAGTTTCCAGGAAATACATCAACTGTCCAAGCGCTACTGCTGCTGCTGCTGCCTCCAAGCCAAAGGAGAACGACTCAACGAACGAACGCATGATGACAGGGTAATTGATGTCCGATTAGTTTCCTACATTCAATTCGTTTAAATATTCATATCCACTTAGAGGGGTATACAACCTTTGGTTTATTTAAACTCATAATTGACCTAAATTGTGAGAAGAAAATTACTTACCGGCCCTCTGCTCCCCTCAACTACCTCCCACCCACCAAACTAATTGGTGGTTATGGTTTAATGTGTGGTTTCGACAACAACAAACCAATGCCGATTATAAACTCTACAACGGCTCGGCCCGCCGCCAGTAGCTCTATTTTCAATTTATTGAAAATTGTGTATCTTTGTGCTGAGTCATTAGAAATTCATAAATCAATTCCATTGACATTTGCCAAGAGTCATACACCCACTGACGGGCTGATGGACTGACTGGCTGAAGTTTGTGTGTGAGTTCATTTTCTCTTCTTTTTTTTGAGAATAGAATATTCTTCGAGTTTTGGCTAATTACTGGAAGAGCAATTTTTTGCCAAATGGATTCTGTTGGCTTTCAATGGTGAGTAAGATAAATTACTAATTTAATGAAATTTCTTCCGCACATAAAGTGAAAAGAAAAATAAGTAACGAAAAACTAAAATAAATAGTAAATTATTAATTAGCTAGTAAATATGTAGTGGGTGGTAACTATAGGCCGCAGATGTTGGACTTACCACCTTCTGGAGAATATCAATCTCATAAACACAGAACTGAAAATCAAAATCCATGTATTCAAATGAGGAATTAGACAAATAACTGTAAGAGGAAAATGGAAATTTTTGTGTCGGAGTTCTGAAAAATATTTTTGGCGTGCCCAAAATGTTGTATGGAAAACACTGTGGAACAAAATGAAACTTTTCCGAAAATAACAAGGTTCTGACAAGGGATTCTAAAAATTTACGTCATTTAAAATTTTCAATTTGAATCACCAATTACTTTGACTTTGAAAGGTGGTTACATTTTAAGGGCCCTTGTTGATTTTGAATAAAACAGAAATGATTTAGGAAATTATTGTCATTTCTGTTTATTATCACAATACTAACAGTACACGCGAAAAAGCCAGGTATTTGTTATTATCTGTCTCTGTTTTAAGGATAGTTTTTTTTATTTTCCTTGTCTAAAATAGTAAATTGAAAACATGCACTGTGCACTGTTTTAGATGAACTCCCTTCGTATATATATTTTTTATCTTTTTCTACCCAGTTTTTAACAAAAAATTACAACCGCAGAGCCTTTTATTCGAAAAATAATACATTTTGATGGCGGCTAGAGGTCAGAGGAATTTACATACTAAATTCCATGATTCTACCATGGTACCATTTTTATCCTTTTTGATCCCGCTCTCCCCTTAAAAGTACAAATTTTGAAAATCTATTTTTGTGGCAAGTCTACGTTGTCAGTGGAATTTACGCACCGATTCTCTCGACTATAACAGCAATATTTTAGTTGGTACTATTTTTGTCCCTTTTTGTCCCGCTCACACCTTATAGGTATAAATTTCGAAAGAAATCCATTTGGATTTGCTCTTCTACCTTGACAGAGGAATTTACACACCAAATTTCACGACTATAGCTGCAATACTAAAATTAGTACCATTATTATACCTTTTTGTCCCTCGTAACCCTTATAAGTACAAATTTCGAAAGATGCAATTTTACTGCGCTTCTACATGGGCAGAATAACTTACATACCAAATTTCACGACTATAGCTGCAATACTTTAGTCGGTACCATTTTTATCCCTTTTTGTCCCGCTCACATCTTATAAGTACAAATTTCGAAAAATCCAATTTTACTGCGCTTCTACATGGCCAGAAGAACTTACACATCAAATTTCAAGATTCTAGCTGCAATACTTTAGTTGGTACCATTTTTATCCCTTTTTGTCCCGCGCAACCCTTAAAAGTACAAAATGCATTTATACTGCGCTTCTATGTGGTGAGAGGAATTTACATACCAAATTTCACGACTATAGCTGCAATACATTAATTGGTACCATTTTTATCCCTCTTTGTCCCGCTCATATCTTATAAGTACATATTTCGAAAGATGCAATTTTACTGCGCTTCTACATGGGCAGAATAACTTACATACCAAATTTCACGACTATAGCTGCAATACTTTAGTTGGTACCATTTTTATCCCTTTTTGTCCCGCTAACCTCTTATGACTATAATTTTCGAAAAATCCAATTTTACTGCGCTTCTACATGGTCAGAAGAACTCACACATCAAATTTCAAGATTCTAGATGCAATACTTTATTTGGTACCATTTTTATCCCTTTTGTCCCGCACAACCCTTAAAAATACAAAATGCATTTATATTCCGCCTCTATGTGGTGAGAGATTTTCACGATTCTAGCTGGAATTCTTAAATTGGCACCATTTTTATCCCTTTTTGTCTCATTCTTCCCTTAAAAGTACAAATTTCGAAAAATCCCTAGTTGTAGCTCGTCTTCATGGTCAGTGCAAGGAACACACCGAATTTCATGTTTCTAGCTACTACCGTTTAGTCAGGACGAAGGTTCGATGTTTATCCCTTTTTGTCCCATTTTACCCCCTAAAAGTACAAATTTCGTAGAACCCTTTCTTAGTCGACGTCTAGGTCATATTTCGGAACTGCCCTGAAAATTTCATGAGCCTGGCTTCAGCCGTTTGGTCTGTGGGCTGGTCAATGATAAGTCAGTCAGTCGGTCAGTAACGCAACTCTTTTATATATATAGATTGGTATGATTCAGTTATATATGGAACAAAATATCAGCCAAATGGACGTCGCGACCTCGGCGACACAACTCTATCCGATGGTCCAAATTTTCGATGACGCTGAGGCGTAATTGAGGTTCTATGCCGTTAATGTGCCGAATTATCTCATCCTTTAGCTCTTGAATTGTTGCTGGCTTACGAACGCACACCTTTTCTTTCAAATAACCCCACAGAAAGAAGTCCAACGGTGTCAAATCACATGATCTTGGCGGCCAATTGACATCGCCACCACGTGAGATAACACGGCCATTGAATTTGTCGCCCAAAAGAGCCATTGTTTCGTTAGCAGTGTGGCAAGTGGCACCATCCTGTTGAAACCACATATCGTCCACATTTGGGTTTTCATCCCGGGAATTCGCACATTTTTCATTTCCCGTATCCCGGGAAATTCGTACGGGAATCCCGCGGGAATTCAATAGATAATTTTACATATTTCTTCATATTTTTTTCAATCATTTCCACAATAAATCTTTAGTTTTAAAATTTAGTTGTATATAAAATTAGATCACATAGCTTTTAGTCAGGTATGTCAAATATTGCAGTTGGATGGCAAAATATTTTTAAGCTGCGTTCGGATGTAGACTCAAAATCCACTTCTTCTGATTTTTCCTGTCAAGCTCCATATGAAAAAATTAAAATCCTGGAAAAGTAGATTTTGGGCGTGTATCCGAACGCCAAAAATAAAGAATTTAAAGTTTTTGAAGCGACAGGACAAAGAACAAACATATCATTTAATGCTCACTATTAATGTGAACGATCGTTCCTCGTCGCGTCCACATTTTCCAATAAAATAAGAAACATCTGATCTTTAATTAATTTTGAAACTTGAAAAGATATTTGAATTAATCTCACATTGCGCTTTATTATATGAATTCTGTAACAGTTTCGTTGTGAAATATATTCATTGGAAAAATGAGCTTAACTCATGGTAAACAGTATGTTGACGATTTCCCGTGCTGTTCCGGGATCCCGGGAAATTGAAAAAATAATTCCCGTTTCTCGGGAAAATGCAAACCCTAGTCCACATCCATATCTTCCAATTCGGGCCATAAAAAGTTCATTATCATCTCACGATAGCGAAGACCATTCACAGTAACTGCCTGACCGGCCTCATTTTGGAAAACATACGACCCGATGATGCCGCCAGTCCATAAACCTCACCAAACAGTCACTTTTTGTGGGTGCATTGGTTTTTCGACTCACTTCGAATCACTCTTAGATTATCATTCGCCCAAATGCGGCAATTCTGCTTATTGACGAATCCACTGAGGTGAAAATGTGTCTCATTACTGAAGATGAAAAAATCACGAAGTGCACGCACGATATGCATTTTGATTTGAACGCCCATTTTCCTAATAAGCCTGAATAACTTTAACGCATTGCTCGATTGAGAATTGAGTTAGTCTGAAATTGAGAAATGTCAAATGAAATGCAGAAAAAAACTTGACGTTTAGGTGTGGTTCATATTCAACATCGGCGCTTACAATTTAACCACCCTTTATATACGGAAGTTATTTATGTGGAAGGTGCTAGGAGGTCCGTGTCACATGATCCCTGCTTCCAGATTTATAAAATAATTGTAAAACCATGATCGAATATGAAGTCATTGTGGATTCCATGCACCAGTATATAAGCTAAAAAAGAATTTAATGTTACCTAGGAAAGAGACAGTTGTGTGAGAGGTACAGGAAGGGGCGTGGGACATTTTTAATTACAAATGATTTTGACTACCCGAATCGGTTTTATTGCAACCAAAGTTTATGCCACTTTGTGTGGGAGGTACCCGAAGGGGTGTGGCAATTTCACCCATATTCCATGCGAATGTAACCACTAAAAAAGCATTGATAAATATCAAATTTCACAGTATTGCGATCGTCAGTATAGAAGTTATAACAGCCTTAATTTTATGTAGTTTTACGTGATTTGTGTGGGAGGTACTGGAAGGGGCGTGGCAAAACCCGTGATATTTAGTACACTTAAAGATGTGTGTGAAGATAAATTCGAATTTAACTAGCAAAGACACAAACCACTTATTTTTCCAGTGCGCTGCTATGGAGTTAACAGAGCTATGTTAAATTGTTAACAGAGACAATAAATTAATATAAACGCGATATTTGACCCGATCTGATAAAAAACTATAGCTGAAAATAATAAAATAAACATAACATATAACGAAACTACTATATTTAAGTGCGATAATAAATTTAACCACTACATAAGGCATATTCCTACACAAAACAAATTCAGTTTTCTGGTTCGGATTTTCGTCCACTGTGGCCAAACGGAGGAGGGTGCGTCCACTTTGTGGGTACCCAGGAATAGCTCTTGGGGAGCACATTCCAAATATATAACCCACATACCCAGAATCAATTTAGAAAAAATTATATTTCGCCTTTTAAGTTAAATTCGGTTTTTTATTTTGGCCTACTGTGGCCAAACGGAGGAGGATGCGTCCACTTTGTGGGTACCCAGGAGTAGCTCTCGGGGAGCACATTCCAAATATATAACCCACATACCCAGAATCAATATAGAAAAAAATAGATTTGTCCTTTTAAGTTACATTCGGTTTTTTATTTTGGCCCACTGTGGCCAAACGGAGGAGGGTGCGTCCACTTTGTGGGTACCCAGGAGTAGCTCTCGGGGAGCACATTCCAAATATATAACCCACATAGCCCGAATCAATTTAGAAAAAAATAGATTTGTCCTTTTAAGTTACATTCGATTTTTTATTTTGGCCCACTGTGGCCAAACGGAGGAGGGTGCGTCAACTTTGTGGGTACCCTGGAGTAGCTCTTGGGGAGCACATTCCAAATATATAACCCACATACCCAGAATCAATTTAGAAATTTATTTTGTACATACCTCTAATTGCTCCTCCTGGGTACCCACAAAGTGGACACACCCTCCTCCGTTTGGGCACAGTGGACGAAAATCCGAACCAGAAAACTGAATTTGTTTTGTGTACGAATATGCCTTATGTAGTGGTTAATTTTATTATCGCACTTAAATATAGTAATTTCATTATATGTTATGTTTATTTTATTATTTTCAGCTGTAGTTTTTTTATCAGATCGGGTCAAATATCGCATTTATATTAATTTATTGCCTCTGTTAACAATTTAACATAGCTCTGTTAACTCCATAACAGCGCGCTGGAAAAAGAAGTGGTTTGTGTCTTTGCTAGTTAAATTCGAATTTATCTTCACACACATCACTTAAAGTGATTATAAAAACATTAATAAATGCCAAAATAGAGCTGATTCCGATTATCCGTGTGGAAGTTATATGGATTTTAATTTAACATTGGAATAAGGGCTATTTGTGTGGGAGGTACCAGCTTCGAACTTAAACTAAGTTTTGGTAAAATATTACGATGTGCAAAGTTTGAATCGATTCCTTAACTCCTTTCGAGATTTATCGTGTAAACCAGACGGACGGACGGACATGGCTTAAACACCTTAATAAGTCGCGTTACACTTTTTTCTGATGACATATATACCCTCCTACTCTATAGGTATAAAAACCAATAAATTTCAAGATTACCCATTAAGGGTTAATTCACTTATTGTTTACTTGGGTTGGGATAGTGCACGATTTTTCGATTTCGATATGCTGGATCCCCCATTTAGTGAGGTTCGGAAAAACAGTTAGACAAAAAACCCCAAAACTGCCTCGGAGGCGCCCCAGAGAGGTTTAATGTAAGACCCATTAATTTTCCCTCCCCAACATTTTTTTCGAACACACATATCCCCACTCCTTAAAGGGGCTGCCATATAAATATTATTTTTTTATAAAATTTGTCCCCACCAAATTTGTCCCAGTCAAATGTAAGACCAACCCCCTATATTTTTGTAGCCCCAATATTTTCTCAGAGCACACCTACCCTACATCTGCAACCCTTAAGGTGGCCCCCCAAACATTTGCCTATTTCTCATATTTTTTATGAAAGAATGACCCAAAACTGGGCCGCAGACCAAGACTGACCCCAATTAATTCCCCCCTCAACATTTTCCCCAAACCTACATGTAAAATTGCATGTAGCAGATTAAATGGGTTACAATTAAAAAAAGTCGTTACACTTGAACCAGGTGGTATACATACGTCTACAACTATAGAGAAAATAGAATTTATTTTTGAGTCACAGAACTTCAAAACTACAAAAGATACAATTTTTCAAAAATTATTTACAATACTTAAATATTTGCTATGTTACCGATATAAATATATGCCAATTAAGAGATGAGAATATATCGAGCCCTTAGCGCGGAATGATCGCAAGCGCCAAAACACACATTTTACAGGAGAAGGTTTTTATTGATTATTTTGAAATATTTGCATAAAATTAAATATGTTTTAATGCAAAATGTTTTAATTCCGCCGTACCCATCGAATTATTATTAAAAATTGATCATTTGTTTACACCATACGGTACTTTTGGCGCTTGCGATACAAATATTGTACTTGCGGTTACAAATACTGAAAAAACTATGGCACTTACGATATAAGTTTTTTTAGATTAAACCTCGAAATTTTAGTAAACACACTTTTTATTATAAAAAAATTATTAAAACAACGTAATAAAATAGATAACACTACATTTATAAAGGGAAAATAAACAGTAAAGTAATTGAAATCGTTAATAAAAAACTATTTTAGACACATTTCAATTCCTATGATTAATAGTTAAATTTCATATAAAAGTTTTTAGGTAATATCGATATCATCGTTGTCGCTTTCAGTCAATGTCTTTGATTTGATCACTATTCATATTCTGATACTAAAGTTGGTATCGTTTGGGAATTATTCTTTCTCACGACGTCTTTTTAAATCTCTGTATTTCTCCACTGAAATTTTTAGTTGTGCAGGGTAGAGCGGTTTTGGCCCATTGGCAACGATCATTGAATTTTTGTTTGAACGAATAATTAAATTAATATTCATTTCATACATGAAAATCCATATTTAAACTATGCGCAAAATCCCAGTTTTTCAAAATATGCCGATCTCAAACAATTAAATTTTATTTTAATGTTTGGCGGTAGAAATGCTGAATTCCAGTCCTTAAAATGTAAATGATCTAAATAAATCTAAAATACTTTCATAACACTTCATAACATATCGTGCGGGAATTTGTAATTATGGTCGGCCACTCAGAAGGGGTGGAAGGTTCTTCCTTTACAAAATGATTCAATTGTAGAGTGTATAGAATTAACTCTATAGAATTGTGGGCAATGTGCCCATTTCCATTACAATTTTAAGCTAAATACTATGTTTCTTTGTCAAATTTGCCACTATTTGAATTAAATAAATGTTAACGTTTACCCACAATAATCGGGAAATTATACCAAAACCATTTATATAGTATTTGGCTTAATACACGAATATTACAAGAAGTATATTAAATTATTGTATATAAGTTTTATAAGTATATAACAAATCATACAAAAAGGGTTTGTGTTCTCCAAAGAGACAATAATATGGAGCTACGTTCAGTTCTTGTGGGTAAACTTTTTTCTTCTGGATCGATAAATAAACATATAAAACAAATATCTGTGAACTTCGAACCTCTTAGCTTAGTTCATTCGTAACCTATCGTAATTTCAACCAACAGACGAACACTTCATTCTATGGCCGAGGGTATACAAAAAACACTTAATATTGCATCAATACATTGATAGACATATCTAAACATTTATAAATATCTCTTACATTATCTGAAAGCTTTTGCCTAAATTCATAAACTGTCGCTTACGATAAAATTGCTTTCTTTGAAAATGTGAGCAGCGACTTACGATAAAATCTTAGCCCTATTTGTTTATATAAACGTTAACATTTTTGACATTTTGTCAATTTTTATTTTTGTATTAGCCGATAAAATTTTAAATTCAACAATAAAAAATATTTTCAGAAAATGTCGCTAAGGGCTCGATATGTTAAAAATACTTTAAATTTCTTGCCTCTATCTATATTAGTTTAGCATGAAAGAACATTTCAAGTCTTCCCTTAATTTATTTAGTTTAGTCATATTTTACTTTTTAAGAGGGAAAACTTGAAACTTATACCGGTAGAAACATGTCATTTGAAGTAATTTTAATTTGACACTTATATCGGTGTATCATAGGATGTAAATAAGTATTTAAAATAATTAATTTTTTTTATTAAAAAAATTATCCTTTGGAACTTTGTAGTCCTTCAAACAACAGGATGAGGAAATGAAAGATTATAAACGCCAATTAACTCCATTTTGTCTATACCCAGTGTGAAATGTCGATAGTAAAACTGTACTGACTCAGTAATGACTTTGTCACCAGTACTAATGACGAATTATACCCCAGGTAATGCTCTCTACTGTTGACATTTAACATGTGCTTGTCATTGAGAATCCACTACTGACCTTCGACTAGATGGTCATAATGTTTCCACATGAAGACATTGGAACTACTGACTCAGTAGTTCATTTTTATACATTTTTTCTACACTCTTGAATTTTTACTAGATTTCCACCCCTTCCAATAGGCATAAGTTCAAACAGTTGTTATCTTATGTATTACACTGTGCAACATTTTTGAAGTCATTTCAAAATAACCATATACGGACACCGCTACATGATAAAAGACCAAAAAAAAAGACCCGTGTTTTTTCCCCCAAAGTCATGCACTTTTTTTTATGGGCCCCCAGAGATTTGAGGCCTCGGTGTAATTTTTGGAAAAAAGTGATCATATTCTCAGGCTCATATCTTGCAAACCGTTCGGAATTTTGATTTACCTTTAATTTACAAAGGGTTTTTTTGGTGCTATTTTATTTAGAAATTTTTTTATTTATTTTTAGTATCTGCAAAAAGAGCCAAATCTGCTACATTTATTCATAGATATTTTGCCTGTTGATGCAATATTAGCTTGTAAAAAATAAAGTAAAATATTTTCTATTTTTTATGATTTTTTTTTTCAAAGAAGTCTATTTTTTGGATAATATTCCTAAACACTTATTTCTATGTGAAAGTGTTATTCGCACTCCATCATAACTACCTATAATTGGAAATGCAAAATGGATGTTATCGAACTTATATTTCCAAAATGGGAGACAAATATTAAAGAAGTGGAATTTTAGTATTTTTTAAGTGGATCCATTAAAAAATAATAATATCGTTTTCGAGTTTAGAAAGCCAGAATGCATCAGAAACAAAAAAACATTTCCCTGCGACACAATTTTTCTTGTGTAGCTTCATCTACGAAATTATTGCTTAACAAATTCGGAAAATGCAGGAGTAGTTGTTGGATTTTTTCAATAAGAATAGGCCAAGCAATTAAGTAAGTGGTCAAAACCAACACCATATCCTCAATATAGTCCATACAAAAATTACCAAAGTTGCTGCCTGCAAAAATACTTTAAAACTAAAGCAAAGTAGTGCCTTAACAGTCTGCCATCCGCCATCTGCCGCAATACATTCACGATGTCTTAAAGACATCATCATGAATAAAACAAACTATTAATTTCAATTTTCGCCAAAAACTACAAAAAGAGATGATCTCCTCATGCTCATCGCATAACCCTGCTAACAAATTGCCATCATTCAATTTAGTCAGCTTAAAATAACACACACACACTCTCGCACATACACTCTATTCATAAGCATAAGCATAAGCACTTCGACGAGCATATGCATAGTGGCAAAATCAGACAGCCGGCAAGGATGGAACACATATTCCAAGTTCCTTCTGACACAACCAACCAAAGGATTCATCCACAAAGAAGGCGATGAAGACAGCAACTAAAAATCGTTTATTTAAAAAGATTATTAAAAAATTGTATTGTATGTGTTGGCGGTGGTGACTGGCTATGCTGTGCACTAAAGAAGGGATTCTCTGCGAAAGCCATAAGGAAATTGTTGTTCTTTGGGGGCTGTGTGTGTCTGGATTTGGTGCTGTCCTCTTCCTCTCTCTCTTTCTGTGTGTAAGGATACAACGATACGTTGAGGAGTTTGTTGGCGTTTCTCGAGCAAAAGACAAAACAAAACAAATGGTGTTGATGTTTTTGAAATGGTGATATTTTTCAAAGGTTATTGTATGTAGATTACATGTTGCAACATGCTCGCCTTTCGTGCCACATATGCTTTGCTATACGAGGAGTGTATGATAAGGAACCAAGAAGGTTTTTTTACTGCCTTTTGGTTTTATCTAGCGCTGATTGAAAATGTTGAAAAATCAACTCACCCTAATACACATGTGTCCTTTTCTATGTCTCCAAAAGAAAATATATTGTCCATGAGATCAATTTCCAAATTAAAAGTATACTACTTAGACAAAATTCTTCTTTTTACAAGACTTAGTAGTTGACCCATTTCATGTACGTTTCCTGTGTCATTGCAAGAAAATCTGAACACGTTTCAAGACTTTAAGGGATTTAGATAAACAGTGGTCCAACAACTAATTTCATTGCCTGGATTTATAAACAATCAATATTTTTTTAATGTATTATATATGGGCATCTCCCAGTGGCCCGGACGCGACATTCGCACACCTTAAACTACGCCAAAGACGATCAGCATTTTTAGTGTTCTAAAGTTCTTAAAAGTTCTTAAAGTTCTTTAAAAATTTTGTACAAATTTGTACAAAATTATAAACAATTTTACATCGAAACGGACGCGACAAAAAAACAGAAGTACTTTTGAAGAAAGAAATATACAAAGTTCAGCTATTTTTTGAGAACTTTGTTTTTCCTTATATATAGGGTGTTTTTTATTGAGGTATAGAACTTCGAATTGAAATAAAACACAAGAAAATCGTTTTAATGTCCATCAATTTGGCTTTATTGGAAGGATAATTTTATGTCATTAATGTTTAAATATGATTTCGGGCATGTGGCCGCCGCGGCTGGCTCGAATAAAGCCAATTCTACAGGTCCAATTTGCAACCACTTTTTCGAGCATATGGGGCCGTATGTTGGCAATAACGCCACGAATGTTGGCTTCCAAGTCCCCTAACGTTTCTGGTTTGTTGGCGTAGACGAGCGACTTCACATATCCCCAAAGAAAATAATCCAATGGTGTCAAATCACACGATCTTGGTGGCCAATTGACAGGTCCATTCCGCGAAATTATGCGCTCATCGAATGTTTCCTTCAATAATTCGATAATTCGGTGAACTTCGCGAACTGAACCATTACTTTCGAAATAAATTTGCACGATTTGCAAGCGTTGTTCTTTTGTCAAACTGTTCATGATGAAATGGCAAACCAAACTAAATATTAATCACTTGACAGCTGACAAAATGGCCGCCAGTTAAAAAAGTGATGCCAACTTAAAGTTCTATACCCCAATAAAAAACACCCTTTACATGTAAATGAAGGTCAGAGGATATATTTTGTTCGTAGATTTATGAAATATGAGAATTATATATATAGAAATATTTGTTGAATAAGGTACAGCAGAAATACGGACGCGACAAATATCCACTCATAGTAAAAAAAAATTAGTCATTTTCGTTACAACACTTCAACTTTTAATAAAAGTCGCAATAAGGAAAAATAAAGTTAAAAGCTATTAGTGTGGTCTGATTTCATTTTTTTGGTAGACCTTTTTTGGGAGATGCCCATATGTTCTATGCTTTCTAAAGCCTCCACGATACGATTAAGTAATTAATTTGTCATTCCTTGAGATAACGAAAATAAATTGCAGAAATGAAGAAATGGATTGTTTAATGATGATCTCCAAATTATTTTATCGCTGGGTCAAGCCATCTGTGAGCTAAACGCTCCTGAAAACACCTCTAAAAATCATGTTTTTCCCATGTACGTTTTTATACCCTCACCCTACAGAGTTGGAGGGTATATATCATTTGGGACAGAAAAAAAGTGTAACGCATTGAAAGAGTGACTTAAGACTCCAAGTATGTTTGGACCGAATCCATTTCACAACATTTTAAAATGTTTGAGCCATGTCCGCCCGTCCGTCTGGCTGACTTGTGTACACGATAACTCTCGAAAGGAATTAAGTAATCAATTCAAACTTTGTACATGGTAATATTTTTCCCAAAGTTAGTTTAAGTTCGAAGATGGGAGAAATTGCCCAGCTATATTTAGGTATTTGATAATGTTTTTATAATCACGTTAAGTGTACTAACTATGGCGGGATTTGCCCAGCCCCTTCTAGTACACACAAATCACCCTAAACTAGGTAGAATTAAAGCTCTTATAACTTCTATACGGATCATGGGAATACTGTGAAATTTGATATTTTGCAATGATTTCATAGAGGTTACATTCGCATAGAATATGCCACACCTCTTCTGGTACCACAAAGTGGCATAAACTTTGGTTACAATAAAACCGATATAACAGCCATACGGGTAGTCGAAATCATTTGCAATTTGAGATTTGAAAATATTTTTATAATCACTTTAAACATAAAAAATATTTTCACTTCAGCCGCGCCTCTTCGTGTACCACCCACACATTTGTCTCTATCCTAGGTAAAATTAAATGCTTTATAACTCCTTTACCGGTGTCTTAAATCCATTATGACTTTGTAAAGGGTGATTTAAAAAAAAAACACATAAAATTCAGAAAAATGCATGAAATCTTTATTTGAATCGATAGTACGGTCCATATAATTAAATGTTTGAAGATGTTGACCTTTACTGCGCCTCAAATGTTCCATCCGTTTAGTCCAATTTTGGCATTTCCACGCTTTTGAGTACCAGAGGCCCAATTGCTGCGAACGGCGACGAATCGATAATTTATGGTCATCATTAACACTGGCCGATACAGCTGCGATATTTTCTTCAGTTCGCACTCTACGTAAGCGTGTTGGTGGTTTGATGTCAAACAATGTAAATTTGGTGCGAAATTTAGTCACAACAGCCCGAATAGCCGCTTCAGTGGGTCGATTAAACTGACCATAAAATGGAAGCGCGCGATGAACTTTCTTAACAGAGCACCCATTTTTATAATAAAATTCAATAATTTGTAAGCGTGGTTCGTTTGTAAGACGATACATGGTTAAATTATAGACCAAACTGAAGATGTTTGACAGTGAAACAAAACACGAAACGTGCGTCAGCTGTTTAAACCAGTGTTGCCAAAAAGATACTAGCTAAAAAATCACCCTTTATTAAACGACAACGAAATTCCTACTTTTTGGGGTTAAAATGGAAAAAGGGGATAAAAATAGTACCAACCAAATGTCCGCAACTAGAGTCATGAAATTCGGAATATAACGAGTGATTTTTTTGAGGTTAGGATTTTCATGCATTAGTATTTGACAGATCACGTGGGATTTCAGACATGGTGTCAAAGAGAAAGATGCTCAGTATGCTTTGACATTTCATCATGAATAGACTTACTAATGAGCAACGCTTGCAAATCATTGAATTTTATTACCAAAATGCGTGCTCTGTTAAGAAAGTTCATCACGCGCTTCCATTTTATGGTCAGTTTAATCGACCCACTGAAGCGGCTATTCGGGCTATTGTGACTAAATTTCGCACCAAATTTACATTGTTGGACATTAAACCACCAACACGCTTACGTAGAGTTCGAACTGAAGAAAATATCGCAGCTGTATCAGCCAGTGTGAATGATGACCATCAATTATCGATTCGTCGCCGTTCGCAGCAATTGGGCCTCTGTTACTCAAAAACGTGGAAATGCCAAAATTGAACTAAGCGGATGGACCACCTAAGACGCAGCCGCGGTCAACATTTAAATGAAATTATCTTCAAAAAGTAAATGTCATGGACCAATCTAACGTTTCAAATAAAGAACCGATGAGATTTTGCAAATTTTATGCGTTTTTTAAAAAAAAAAAAGTTATCAAGCTCTTAAAAAATCACCCTTTACATTCCTCTGGCTCTGTAGACACGAAAATTAAAAAGTTTTTCCAAATTTGTACTTTCAAGGGATACAATGGGAACAGAGGGATAAAAATAGTACCAACTAAACGACTGTAACTAGAATGATGAACTTCGCTGTGTACATCGCTCTAATTGCGTAGACACGTAAAATAAAGAGATTTTAGAAAGTCGTACTTTTAAGGGGGTAAAATAGGGAAAAGGGGATAAAAATGGTACCAACCAAATGGCTGCAGCTGGAATCATGGAATTCGGTGTATACGTTCCTCTGACTCCAATGACACGCAAATTTGCAAAAAAAAAGCTAGAATCATGAAGTTGGGTTATCTTGCACTGTGTACGTAAAATAATTAATTATCAAAATTTGTACTTTTGGAATTAAAATTTAATGATATTTATGGTATTTAAGCTTTTTGATAATATAAATAAAAGAATATTTATTTTTTGATTCGATTTGAAGTATTATTTTGATATATAAAGGGTGATCTTTTAGCTATTATCTTTTTGGCAACACTGGTTTAAACAGCTGACGCTCGTTTCGTGTTTTGTTTCACTGTCAAACATCTTCAGTTTGGTCTATAATTTAGCCATGAATCGTCTTACAAACGAACAACGCTTGCATATTATTGAATTTTATTATCAAAATGCGTGCTCTGTTAAGAAAGTTTATCGCGCGCTTTTTTGTGTTCAGCGACGAAGCTCATTTTTGGCTCAATGTGTGCGTAAATAGGCAGAATTGTCGATTTTGGAGTGAATATCAGCCAGAAGCATTGCAAGAGCTACCAATGCATCCAGAAAAAGTCACAGTTTGGTGCGGTTTATGGGCTGATGGCATTATTGGACCGTACTTCTTCAAAGATGATGCGAAGCGTAACGTAACTGTGAATGGTGAGCGCTACCGTGAGATGATATCCAACTTTTTTGCCCAAAATGCAAGAGCTTGACTTGCATGACATGTGGTTTTAACAAGACGGTGCCACATGCCACACAGGACTCGCAACAATGGACTTATTTAGAGGCGAGTTTGGGGAACATTTTATTTCACGTTCGGGACCGCTCAATTGACCGGCAAGATCGTGCAATTTAACGCCTTTAGACTATTTTTGTGAGGCTATGTTAAAGCTCATGTCTATACAGACAAGCCCGCTTCAATTGACGCATTGGAAGACAAAATTGAAGCAGTTATTCGTGAGATACCGGCCGAAATGTTGAAAAGAGTATGCCAAAATTTGGACTAAGCGGATGGACCATTTGAGGCGCAGTCAAGGTCAACATTTGCATGAAATAATCTTCAAACATTAAATTATATGGACCGTACTATCAATTCAAATAAAGATTTCATGCATTTTTCTGAATTTTATGTGTTTTTTTTGAAAGAGTTTCCTATAGCTTTTAAAAATTCACACTTTATTTTAAACGTGTTGCTAGCGTGGTTTGAAATAATAAAAATATATTTATTTATAAAATTACTTTTTCAATATTTGTATTTGTTTTCGTTTGGCTATATTAAAAATATATATATTTGCCTGTAATATTACTGAACTTCTACGAAAATCGACAGCATCTGTAGAATGCAGTCCATGGTGGAGGGTATATAAAGTTCGGTCCGGTCGAACTTAGCGCAGTTTTTACTTGTTTTCTTTTTCTTTTCTGTTATTTTAGTTCAATCACAAATAAGTTAAAACGAGTGTTGTCTGAAATGCAGTTCAAATGAAAAAAATATCCTGTATTTTAAGATTAAGATTAGTTAAGATTAATCTAAAAAAACGCAAAAATGATATCTAAAAGAGGCGCACGGGCCTAGATCTGCTAAACAAAACTGAAAACGAGGCTCCAATACGACGCACAGTGGTTCAGAATCAAAATTCAATAACTTTTGTTCTGGTAAACATTTTTGAGTTCTGTAAAAAACTAAATTAGATAAGACCCACGGATCATTTTGAGATATTAACGTTAAGAATCGGGAAATCAGATATATTTTAGAAATCGGTCCAAAATTTACTACGTATTTCGTATTTTTCGATTTTAAAGAAAACTAAATTTTTTTGTTGTTATGTTTTTTCAAATCAAATAAATTTTTACTTAAACTGAGGACAATTCAATTAGCAAGATTTCTCAAAACTAGTACATTTTTACTTAAAGTAAAGGACAATTTTACTTGATACAAGGGAAAAGTGAACTTAAAATAAGTTCAAGTGCACTAAAAATAATTCAAACAAATGATTTTGCTTTAGAGTATACAAAACTAATACAAAAATGACTACATGAAAGATTTCTCAAAAGTGTAATGATACCTCTGCCATAAAGAGTTGAGTTATTGCTCCATGATTGCTGCGAAGGCAAGATAGGCACCTTCGCAGTGGTTGTTTAGAATAATACTTGAAGTATTTAAGAAATAAGTCTCTGCAAACGAAAGAGAATTACTTCTTAGATTACTATTCAAGAATTTTCTAAACAATTTCAAGTGATTTTTTATAAGTTCATTAATACTTAAATGTATGAAGAGAACTAGACATAAATATCAATAAACAAATTAAGTTAATTTTAAGAAACTACTCATGTTTTAGTTAAAATTTCCTAAACTGATTTTTTTCCATAAAAAAAATTCTGATTTTTTTCTGAATGAATTATGAATTTACTCAATTGTAAGAATTTTCTATTAGATCCAATGAAATGTTTTCAAGTAGATTTACTACCCTATTTCAAGTAAATGAACTTTTTACTATGACTTTGAAGTAAGGAAACTTAACGCATACTTAGTTAATTTTCCTACTTTTAAGGAAATTTTTACTAAACTGGAGTAAAATTGTTGAACTAAATTGGAGTATGGATTTTATTCAAATAAAGGAATGCTATTTTTCTGAGTACATGTTCTCTGAGAGTGAGGGTATATTTGTCGGTATAGCCGACTGACTTGGTAAGAATTAGCGTTATAAAACAATTGAAATATCTCCGATTGTTATTAACATTATTTTTAAGTTTGGCCAATAGTTTTCAAGATACCTAAAAAGTTATGATGAACGATTTTTTTGCCAAAACTTAAAAAATCATCCCACTGTGTCTTTGCACGGTTGAGGATGATGCTCATATTGAGAGAGAAGAAACACAAAACACTATATGTATATTGTTATATCTTCCCTTTTATACCTCAGTTTAAATATTTCCTACCTTACCTTCATTGCATACTATTAATACTCCGATACTAAGACAACACTGTGCATACTATGCATACTATGAGCCCGGATAGTGTCTGCTTTTTTCTTCTTCGTCGTTTGATTCCTCCTTTCATTCATGTTATTCGTCGGTTTAGTATTTAATTTGCATGATAAACAGCATAATTTACCATATAAAATGCATTTAATAGAAATTCTATTTATAACATATTCTAGTACATGACACACAGACATGACGGACGGACGGACGAATGAATGGACAGACTTGTTTGTACACATCTCTCCATTGAAGAACATGTGTCGGTTTAAAGGCAAGGAACACATGATCATCCTCAGCATCAGGTTTTCGGTATTGTTGTCATGTCCCCCCGCATATGCCATGAAGTTAGTGGATTTTGAAAGATGACATTATTATTTCTTTTATGTTGACTCTTTTTGGAGTTGGGCTAAATAAACTTTAACATTTGCCAAAACAAACCAAGAAAAAAAAAACAGAGAAGCTTAACAGCCAAAATAAATAAATGAATATCGAAATTTGCATAATATTTTTAATATAGCTTTTTAAACAAAGAACACAACAAACGTGACACTATTAAAATGTAGTTTTTGTTTCTTGGTTTCATTTTGTTGTTGCCCCCTCTGTGTTAATCATATCTGGCTATATTTTGTTTTTTTTTTTTAATGGTTTTGACTTACAGCATAACTGGCAGAGCTGTTCAGCACGAAGTGCATATCCCTGTGGCGCAGAAAAAAAACTTTAAATGCAAATATACCCCCATAATTAATGCGCCTATCGTGAAGCTAACAATAGCGATATAGCCATAAATCGATAATAGTTGCCAAAATTCCATTTCGCCTTTACAATGCTGCCGTATTCTCGAAGTAGAGTAAGGTGATGATGACTCCAGCCGAAAGTCCGCAACAAGCTGACTTGAATTTTGTGCATACATTTACTTTTCAGGGCATGTTGGTGGATTTTCCTCACCCTAAATGCTATAGTTTTGACAATTAACGAAGCAATCATCTTGAAAGCTATCCTCATATTTAAAAATGATTCTACTTAGAAAAATCTATATCAGAAATTTCTCTCAGGGTTTTCAGGCTTGTGTTTAAAGTTTAGTTAATGTTAGAATGAACAAAAATTAAAAAAATGTATTTTTTTGAAATTGTCTTATTTTATTTAAACTGGGATATTGTCCTGGCTCAAGACCATTTTGCATCTATATTTAATAGAATGCAAATTTATTTACAAATGGCACGGTGACATTTATTACTTGGCTGCAGACTACCACGATCATAATTTCGACCATGTCAAAACTCTTTTCAAGTGGCTTCGCAATGGTAGTCTGCAACATTATACAAAATTAAAAATATTTTTATTTATAAAATTAATAAAAGAACAGAAAAGTTTTTTTCCGAGTAACGATTCGACCCCGAAACCTTCTTGGTTCAAAGCGAACACCTTTCCTCTGTGACAAGATACTAAGCTCTAGAATAAACAAAATTGCTGGGAAGCTCTTCTCTAGAATTAAAAATAATTAAAAACAAGTTCGTCCGGCCAGTAATATAACAGGAAAATGTTTTTTTGTCAAATATAGCTAAACCAAAACAATTAAAAATATTGAAAAAATAATTTTTTAAATAAACTAGCAGTACCCGCTGCTTCGCACGCGAAAAAGCCAGTTATTTGTTAATTTTATCCGTCATTGTTTTTGGATAGTATTTATTTAATTTTCTTTTGGTGGATGGATATAGATAAATCTAAAATAGTAATGTGGAAACCTCCTATTAGCTAGACCTCACACAGTCAATATTTTATATGTCGATATGCACTATTTTAGCTGAACTACTTCGTATGTATAATTTTCTACCAAGTTTTGAACAAAATATTACAACCAGTTCTATCCTCGATCTTATGTTTCAGCCAGCCAGTTTATAACTTTTAGCACTTCTTTCCCAAAAAGTACACATTTTGAAAAATCACTATAGGTAAAATGTGTTTTTGCTTCCCTAAAAAATATGTACTTTATTTGGTAACACATTTATTCCTTGTTGACCCGTATCCCCCCTTTTAAGTACAAATTTGGAAATATCCTTTTATATTCCGCGCTTACGTAGTTAAATGATTGTACAGCATTTTTATCCCTTTTCGTCCCGCGCACCCCTTAAAATTACAAATTTCGAAAAATCAAACTACTGCGCTTCTATATGGCCAAAGGAATTTACACACTAAATTTCACGATTCTAGCTGTAACACTAAAATTGGAACCATTTTTATCCCTTTTTGTCCCGCTCGCCCCTTAAAAGTACAATTTTCGAGAAATCCATTTATGTTGCAAGTCTACGTTGTCAGAGAAATTTAAACACAAAATTTCACGACTATAGCTGAAATATTTTAGTTGGTACTAATTTTATCCCGCTCATCGTTTATAAGTTTAGATTCGAAAAATTCGTTTAGATTTGCGCTTCTGCGTTGCCAGAGGAACTTAGACACCACATTTCACGACTATAGCTCCAATACTTTATTTGGTACTACTTTTATCCCTTGTTGCTCACCCCCTATAAGAAAATTTAAAAAAAATCCATTTAGATTGCGCTTTACACAGAGTTTACACTCCAAATTTCCCGACTATAGCTACAATTCTTAAATTGGATCCCTTTTTGTCCCGCCTACCCCCTAAAAAGTACAAATTTCGAACAATTCAATTATACTGCGCTTCTGCATGGTCAGAGGAATTTACATACCAAATTTCACGATTCTAGCTGTAATACTTTAGTTGGCACCATTTTTATCCCTTTTTGTCCCTCTCGCCCCCCTAAAAATACAAATTTCGAAAAAAATGTATTTTTACTTCGTTTCTATATGGTGAGAGGAATTTACATACCACATTTCACGATTCTATCTGCAATACTTTAGTTGGTCCCATTTTTATCCCTTTTTGTGTCGCTAGCCCCTTAAAAGTAAAAATTTCGAAAAATCCAATTTTACTTCATTTCTATATGGTCAGAGGAATTTACATACCAAATTTCACGATTCTAGCTGGTACCATATTTATCCCTTTTTGTCCCGCTCTCCCCTTAAAAGTACAAATTTCGAAAAATCCAATTTTACTTCGTTTTTATATGGTCAGAGGAATTTACATACCAAATTTCACGTTTCTAGCTGTAATACTTTAGTTGGTAGCATTTTTATCCCTTTTTCTCCCGCTCGCCCCTTAAATGTAAAAATTCATGTTCAGTGCAAGGAACTCACCGATTTTCATGTTTCTAACTACTGCCGTTTAGTCAGGACGAAGGTTCGATGTTTATCCCTTTTTGGGCCATTTTACCCCCTAAAAGTACGTATTTCGTAAAACCCTTTCGACGTCTACGTCATATTTGGGAACTACCCTGAAAATTTCATGACCCTAGCTTCAGCCGTTTGGTCTGGGGGCTGGTCAATGATAAGTCAGTCAGTCAGTCAGTAACGCAACTCTTTTATATATATAGATATAAAATTTTAATAATTATAAAACACACTTTTTTCAACTATTCAACCGTTGGACTATTATTTGTGGTGTGCCCTCAGCAGCCATTTTCCTTTATTAACCGGAAGGATTGTACTTTCAAATAAAAAAAGAAATTTGAGAAAATTTTCAGTAGTTTTTTTATAGCATTTTCAAAAAAAAAAAGTTATTTGTTGAAATATGTGGTTTCTAGAGCGGAAAAAGTAAATCATAGGAGACATTGGTATGGGTGTCCGCCATCTAACGTTTTTTTTTCAACTATTCAACCGTTGGACTATTATTTGAAATTATTTTCCATTATTAACCGGAAGGATTGTACTTTCAAATAAAAAAAGAAATTTGAGAAAATATTCAGTAGATTTTTTTAATAGCATTTTCAAAAAAAAAAAGTTATTTGGCGTACCCTATACTATATATACGAAATAATCAATTCCATTCAAAAATAAATATAAGGTCATTACTAAAAATGGAACGATACACGCTTAACCAACTCATTGAAATTATTAAAATTCAGGAATGAAAATGATCCGGAATTCCATCGAAAAATCATCTTGACTGATGAGGCCCATTTCCACCTCGGTGGCTACGTCAACAAGCAAAATTGTCGCATCTGGGGCTCGGAAACGCCAAGAGTTATTGTTGAGAAGCCTCTCCATCCTCATCGTGTGACTGTTTGGTGAGGTTTGTGGTCCGGCGGGGTCATTGGACCTTACTTTTTCGAAAAGGAGGTTGGATCAACAGTTGCGGTGAATGGATTGCGCTATCGAGAGATAATTAATGATTTGTTATGGTCGGAGTTGGATGATATTGATCTGGACAACGTTTACTTTCAACAAGACGGCGCTACGTGCCACACAAGCAACGGGAAAAGTTTCCGGACCGTGTTATCTCTCGAAGAGGTGATCACAATTGGCCACCGAGATCTTGTGATTTAACACCTTGCGACTTCTTCCTTTGGGGCCACGTGAAAGATAAGGTCTACGCCAACAGCCCAGTGTCGATTCAAGACCTCAAAGATATAATTCTTGAGGCTATCGAGGACATAGGACAGCCACTTTGCGATTTGGTTATTGCAAATTTCATGAAAATGATATGGTCCTGTAAGCGTGGTCGTGGTGGCCATTTGGCTGATGTGGTTTTTCATTATTAACGGCATACCTTCCTCTTTATTATGAAATAAACATCCGATTATTTGTCCCAAAAAATTAAATTTTTCTTTGAATACTAAAATAACACCCCTTGTTGGAAAACCCTGTATAAGCAGACATATTGAAAAAAAAAATGCTGAAATACTCTAAATATTATGCGTATTTTCAGTCCTTGTGAGGGAAAAAATTTTACCTTCGGGCCCATTTCGCCCAGTTGAAATCCCGACCGATCTACGACTATATGATGCATTTATGAAAATTTTGGACCTCCAAGCTCCTTTGGTTTAGATGCTAGTGTACTTTCAGCAGACGGGCGGACATGGCTAGATCGTCTTAGAATTTTATGACGATCAAGAATATATATACTTTATAGGGCTTCAGATCGATATTTCAAGATGTTACAAACGGGTGTGAAAGAGGGCATAACCATATAAAATATGATTGTAAACATCATTAAGCAATCCAAACTTAATTTCCATGCGGCGACTGGAAATATTTTTTTTATTTGCATGGACCGCGATCCATTTGTGTGTCTTCCCATCGTTCAAATTGAGTTAAACTGAAATTGAGAAATGTCAAATGAAAGGCAGAAAAAACTTGACGTTTAGGTGTGGTTTACATTCAACAACTGTGCTTACAATCTAACCACCCTTTATAATCGTTAGTTTACGAACGAAATGAGATAGGGGGTTCAAAATTTCCACATATTCGTCTAATGTATAATGTCTAATGCATAGGGAAAAATTGGTCTCTAACAATCCCAAATTAAACAAGTAAGGAAAGGCTAAAGTCGGGCGGAGACGACTATATAATACCCTACACCACTCCCTTCGTATTGATTACTAAACCCATGTGTTTCATGGGAGCAATTTTATGTAGTTCATATAAATTATACATGGTAATTGATCCCATTTTCCGGCAGATATTTCGAGTAAAGTAAATATAACATGATTTGGAAAATTTGATCAAGATCAATTACAAATACACATTATACAGCGGTAATAGGATGAATCGGACGGACATTTGAAGAGGCCCTATAACAACACTTGGGGCCCGTGCCAAAACATGGGTCTATGTAGCTCTCATTCACGGTAGGTATTCCTAGTTAAAATATATCACGATCTACAAAATTTGATCAAGATATGATGTAGGATGTAGTTTCTAGAGCTGTAATAAAGTAGAATGGGGCCCTATTTGGGTTATTCTAAAGTATGGACACATATTATTGACTTTCATAGTATGTATTCTTAGTTGAAATATAATATGATCATGCAATTTTTTTTTTGATGTGGGTCCTAGTAGGGGTAATAGTAAGAATGGAGGCCCTTTTGTATGGACGCTACATTATAAATTGGGTCCTTATTGATCACTTTCAAAGTAGGTATTCTTAGTTGATGCACGATGTGGATTCTAGAGCTATAATAGAAATTTGGGCCCAATATGAATGGGGCTAATACCAAAATATGGACCCATCATAGACTAACTAAGAATACATACTATGATATAGTATGTATTCTTAGTTGAAATATAATATAATCTGCAAAATTTGATAAACTTTCTATGTAAAATGTGGGTCCTAGAGGGGTAATAATAAAAATAGGGGCCCATTTGTAAGGGCGTTACATTAAAAAGCGGGCTCTTATAGATTAATTTACATCTTAGGTATTCTTTATTGAAATATAACATGATCTGCAAAATTGTATCAAGATCCAATGTAAAAGGTGGGTTCTAGAGCGATAATAGTGTAAACTGGAGGCCCATTTGTATGGGGCCTATACCAAAACATTGACCTATATAGCTGACTTTCAAAATAGATGTTTCTAGTCTAAATGTAACATTGTGTGGAAAATATGGTCAATATCCGATGTAAAATGTGAAGTTTAGAGCGGTAATACTGTAAATCGGAGGTACATTTGTATGGGTGCTATATCAAAACATAGACCCATGCCGTCCACTTTCCCGTGAGCTGTTTCTAGTTCAAATATAACACGATACTGAAAATTTGATCATGATCCCATGCAAAATGTGTATTCTAGAGCAGTAATAGTGTAAATTATAGGGATATTTGTATGGAGGCTATATCTAAATCTGAACCGATTTTCTCCAAATTCAATACCAATCATCCTTGGCCAAAAAAAGTAACTCGTTACAATTGGATAGCAATTGCGACCTGTAGAGTGCGAACGGACAGACAGACATCGTTAAATCGATTCAGCTGGTGATTCTAAGCCGATCCGTATACTTAAAGGTTGGTCTAGCTCGATTTTTTCTTGGTGTCACAAATATTTGGCTGAAAACTAACTTATAATACCCTAGTCCACGAAGTGGTGTAGGGTATAAAAATGTGACTTCTGGGAAAAACTCAACTTACTTAAAATCCATTGGTTTAAATCTGAGCCGCTGGCTTAACGCGTTGCCGCCATCATACCCATAACTAGATAATTACAGCTCCAAGCTGTGTCATAACATGTTAAAATTACTACAATCTAAAAATCAATTATATTTATATTATTTCGAACATATTTATTCTGTGTAAAAATAACATGTTTTCCGTTGCGATGCTATTTTCTTGCTGCAAGACAAACATGTAATTAAAACGCCAAAAGGCTTTAACTCAAGTCCGTTGAATGGTTTCCTTGAGAGCACACAAATCTTAATTAATTTTCCCATAATTTGAAATTTGCCAAAAATGCAATGACAGGCAGGCTGGCTGAGACGGGACGGGCGGACAGACGGCCAAATAGACCGAACAAGTTCAGCTGAGCTGATCTCAGTACTGAGTACTGACTACTTTGAAACCATAAATATTTCAGTTAACTTGGCTGCTGGTGGATGTTTGGTATGTAAAGTCATTTATTAGGCAATTATTTAAACAACATGGAAATCTTTGAAATGTGTTATATTATCGGCTGGTGTTTGTCATAATTTATGTTTTACAAATTTGTAACGAAATGTGTACATTATGTATGTAAATATCTATGGAGGCGTGTGCTTTGTATTTTATTTATGTATGTGTGAAATGAATTAAATAGAACGATGTACGATGCACAGGTTACATGTGCCAGTGTGGCATGTAGGAGAGCGAGAGTACAAGTTGTGGTAATCGAAATGACATTTCATGAAATTACATTGCATAAATTAATCGAATAAATGTTTATTTGTAAAAATGCCATTCTGTGTGTGCGTTCTGCACATTAAATTGATGGATGATGTCAGGCCAGCCAGGCCGACACGGAGGGCAGTCTGTGTCAACCAAAGGGAGCTGACTTTACATGACACTCACATTTAAAATGATGAATCCATAGATTTTATCAAAGTTTATTTGATAGAGTGCAGTGATGGATTACAAGGGGTATTGCGTAGAATAAGAATCAAAACTATGTTATAATATTGTTAATACTAACAAAATGAGAATTATTACTGCGGGTTAAGATCGTAACAATAACAAACAAAAAAAAACAAGTAAAAAAGGCGTTAAGTTAGGCCGGGCCGAACTTTAGATAGCCTCCAACATGGATTGCATTCCACAAAGCCTTTCGATTTTCGTAGAAGTGCAGTAATATTACAGGAAAATATATTTTTTTAATATAGCCAAACTAAAACAAATACAAATATTGAAAAAATTATTTCATAAATAAATATAAAATTTTTAATATTTCAAACCACACTTATAAGTCAAGGTTACCAATACGAAATAATACTTCAAGTCAATTCAAAAAACAAAAAAAACTTATATTTATATTTTCAAAAAATTTAAATACCATAAATATTGGTAGTTACACTTGGTTGTATTTCCAACAGTAAAAATTTACAAAAATCCATTATCTCATGTACATAGTGAAAAACAGTACACTTAAGTGGGTGTGATTGTCGCTGATGAACTGCTCTTGGATTCCGCAGCCCATATCCTGCAGTTTTGCTTGTTGACATACCCATTTAATAGGAAATGAGCTTTATCGCTCATTACCAAATTGTGAATATTGTGAATTGTGACTGTTGGTTTGAAAAAAAAAATGCAATTATTTTTGTACGTTGTTCGATCGTGTAATGATTCATAATTAATTCCCCAAGTCTCCTTCACAAAATGCTGAAAAAACGAAGAAAGAATAATAATTAAAAAAGTTATGAAGAATTCAAACCATATAGCTCATTCTGCGCCAACCTGTACTTCTTCATAATGATCTCATAAACAAAATATATTGTTATCTAATTTAGCGTTCTTTTAAAGAAAATGAAAATACAGATTCATATCACTCATTAATATGTTCAGTAATGTTATAGTAATTAGTAATTAATATCACTCATACGCTCAATTGGTTTTCATCTAAGTAATTAATATCATTTATACGCAAATGTGTACTTATTTAAATTGTATGCCGGGATAAATTATATCAAAAAGACAAAAAGTGCATTTTCTTTTGAGTTTGATCATGATTTTTTTAATTTTCAATAGCTGGTACCTTAACGAAGACTACAAGGGATATTTGAACAAAATCTAGGGACAAATGTATATGTGTTATGGCTCTTATTTTCCTTATCGTCTTCACGTATGACTAAATCATTTTAAGCAAAACCACAGTTTTAGAAAATCATAATTTAAAACAAGTAAAAAGGCGTTCTCAGTTGCGAACTGCGAAGCCACTTGAAAAGACTTTTGACATGGTCGAAATCATGATCGCGGTAGTCTGCAGCCAAGTAATAAATGTCACCTTGCCATTTGTAAACAAATTTGCATTCTATTAAATATAGATGCAAAATGGTCTTGAGCCATGACAATATCCCAGTTCAAATCAAATTTTTCTTTATGACAAAAATCTCCCTCCATTTTGAGTTTTTTTAAATCATAATTTCAAAGGCATCTGAAAAAATCCATGACATTTATTTTGGAATAATTTAAAATTTATAAACATTTGGATTTCTTGCAAAATTTCCTTCCACTTATAAGAGGCTGCACGAGTACCATGTTAAGGGCCCAGGGGTTCCTTCTAATCCCAATATCTGATATTTCAGTGAAAGATCCTATGCTTCAGCACCCACATGTTGTATATAAATAACCCCAGATTGATTTTCATATACAAATATTTTCATTTAAGTAGCATGTCTTCTTCTATTCTGGCTAATCTACTTAGAAGCTAAACCCCAACATATTATTTGATGAGTGTAATCGGATTTCCCTGTCCGGCATGGTCTTGGGAGTTTCTTGAATCTACTGCTGCAGCTTTTGTTCTCGTCATTTGCAAAATTTACACTGATTATTGTGATGTCTATTCACCACCCCACCCGCTAAGTACACATTATTTGCCGTAATAATAATTTCCATAAATATTTAAAAGAAATTTTCAAAATAACACAGGAAAAGAGACAAGAAGACCAACTACAACACCTTTGTAATAAACAACTCACGATTTTCGACAGACCAGCATAAGGACAGACGAACAAATGAACGGACCAGGGAACACCGCTGCATTTGGCTTAAAACTTGGCTCTTGTCCGCCAAGGCAAGACAAGACAAGAAAATAAAACAAAGCAGCTCAGACCGAACGAACAGCAGATATGGAGAGAGAAAAAAGAAAGAGAAAACATAATAATAACAATAATAATAATAATGCCAATAATAAGTATCAGGAGATTCCCACTACCTCCACCAGAGTATCGTATGTCTCGGATCGACACAACACAACGCAACACAAGTTTAAAAATTTAACAATGTTAACAGACGTCTGGGCCAGATTTGAGCCTTTAGAAAAAAAAAAAAAAAACAAAACAAAATAAATCTACGGGGGAAATAAGAAATCCGAAAAAAAAACTTACCGGCAGATGATGACCAACATGCAAGCGAACGACCAGCCAGTGGCAAGAGCCGACAGCCAACTCGAAATGTGGCAGTTATAACAAATAAGCGCCGAACAAGAAACGACCATGCCAACGAGGAACGACAACGGGCCTGTTGCAATTGGCAATTGCTTTGTTGTATGGGTGTTAAAACTAACATTTATTCGAGCCGTGCACCTCGCATCTCTCCCGACCGAGGTGGTGCACTTTAATGTGAGTCATCATCAGCAGCATTAGTTGCCACATCGTCGACGTTATGATGGGGCGGCGACAATGGCTAGGAACAATATGGAAGATGATGATGATCATCGTCATCGCCACCATCGCCAGTCATTATCTCGGAACATCGTGACCATATAGAGAGCTCTGTTGTTTGGCTGGCTGACTGGCTGGCACATGGTCTGAAGACATGTCTGCCATGTTAGAGATGTCGGTGAGGTATTTGAAAATTGCTGCTACTGTTAAATTGCCTTTTTCATAGACAGTTGTTAACGATTTGCAAAATTAGCTGCAAACCAAACCGGCATCCGAGCAAACAACAACACCAACCAACCCGACAGACAGACGGTCAGACGGACACATCGACAACATATGAAAATGATATATGATTGAAATTATTAAAAGTCGGCTATATTGCAATTTAAGAGCTTCAAAACGGCAGTCGGTATTCGTGTTATTGATATTCGAAGTGAAATAGTTGGTGGTGTTGGAAATTTTAAGCATACTTTTAGGATTACTACGGAAATAATTAAATGAAGCATACTTTAAAGGTGAAGTACAGTCTCTTCTATGCGGGCGAGAAGAAAATTGCAATCAGAGCGCTTGATTAGTCCAGTTTTTAAGTTCATAAGATATTGAATTTTATTGATAAAGGGTGGCTAAATTTGAAGGGCCGATGTTGATTTTGAATAAAACACAAATTATTTAGGAAATTATTGTCATTTCTTTCTACAGGGTTTTCCAACAAGATGTGTTATTTTGGTATTCAAAGAAAAATGTCATTTTTTGAGATAAATGATCGGATGTTTATTTCATAATAAAGAGGATGGTATGCCGTTAATAATGAAAAACAACATAAGCCAAATGGCCACCATGACCACGCTTACAGGACCATATCCTTTTCATGAAATTTTCCATAACCAAATCGCAAAGTGGCTGCCCTATGTCCTCGATAGCCCCACGAATTCTATCTTTGATGTCTTGATTCGACACTGGGCTGTTGGCGTAGACCTTATCTTTCACGTGGCCCCAAAGGAAGAAGTCGCAAGGTGTTAAATCACACGTAGCCACCGAGGTGGAAATGGGCCTCATCAGTCAAGATGATTTTTCGATGGAATTCCGGATCGGTTTCATTCATGAATTTTAATAATTTCAATGCGTTTTTGAAGCGTGTATCGTTCCATTTTTAGTAATGGCGTAGTTTCTACTTGTCAAATGTCAAAGAATAAAAGCTTCGAAAGTGACAGCTACCGAAATACCGGGTGATTCAAAATAACAACTCTTGTTGGAAACCCCTGTATTATGATAATATTGGTATGGTTCAATTATGTATGGAACAAAATATTGGCCAAATGACCGCCGCAACCTCGGTCCAAATTTTCGATGACACTGACACGTACACCTTTTCTTTCAAATAACCTCAAAGAAAGAAGTCCAACGGTGTCAAATCACATAAAATCCACGTGAGATAACACGGCCATTGAATTTGTCGCGCAAAAGATTCATTGTTTCGTTAGCTGTGTGGAAACCACATATCGACCACTTCCATATCTTCCAATTCGGGCCATAAAAAGTTCGTTATCATCTCACGATAGCGAAGACCATTCACAGTAACTGTCTGACCGGCCTCATTTTGGAAAAAAAATACGGCCCGATGATGCCGCCAGCCCATAAAACGCAACAAACAGTCACTCTTTGTTGGTGCATTGGTTTTTCGACAATCACTCTTGGATTACCATTCGCCCAAATGCGGCAATTCTGCTTATTGACGAATCCACTGAGGTGAAAATGTGCCACCATCACTAAAGATGATTTTCATCGAAAATTGCTCATCCACTGTTTCACAAGATCTCAGGAAAGATTATTTTGTAAAAACATATTTTACGTGTCTTAGGAAAAAAAACTCATTTACAGCGTTATAGGCATTTGGATTTACGCAAAATCTTGTATTTCACAAGTTGTTTAAACGATTTGGAATGACCCAAATGTGAATTTCTTTCACAAGTGAATTATGACAATAATTTCCATAAAAGACTTAATATTTTCATAGATTTTTTAAAATTAAAATTTTGAATTCTATTAAAAATCGGAAGTACAGAAAATTATTTAGAGACAAAGAATAATTTGCTTTATTTTAGTTTTTTTTTTTTAAATAAAATTACAAATTTATTTTTTTCTGTGCAAAGCTTTGTCCCGTTCGCCACAGTCACAGTGAAATCACTGTTCTATCTTTCTTTTTATACCCTCCACCTCCAGAATGGGGGTATACTAATTTTTTCATTCCGTTTGTAACACCTTGAAATATCGACCTGAGACACAATACTTTACATATTCTTGATGGTCATGAAATTCTAAGACGACCCAGCCATGTCCGTCTGTTGAAAGCACGCTGGCATCTAAACGAAAGGAGCTAGGACGTCCAAATTTTCCATAAATGCGTCCTACAGTCGTAGATCGGTTGTGATTGAAACTGGGCGAAATCGGCCAAAAGGGAATTTTTTTCCCTTACAAGGACTAAAAATACACATAATAACCCCTAATATTTTACTTGATATTGGGTATGTGCGATCCCCCTATAACAAAAACGTGCTCCATAGAGTGATTTTTTTCGTAAAGGGTGAAATGGGGCAAAAAGGGATAAAAATGGTACATATTAAACGACAACAGCTAGAAATACGATATAGATAACTTGTATACAGTTTACCTATGTTCGATTTTTTTAACGCTGGCCTCATAGCCACAGCTCACCTACTCTATTCCATTATTTTTATTTTGAATAAGATTTTGGAAAAAGTTCTCCAAAATTCCCCAAATGTTATTACGCAACTTAGCAACAAATAAAATTTATCTTACGCACATAAACGTCTAAAAACGCAACAAAACGTATTAATTTGTCAACTTCAAAAAATGCCCCAGAACAATACAAAGAAAATCTGTTAAAGACAATAATACCAGACACTCGTCTTGTTGTGTGCTCTTCGGAGGCACGTGAAAAATGAAACAAATGTAGGCTTATCAATCGAAGCAGGAGGAGTAGCAGATAAACAATCCAGAACTCCACCTTCCTTCACATCGCCCACCTACTACTCTCTCTCCACCATTTGGTGACCATTCATTGTTCCTGAAACAAAAACAAAAACACTACACAGAATAGATAAAATGATAAAAGTATCGCTCTCACCGAAATGGAAGGTGGGGGTGCCACATTGAGAAGAAGAAAAAAAAACGACTTACCTCAGCAGTGACCAAAATCATTGTGTTTCTCTTCCTGGCCAGTGAAGTGGGCGGAAAGACGGTCTGAAAAATGAAAAGAAAACGGAAAAACAATCAGGAAAAAACGTTTATTTAGCAGCAACCAAACAAAAAACAACAAACCCAAAATGATATATCAGCAGTATCACAAAACAGTGTGAATGTCCGTACAGTGCACGAAATTAGTATAAGTTCATGTGGTTATTTGTTAAGAAATAATTAAAAATAAAACTTGTTTTTTTTTTTTAATAAAGCTATAGATTTATTCAATAATTTATTTTATTATTTAATTCAATTCAAAAACATCAAAAGACGTAAATGGGCCAAAATTATATTTATATGTTCACCGAAAAAAAAATGGAAAATATAGCAATTTATTAATTAAAGCAATTGATTTTTAATTGAATTCAAGAAAAAGGATTATATATTAAAGCAAATCTTTTAAAAATAAAATATAGAAGAGTTAATTTTTACTCAAAGTAATAAATAGTTTCTACTTGTCGGCGGCAATGATAGAAATGTTTTTTAAAACGAATTTAAAAAAAAAATAGTTTTATGTTGGCAATTTTTGACTTAGCCCATTCCAATTCTAAAGGGTGTTTTTTATTGGTGTATAGAACTTTAAGTTGGCATCACTTTTTTAACTGGCGGTCATTTTGTCAGCTGTCAAGTGATTAATATTTAGTTTGGTTTGCCATTTCATCATGAACAGGTTGACAAAAGAACAACGCTTGCAAATCGTGCAAATTTATTTCGAAAGTAATGGTTCAGTTCGCGAAGTTCACCATTTTATGGTCGACATAATCGTCCATCAGAGCAATTAATTCGGTTAACCATGGATCGTTTTCGCACTACGTTTACTCTATGTGATAATACGCATCCGCAGAGACGTCGAACAGTGCGCACCGAAGAAACAATTGCCGCTGTAGAGCAAAGTGTTGAAGAGGACCCGAATGAATCGATTCGCCACCGTGCACAGCAATTGGAGCTTTGTCCATCAACTTTATGGAAGATTTTGCGCAAAGATCTTGGCTTGCGACCTTACAAGATCCAGCTTGTGCAAGAATTAAAGCCGCGAGACCATGCAATGCGTCGTGATTTTGGTGTATGGGCCGAAAATGAGATTCATCTCGATGCTGATTTTCATCACAAAATTTTGTTCAGTGATGAGGCTCATTTTTGGTTGAATGGCTACGTCATTTGGAGTGAAGAGAATCCACATGAGACCCTTGAGACGCCATTACATCCACAAAAACTGACTGTTTGGTATGCTCTATGGGCTGGTGGAGTCATTGGGCCATACTTCTTCCGAAATAATGCTGGAGAGTCAGTTACCGTTAATGGAGACCGGTATAGAGCCATGATAACCGACTATTTTGTTCCCGAATTGGATGGCATGAATGTGGATGAGTTGTGGTTCCAACAAGACGGCGCTACATGCCACACAGCGCACGTCACAATCGAATTATTGAAGGAAACATTCGATGAGCGCATAATTTCGCGGAATGGACCTGTCAATTGGCCACCAAGATCGTGTGATTTGACACCATTGGATTATTTTCTTTGGGGATATGTGAAGTCACTCGTCTACGCCAACAAACCAGAAACGTTAGGGGACTTGGAAGCCAACATTCGTGGCGTTATTGCCAACATACGGCCCCAAATGCTCGAAAAAGTGGTTGAAAATTGGACCTGTAGAATTGGCTATATTCTAGCCAGCCGGGGCGGCCACATGCCCGAAATCATATTTAAACATTAATGGCATAAAATTATCCTTCCAATAAAGCCAAATTGATGGACATTAAAACGATTTTCTTGTGTTTTATTTCAATTCGAAGTTCTAAACCTCAATAAAAAACACCCTTTAGTTATACTGGAAATTAGTTATCCAGACTAAGTTAACAAATTTTAATACAAAATATTTTTTTTTTGATTTTTATATCCTCCACCTAAGGATGGGGGTATATCCACTTTGTCATTCCGTTTGTAACACCTTGAAATATTCGTCGGAGACTCCATAAAGTATGTCGTGATAAAATTCTAAGACGATCTAGCCATGTCCGTCTGTCTATTGAAAGCACGCTAGCAATCGAACGAAATGAGCTATGGGTTCAAATTTTCCCTAAATGTGTCTCATGGTTGCAGATCGGTTGGGATTGAAAGTGGACGAAATCGGTCCATTCCTCTACATTCCTCTTACATCGTAAAAGCACAAAACAAATAAAAACCTCGTTAAGTTCGGCCGGGCCGAACTTTATATAACCTCCACCATGGATTACATTCCACAGAGGCTGTCGATTTTCGTAGAAGTGCAGTAATATTACTGGACAATATAATTTTTTTAATATGGCCAAACAAATACGAATATTGAAAAAATAATTTAAAAAATAAATATAATAGTTTTATTATTTCAAACCACGCTTATAAGGCAAGGCTACCAATGCGTTTACATATCGAAATAATACTTCAAGTCAATTCAAAAAATAAATATTCATATATTTATATTTTCAAAAAGCTTAAATACCATAAACATTAGTAGATAGTGGGTGCTAGTAAAAGTACGATTTTGGAAAAATCTTTTTATTTTGCGTGTCTATGCAGTCAGAGGTATGTATACACTGAATTCCATGACTCTAGTTGCGGTCATTTAGTTGGTACAATTTTTATCCCCTTTTTCCTATATTACCCCCTTAAGAGTACGACTTTCCAAAATCTCTTTATTTTACGTGTCCACGCAATGTGCACACCGAATTTCATCATTCTAGGTGTAGCCGCTAAGTTGGTACTATTTTTATCCCTCTGTGCCCATTGTATCCATTAAAAGAACGAATTTGGAAAAAACTTTTATTTTTCGTGTCTACGCAGTCAGAGGAAAGTATACTCCGAATTGCATGACTCTAGCTGCGGTCATTTGACTGGTACTATTTTTGTCCCCTTTTCTATTTTAACCAAAAAGGTACGAATTTCGAAAAATTCGTTTATTTTTCGTGTCTAGTTTTCGTGTAAGTTACAATGAGAAAACGTCATAAAATTCTTATTCTAATATATATGTGAATACAAATCATGACCACTGATTTCATTTGAGTCCACAATTAATTGTAAATTGTCAGTGCCACGCCCAACGCCCACATACATTGTTTGGTTTTTTACGATTTTCGAATTTTTTTATAAAAATTATTTTATTTTTTAATCAATGACACACGGCTATTATAGCTGTATACTCAACCTAAGATTAATATTGATCCAATATTTGCATGCGTTTGCATGCCATAAAACCTTACATCCCTAAAGTATGCTTTAAATAATTTTTCCAAAATACGTCAACAGAGAACAACGAAGAAAGTATTGCTTAATTTTTAGCCTGGAAGGTTTTACCATTTAAGTGATTAGATCGATGTTGGCAGCTATAAGCAGAATATTCTTTTAAAATTAATAAATAATACAATAGTTTAAAAATGTTTGTAAATGCCGAGGCATGAGATGAAAATTACTAAATTACTGACTTTTTTGAAAATGTAACCTATCTTCCAAGGGTACAATTTCGTGCGGGCAAAAGTTACCTTAAGAAAACGGGGAACCCTTTAAACTATCCAAATATATATATATATATTTCGTGAAAGGCTTTTGAAGGAAAAAAGTTGTGTTGGTCCAAACACAGACATTTGATCGAAAAGGATATTTTTTACAATATTCATTACAACCAAATTATATTTGGCACAAACATAGTATTGGCGTCATAATAAAGCTAAGAAACCAGAATTTATAATAAAGAAAATTAAGTACAAAAGCTTTTAAAATGTGTGAGAAACAAACAAAGAAATTACGTTTTTTTAATTTTCAAAATCTGAAAAACCTGAAAATCTGTAATTAGAGTGATCAAAATCCGGTTTTTCTGCAATGTCGGGTTTTTCAAAACCCGTGATTTCAAAAAACATGGTTGCCCGGTTTTCTTTTTATAAAAAGCAGGTCGGTCGGTCGGTTTTTCGTTTTTTTTGAAACAGTAAAAAATGGGGAAATTATTCGTTGTAAGGCAACCCATTTTGCATATTTGGCGATAGGACAATTCCGATGTCATAATACGATTCAATGAAATCTTTCGAAATTGACTCCAAACATTCCTGCCTGAATTAGTATCATTTTGGTCCATTGCAAATTCATTGTTTGCATGATTTGTCTTTAGTACATAACCTGTGATTGAAGCAATAGGGTGGACCATTTACAATTTTAAATTTGAACTACCGATTAACTACCGAATGATTTTTATTTTTATTTATCCATAGTAATTTTTGCTCGTTTTTTCATATATGAGCAGTAAGTCCAATATTATTTAAGATTTTTGTCTTTCAATTTGTTATCGAACCAAGGAACTCTCAACCTGTACATATTTCGTCCACTGTTAGTTGTGCCTGCCGCTGAGTTCATGTACAAAAAAAAATATTTAGTCAAGTCTATTTTACTTTTGGCTGTTTTAGATATGGGAATTACTTTTGGACTGTTTTCTGTCCATTCGGTGTGGCATTAACTCTTGAATCTTGAAAATGACAGTTAAGTTAAATTAATGGCCTTTTCCCAAACGCACCCCCTCCCCAAAAAAAAAACCATATCCAGTCGATGTACATATACATATGTATAGATGTGTGTGTGTGATATTTCCTGGTGAGCTCTGGTGTCCATTCTGGCATGATTTTGATATTTCGATATTGATTTAATAGAGGTTTAATTTATAAGATTTTTTCCCCAGGAGTTTGTGTGTGTGCGCGCAGTTCTTAATGAACAAAAGTAGAAAATGAATGAAAAAGCGATTCGATGATAAGAACATCGATATGATGGAAAGGGAAACTGGGCAAAAGGAACCAGAATCCATATTAAACAAATGGGAATGGGAAATTAAGGAAAATCCATCAGCATGTGATAAATGATGGAGGTCATCCATCCTATACTCGTCGTACATGTAAATGAGCCATGTTTCAGGAGTCAGACTGGTATTTGCTTTTTGAATTTTGTATACTAATAATAATCTTAAAGAATAATCTTTGAATTATCAAAACGAACATCTGCAGTGTGTATGCACCATAGGCTGTAACGACTTTCATATCCCAGCAAAACGAGAGCACACAAAGAAGTGAAAATTGATGTTCATCTTGTGATTCTGAGGTAGTGAAAATTGGTATATTCACTAATGAATTTAACATGGAGTTGTTATAGGAAGGAGGTCCTTTATATTGAAAGACTTAAAAGTTATTTTAAAGTGTTGCAAAGGGGGAACCACTTTTTCACTAGTTTCCATTTCTGTTTTAAAAAATCCGCCGCTACCGGGGCTAGAACAGCGGACCTTCTGGTTGCTACTACGGCACTCTAACCATCTCAGCTATCCTCTGCTGTGAGTGGTGAATGACTAAAGCAAACCACGTTGTTCGTTAGAACTGACAATAGGAAACTTACAAATATTTATTTAATTTGAATAAATATATATCGCAAATAAATAATAAATTAAATTAGTACTAAATAAATGAACTTTACTTAATTTTATGGCAGTTATAGGTAAATGAAGTATTAATAATTATATAAATAAAAATAATAAAAAATATAAATAAATTTATTTTTTTTAAGCCAACATTTTTAAATTGTTAAAATTATACAAAATTAATCATTGTTTATTTATAAAAGTAATAAAAAAACAAAAAAAGTTTTTTTTTTCCCGAGCCACGATTTGAACCCGAGACCTTCTGGGTGCAAAGCGGACACCTTACCTCCGTGATCCCATACTAAAAATTCGTTCTCATTCACTTGTGAAAATGTTATTCGTAAAATGTTACGGCATATTAACATATTATTGACATTTTTGGAAGTTGTTTAAAAGAACTTCCTCAAAAGCGGGAAAATTCACATTTGGATCCTTCGGAAGTACTTCCATTTTTATACCCTCCACCTCCAGGATGGGGGTATACTAACTTTGTCATTTCGTTTGTAACCTTGAAATATCGACCTGAGACCTAATAAAGTATATATATTCTTGATCGTCATAAAATTCTATGACGATCTAGCCATGTCCGTCCGTCTGTTGAAAGCACACTAGCATCTAAACGGTAGGAGCTACGACATCAACAATTTTCCATAAATGCTTGTTATAGTCGTAGATCGGTTGGGATTGAAACTGGGCGAAATCAGCCCAAAGGGAAAAAGTTTTCCTTCACAAGGACTAAAAATACCCATAACAACCCCTAATATTTTAGAGTATTTAAGCATATTTTTCCAATATGTCAGCTTGTACTTACTCGATATTGGGTATGCGCAAAAACGTGCACCATAAAGTGATATTTATTCGTAGGTGGTGAAATGGGCCAAAAAGGGATGAAAATGGTACATATTAAACGACAACAGCTAGAAACACGAAATTCAGTGTGCACATTTCTTTAATTGAGCGGATACATAATAAAAAAGTATTTTTTCCAAATTCGAACTTTTAAGGTGTAAAATGGGAATAGAGGGATAAAAATGGTACCAACCAAACGGCTGCACCTAGAATAATGAAATTCGATATATACATTCCTCTGATTGCGTAGACACGTAAAATAAAAGAACTTTCCAAAATTCGTACTTTTTGGGATTCAAAATAAAGGGTGATTTTTTAAGAGCTTGATAACTTTTTTAAAAAAAAAAAACGCATAAAATTTGCCAAATCTCATCGGTTCTTTATTTGAAACGTTAGATTGGTCCATGACATTTACTTTTTGAAGATAATTTCATTTAAATGTTGACCGCGGCTGCGTCTTAGGTGGTCCATCCGCTTAGTCCAATTTTGGCATTTCCACGTTTTTGAGTAACAGAGACCCAATTGGTGCGAACGGCGACGAATCGAAAATTGGTGGTCATCATTAACACTGGCCGATACAGCTGCGATATTTTCTTCAGTTCGCACTCTACGTAAGCGTGTTGGTGGTTTAATGTCCAACAATGTAAATTTGGTGCGAAATTTAGTCACAATAGCCCGAATAGCCGCTTCAGTGGGTCGATTAAACTGACCATAAAATGGAAGCGCGCAATGAACTTTCTTAACAGAGCACGCATTTTGATAATAAAATTCAATAATTTGCAAGCGTTGTTCGTTTGTAAGACGATTCATGATGAAATGTCAAAGCATACTGAGCATCTTTCTCTTTGACACCATGTCTGAAATCCCACGTGATCTGTCAAATACTAATGCATGAAAATCCTAACCTCAAAAAAATCACTCTTTAGTACTTACCAAATGACACCGGCTAGAATCATGGAATTCGGTGTATACATTCCTATAATTTTGTTAACACGTAAAAGAAACGGATTTTTCGAAATTCGTACTTTTTGGGGTTAAATTGTACCAACTAAATGGAGGCAGCTGTACCATGAAATTCGGAGTATACATTCCTCTGACTGCGTAGACACGAAGAATAAAAAGTTTTTTCCAAATGCGTACTTTCAAGGGACACAATGGATACAAAGGGATAAAAAAACTAAACGACTACAGCTAGAATGATGAAATTCGATGTGTACATTAGGGCGTACCTCAAAAAAAAAAAAGTTCGCCGTACACCTTCGAATATGAAGTATTATTGAAAGGTAGTTTCAAAAAAATTTTTTTTATTTTTTTTATGCCGAACGTAGGGGTCGCGCTTTTACATTTTTCTATATAACTTCTGCATTTATAAACGGATTTTAAAGTGTGATACATCGATGTTTTTGTCTCGACTAGGCCGATTTTTTTTTTGCATGTAGCCTGGTACGCTCTAGTGTACATCCCTCTAATCGCGTAGACACGTAAAAGAAAGAGATTTTAGAAAGTCGTACTCTTAAGTGGGGTAAAATAGGAAAAAGGGGATAAAAACTGTACCAAATGGCCGCAGCTAGAATCATGGAATTCGGTGTATATATTCCTCTGACTGCATAGACACACAAAATAAAAAGATTTTTCCGAATTCGTACTTTTTACTTTTACGGCAAAAATTTGGTTGAATCTTGAACTTGGGTTATTTTGCACTACGTATGTACGTGAAATAATGGATTTTCAAACTTTGTATTTTTGGAATTAAAATGGAACGGAAATACAACCAACTGTAGCACTTACTATCTTAAAATATTTATGGTATAAGAATATTTAGTTTTTGAATTGGCTTGAAGTATTTTTTCGATATGTAAGAGTATTGTTAGCCTTGCCTTATAAGTGTGGTTTGTAATAATCAAAATATTATATTTATTTATAAAATTATTATTTCAATATTTGTATTTGTTTTGCGTTGGATATATTAAAAAATTATATTTTGCTGTAATATTACTGCACTTCTACGAAAATCGACAACCTCTGTGGAATGCAATCCATGGTGGAGTGTATATAAAGTTTGGCCCTGGCGAACCTTATGCCTCATTTACTTGTTTTTGCTGAGATCTTCCAAAAAAATTATCCTCATAAAATTCCAAACTATAATTCTGACAATAATAATTCTCTCAGACATTAACTTGCAACACTTTTTTTCGCTTAGTGTAATTGTCCCTTCGACCAAAAAAAAATGAAAACTCAGACCATCTGGATAACAGAAAATGATCTACTCAACATGCGCTTTCAGAATTAAAGGGTCGCTACTCTGTTCCAAAAATGTTGGACAGTGTTATTATTACTTGATTTCAATTTAAAGTTATGCGTGTCTAACGAAACACCCTTTCCTTGTGTCGCATTGACGATTTGACCTCTTGCACTATTTTTTTTGTTTTCCACAAACTTATCAAAAAGCAACGGTCATAAATCATTTCTCGGCCATCTTTCAAACGATGACTTGTTTTTATTTGATGTGAGACTTTTAGAAATGCCTATGACATCATTCAGCCAACAGCGACCAAAACAAACAAAAAACGCACCCTCACCAGTTTTGACGAGCACCCACCCCACCACCACCCTCCTAAATATCCGGCAATTATGTCCGAAACACCCAAAAACTCTTTAACACTAACGCAAGAAAATAGTTTGATGGCGGACATGGTGGGGGGAGATTGTTCCGAATTTTAACAATAACTTGTGGTCAAGAAGACCAAAAGAAAAACAGAAAACACAAATTCATAACAATTTTCCACGTCATAAAAAATGAACTCACCACAAGTCATATGGTCGGTCATATTGTCCTACCCCTTACCATCAACCACATTTATTTCATCCTCGCAACCCGTCACGAATGTTTGCTCAGATCTTGAGACTCAATAACAAATCTTTTTATGGCCCCCCAATAAAGAAAATAAAAGAAAAGGAAAAGAAAATGTCATCGGATGGCACGTGACTGGCAAAAAATGAGACACATTTTTTGTTTTCCTTTTTTTTGCAGCCATAAAAGTGTGATGGCTCAGCGCGAAGGTTGGCAAGATTTCTTTATCGCCCGCCGACTCTTATCTGCAGTTTATCGACCTTTTGATAGGCCATAGAGAACGATTTGGCCGGGGAAAAAAAACTACAAACATATTTTGAAAATGCCAGCAAAAGTTAGTTCCTTAGACGGTGATGTACCTACACGCACAAATCCATGCATATCTACATATATCTGATGGATAAATTAATTGCAAATGTGTTATGAATAATTTGCGCTGAGTCTTGATAGACTGGCTGCCAGCAAAGGAAAGGCGAAAAGCGAATGAAATCCAGCAGCAGCAAACAACAAAAAACTGGATGTGAACGAGCAGTGAGTGTCATGTAAATATGTGTCATCTTTTGAAAAATAGCCTGAGGAAGTCATTCATACTCGTTGTACAAGTGACTACACTAACAGCTCCGGCCTGGCCGTGGTAACGAATGAGTCTCGTTTTTTTTTGCGCAACCACCGCCGCACAGTGTATTATCAGCGGCAAAAACTTCCAAATTTCATGCGCCCAAATCTAGACTTTACTGATTGAATTTTGCAAGAACATTTCTATTAAGCATATTCTAAAAGAGTTGGCCAATATCGCGGATAACTTAAGCTTTGGATGCATTTAAAGTTGATAAATGCTAAAATAGTTGAAAATTGCATCATAAGAGAGGTTATTTTATTGGCATGTATCTAAGAAACCATGTATCGCATTGAAATTTCGTTTAGTTCGTAGAAAATAGGATCTCTTGAGGTGTTCTGTTGCATTTAAAAAAGTGTAATTACGTTGTTGCTTTCCTTTGCAGACAGAGGTTTACCTGAAGGTTGTATTTAATCAGTATTGATAATTTTCTACAGCATAAAACTATAATCGCGAGGCCAACCGATGCCTCGGCATTTACAAACATTGTTAAACTATTGTCTTATTTATTCACTTTAAAAAGAATATTCTGCTTATAGCTGCAAACATCGATCAGAATTACAGAAATGCTAAAACTTCTAAGTCAAAAATGAAGCAATACTTTCTTCGTTGTTCTCTGTTAATGTATTTAGGAAAATTTATTTAAAGCATACTTTAGGGATGTAAGGTTTTAAGGCATGTAAATATTGGATCTATAGTAAACTTAAGTTATTTAAAAAGTTATATAAAAGTTTAAAAGTTATATAAAAAGTTATTATTAAGTTATATAAAAAAGACGAGTAAAAAATAAAATAATTTTTATAAAAAATTTCGAAAATCGTTAAAAACTAAAAATTGTATGTGGCCGTTGGGCGATGAAATGGAAATTTTCATTCAATTGTGGATTCAAATTAAATCACTGGTAATGATTTATATTAACATATACATTAAAACAAGTAAATAAACTTCAGTCGGATAAACCGACTTATATACCCTCGTTGTGAATGTGTGGTTGTCATCCAAAAGAGATAAAAAATTACTAACTAATTAACTAATTTTCCTGCATTTCTTATTGTACTGGGGGAAATTTGTAATTAATAAAGTTTTTTTCAATTGAAAATTAAATTAAATTGGAAATTAAATATTCGGAAATTGAAATTGATTATGAAATTGTGATTTTAATATGGAAGATATCAGTTAAAATTTGATTATTGTAGCGGGTGTTTTTTAGAGGTTTTATTTATCGATAACGATTAAATAGTTACAAATTGACCATATCTGGCAACGCCGCTTAGTGGTTCAGAATCAAAATCCATCGGCAAAAAATCAATAACTTTTGTTCTGTAAAAAACCAAAATTAGACAAGGCCTGAAGCACTTTTTTGAGATATTAACATCGGTTTTAAATAAAATTATTTTTTATGTTTTTTTTTGGCTTATTTTTAAGTATTTGTTCATAACGCGAAGAAAAATTTTAATTTTTTTGTATTGCAGATTTTCACTTTTTTCAGATTTTGAAAATTGAAAAAACGTAATTTGTTATTTTGACTTTGTTCAGACTTTGGACCAACAAATTGTTTTTCCTTTAAAAGCCTTTAATGAAATATACGTATGTATATTTGGAAAGGTTGAAGTGTTCCCCGTTTTTTTAAGGGTAACTTTTGCCCGCATGAAATTGTCACCTTTGTAGATAGGATACATTTAGTCAGATTTTTTAGTTCCAAAACGCAAATTACTCATTTTCTTCTCATTATCTTCTGAGAAGTAGGTACGCAGATATTTTACAAGCGACATAGGTCTTAACACACATGCAAAAATCCACCGGATCGCGAGAAAATTACAAAACATAAATATTATGGACACATAACTTACATCAAAAATTACAACTTTGACCCACTGTAAGAAGAAACTGAGACCAGCTGGACTATAAGTTTATTCTGCAAAAATGAGTCAGTAAATAGATAAAATCGGCATACAGGGATTTCCCCTCGGAAGAACTAACAATGACCCTACAAATTCTCAATATTTAACAATCCTTAATATAAAACGATTCTTTGAAGATTATTTGTATATAAGTAGACGTAGTTATTGACCAATAATGAAACAGTAGTTTATTTAAAACTGTACTGAAAATGGATGTATATGTCACGCCTTTTTATGGAGTTGACACTTAATTATATGGGAAAATTTGGCCCATTGTTGGTCTTCAAAGAGTTAAATTTGAAGTAAAGAATAAAATATTACGCAATCAGTATCAGTAAAATATGGCAGTTATTGGGAATTTTATAAAAAAGTCCATCTAAAATAGCACTAACATCTCAACAACAAGTAAGTAAGTCAGTCGGATAAACCGACTTATGTATACCTTCACACTCAGAGAACAGATATATGCGGAAGTTAAAAGAAATTAAATTTTACATTGGGTAGGATCATTTGTGTGGAAGGGGCCAGAAGATTCGTGGCACATGGTCCCAGCTTCCACATTTTTAAAATAGTTGGATTCCGAGCACCAGTGCAGAAGTTGTGAAGGATTTAATTTTACCTAGGATACAGGCAATTGTGTGGGAGGTACTTGAAGGGGCGTGGCTAAAGCGTAAATATTTTTTACATTTAAAGTGTTTATAAAAACATTTTTAAATATCATATTACAATGATTAGGACTACCCGTCTGGAGGTTATATCGGTAACTAAACTTAATGCCACTTTGTGTGGCAGGTACCAGAAGGGGTGTGGCAATATCACCCATATTTCACACGTATGTAACCTCTATAATAGCATTATCAAATGTGAAATCACACAGTATTCCGATCATTCGGATAGATGATATAACAGATTTAATTTTACCTAGTTTAGGGTGATTTGTGTGGTAGGTACCAGAAGGGGTGTGGCAATATTGCTCATATTTCACACGAATGTAACCTCAATAAAAGCATTACCAAATGTTAAATCTCACAGTATTCCGATCATTCGTATAGAAGATATAACAGATTTACATTTACCTATTGCAGGGTGATTTGTGTGGGAGGTACCAGAAGGGGTGTGACAATATCGCTCATATTTCACACGAATGTAACCTCTATAATAGCATTGCCAAATGTGAAATCACACAGTATTCCGATCATACGTATAGAAGATATAACAGATTTATTTTTACCTAGTGTAGGGTGATTTGTGTGGGAGGTACCAGAAGGGGTGTGGCAATATCGCCCATATTTCACACGAATGTAACCTCAATAATAGCATTACCAAATGTGAAATCACACAGTATTCCGATTATACGTATAGAAGATATAACAGATTTAATTTTACCTATTTTAGGGTGATTTGTATGGGAGGTACTGGAAGAACTACTTAAAGTGGTTATAAAAACATTGTCAAATACAATTATATAGCGGATTCCGAATATCTGTGTAGAAGTTACAGCGGTTTTAATTTAACATAGGAATATGGGTCATTTGTGTGAGAGTTACCAGAAGGGGCGTGGTAATTCCGCCCATCTTCGAACTTAAACTAAGTTAGGGAAATATATATATATAATAGGACGTCAAAATTTTCTATAAATGCGTCTTATGGTCGTAGTTCGGTTTCGGGCGAAATCGGGCCAAAGGGAAAATTTTTTCCCTCACAAGGACTAAAAAAACATAATAAAATACCCATAATATTGGGTATGCCCTATAATAAAAACGTGCAACATAAAGTGATTTTTATTCGCAAAAAGGGATAAAAATGGTACATATTCAACGACAACAGCTAGAAACACGAAATTCGGTGCTTACATTCCTCTAATAGAGTATATACATAATATAAAAGTATTGTTTCCAAATTCGTACTTTTAAGGGGTAAAATGGGAATAGAGGGATACAAATGGTACCAACCAAACCTAGAAAAACTAAATTCGGCGTATACATTCCTTTTATTGCGTAGACACGTAAAATAAAGAGATTTTTCGAAATTCGTACTTTTTGGGGTTAAAATGGAAAAAGGGGATAAAAGAGTACCAACCAAATGACCGCAGCTAGAGTCATGAAATTGACTGCGTAGACACGAAAAATAAAAGTTTTATTTTCAAAATTTTTACTTTCAAGGGATACAATGGGTACAGAGGGATAAAAATAGTACCAACTAAACGACTACAGCTAGAATGATGAAATTCGCTGTGTATATACCTCTAATTGCGTAGACACGTAAAATAAGGAGATTTTCGAAAGTGCTACTCTTAAGGGGTTAAAATATGAAAAAGGGGATAAAAATGGTACCAACCAAATTGCCGCAGCTAGAATCATGGAATTCGGTGTGTACATTCCTCTGACTGTATAGACACGCAAAATAAAAAGAATTTTCCTAATTCGGACTTTTACGGCAACATTGGTTGAATCATGAAGTTAGGTTATTTTGCACTATGTACGTGGTATTGTATTTTCAAAATGTGTACTTTTGGAATTAAAATAGAATGGAAATACAACCAACTGTAGCATCTACTCTCTACGAATATTTATTGTATTTAAGCCTTTTGAAAATATAAATATAAGATTATTTATTTTTTGAATTGAGTTGAAGTAAGGGTGATTTTTGAAAAGCTATAGGAAAGTTAAAAAAACACATGAAATTCAGAAAAATGCATGAAATCTTTATTTGAATCGATAGTACGGTCCATACAATTTAATGTTTGAAGATTATTTCATGCAAATGTTGACCTTGACTGCGCCTCAAATGGTCCGCTTAGTCCAATTGTGACATTTCCACGTTTTTGAGTAACAGAGGCCCGATTGCTGCGAACGGCGACGAATCGATAATTGATGGTCATCATTAACACTGGCCGATACAGCTGCGATATTTTCTTCAGTTCGCACTCTACGTAAGCGTGTTGGTGGTTTAATGTCCAACAATGTAAATTGGTGCGAAATTTAGTCACAATAGCCCGAATAGCCACTTCAATGGGTCGATTAAAGTGACCATAAAATGGAAGCGCGCGATGAACTTTCTTAACAGAGCACACATTTTGATAATAAAATTCAATAATTTGCAAGCGTTGTTCGTTTGCAAGACGATTCATGGTTAAATTATAGACCAAACTGAAGATGTTTGACAAAACGCGAAACGTGCGTCAGCTGTTTAAACCAGTGTTGCCAAAAAGATAATAGCTAAAAAAATCACCCTTTATTTATTTATAAAATTATTTGTATTTGCTCTGGTTTGATTATATTAAAAAAATATATTTTCCTGTAATATTACTGCACTTCTACGAAAATCGACAGCCTTTGTGGAATGCAATCCACCATTCATTGTTTCATTTTAACTTACATGGGAGGTGGGCGGATTTAACCAAAAAATATTGGTTAGTGTGCGAAATTTCAAGGTCCTAGCTCTATTCCTTCTAATTTTTGCCGCAGCTTGTATGAAAATATTCCAATGTGCGCCGGCGCCACCACCACTATATTTTGCATAAATCAGCCGCCAACCTAGTATGGTGATATGTCCACGTACTCGTTACTCGCACTGAATGTACGTACGCCAGGCCATTGGGAGGGAGGGGGTATGTATACATATGATTGTCTTCCTTCATATGGTGAGGGACGTGTTTTGTACCTACACCAGAAATCTTGAGAGTCGACTCCAGTCACATGTTCGTACAATGTACGACGTAAACAGTACGTGGCTGGAGTGTCCGTATCATTTGACAGTGGCGCCAATATCTAATGATGTGTATAGGAAATCCAAACACACACACGCGTACGCACACTTTCCGTCACACGGCTCACACTACCTATGGATAGGCAAAATATCTATTCATGCAAACGTAGATTTTTTTGGAGAACTCCAGCCAAGGAAGAGAGGGAGAGAGAAAGAAGACAGAAATCCATCAAAACACTTTAGACTGCTAATGAAGGCAATTAGACATTTCGAGATGGAAATATACGCTGGAAACGCTTTGGGAAAAGAAACCAATTTTTTCAAAGACGATTTATCTGATCCGCACATATGCAAAGGGATAAATAGCACAAGTTTAGAAAAAAAAAAAACAAAACAAATAAAAATATTAAAGAAATAATTTTATAAATAAATATAAAATTTGATTTGAACTGGGATATTGTCCTGGCTCAAGACCATTTTGCATCTATATTTAATAGAATGCAAATTTATTTACAAATGGCATGGTGACATTCATTACTTGGCTGCAGACTACCACTATCATGATTTCCACCCTGTCTAAAGGTTTCGTTCAGGTGGCTTCGCAGCCGGCCTCTTTAAGGAAATGATTCTCATAAACGAACGAGAAGCACACCTCACTTGCCGAATTTGCGTTTAGAAAAAATCGCACCAAGTACTAAAGTGCACATGCCATCTTACAAGCATCTCATTGAGTTGTATATGTAAGTAGGTGTATATGCAGATATAAAGGGTGATTTTTTAGCTATTATCTTTTTGGCAACACTGGTTTAAACAGCTGACGCACGTTTCGTGTTTTGTTTCACTGTCAGACATCTTCAGTGTATAATTTAACCATGAATCGTCTTACAAACGAACAACGCTTGCAAATTATTGAATTTTATTATCAAAATGTTAAGAAAGTTCATCGCGCGCTTCCATGTTATGGTCAGTTTAATCGACCCACTGAAGCGGCTATTCGGGCTATTGTGACTAAATTTCGCACCAAATTTACATTGTTGGACATTAAACCACCAACACGCTTACGTAGAGTGCGAACTGAAGAAAATATCGCAGCTGTATCGGCCAGTGTTAATGATGACCATCAATTATCGATTTGTCGCCGTTCGCAGCAATTGGGCCTCTGTTACTCAAAAACGTGGAAATGCCAAAATTGGACTAAGCAGATGGACCATTTGAGGCGCAGTCTAGGTCAACATTTGCATGAAATAATCTCCAAACATTAAATTATATGGACCGTACTATCGATTCAAATAAAGACTTCATGCATTTTTCTGAATTTTATGTGTTCTCTCCTCTCCTATAACTCTCCTATTGCTTTTCAAAAATCACCCTTTATTTACTTGATATTTTGAATGCACATTCCCTTTATAGCATAAAAGCGTACCATAAAGTGATTATTATTTGTAGGTGGCGAAATGGGACAAAAAGGAATAAAAATGGTACCTATCAAACGACAACAGCTAGAAACACGAAATTTGGCGTGTACATTCCTTTAATTGAATTCGTACTCAAATTCTCAGATTCGTACTTTTAAGGGCTAAATTGGGAATAGAGGGATAAAAATGGTGCCTACCAAACGGCTGCACCTAGAATAATGAAATTCGGTGTATACGTTTCTCTGATTGCGTAGACATGTCAAATAATGGGATTTTTAAAATTCGTACTTTTAGGGTAGTAAAATGGAGAAAGGGAAAAAATAGTACCAACCGCAGCTAGAGTCACGAAATTCGAAGTATACATTCCTCTGGCTAAGTAGACACGAAAAATAACAGATTTTTCCCCAATTAATGCTTTCAAGGGATATAATGGGTACAGAAGGATAAAAATAGTACCAACAAAGCGGCTACAGCTAGAATGATGAAAATCGGTGTGTACATCCCTCTAATTGCGTAGAGACGTAAAATAAAGAGATTCTAGAAAGGGGGTAAATAGGAAAAGGGGGATAAAAATGGTACCAACCAAATGGCCGCAGCTAGAATCATGAAATTCGATGTATACATTGCTCTGACTGCATAGACACGCAAAATAGGAAGATTTTTCAAAATTTGTACTTTTTACTTTTACGACAAAAATTGGTTGAGTAATGAAGTTAGGTTATTTTGTACTATCGACGTGAGATAATGGATTTTCAATATTTGTACTTTTGGAATTAAAATAGAATGGAAATACAACCAATGGTAGCACCCACTATCAATATTTATGATAGTTAAGCTTTTTTGAAAATATAAATTTAAGAATATTTATTTTTATACACTCTACGAGAGTATTATGTCTTTGTGCATTGTTAATTATACCGATCGGCTTAGAATCACTTTCTGAGTCGATTTAGCAATGTCCGTCTGTCTATCCGTCTGTCCATCTATTGTTGTAATCACGATACAGGTCACAATTGTACCTAGAACTAAACGAAACTTTGCACAACAAAGTTTTTCGGGACAAGGACGAACACTATTTAATTTGAAGAAAATCGGTTCAGATTTAGATATAGCCCCCACACGAATTTCACTCCCAATTTGTCTCTTTTCACTCTAGATACCACATATTTCAAAAGATTTTCTACAAAATTCGCAAAACATCTTATAGTTCAACTAGAAACACCTGTGGTAAAAATGTGTTAGATCGGTTCAGATTTATATATAGCTCCCATACAAATTTCGTTCCAAATTTGAATTTTTTCGCTCTAGAATCCACATATTTTAACAGATTTTCTTCTAAATTCGCAAAACATCTTATAGTTCAACTAGAAACATCTGTGGTAAAAATGTGTTAGATCGGTTCAGATTTATATATAGCTCCTATACAAATTCCGTTCCCAATTTGTATTTTTCCGCTCTAGAATCCACAAATTTAACAGATTTTCTTCTAAATTCGCAAAAAAACTTATATTTCAACTTGAAACATCTGTTCGTGTGTTAGATCGGTTCAGATTTAAATATATATCTAATACAAATTTCGCTCTCAATTTGAATTTTTCCGCTCTATAATCCACATATTTTAACAGATTTTCTTCAAAATTCGTAAAACACCTTATATTTCAACTGGAAACACCTGTGGTAAAAATGTGTTAGATCGGTTCAGATTTATATATGGCTCCCATACAAACTTCGCCCCCAATTTGAATTTTTCCGCTCTAGAATCCACATATTTTAGCATATTTTCTTCAAAATTGACAAAATATCTTATATTTCAACTAGAAACACCCACGGTGAAAGTGGGTCACATCGGTTCAGATTTATATATAGCTTTCATACAAATTTCGTTCCCCCAGAAACCGCGTATTTTCGAGAATTTCTTAAAATTGAGCATAACACGTTATACTTTAACTGGAAGAACTTATTGTGAAAGTTAGTCACTTCAATCCATGTTTGGATATAGCCCCGAAACAAATATTATTCTCGATTTGACAAATTGGACCAGGTCATATTAACCTGTGATTAGGCGAACTTATCGTCGTTTTTTATTTGTTTTCTGTAAAATATTATTATATTTTTTTTTTCAATCGTTCCTATAAGGAGTATAGGGCTTCAAAGTAATATTATATTAATTAAAAAATTAATTGTATATTTTAATTTTTAGTTAGTTACGTCGATAATAACTTGCTGTCATAATTTTTACGCAGTGTTTCATATAAAATACGAATATTTCCCTATTTCTCCCAGTGCACAAATTGGTTGGTAGCTCTAAATATGCATTTTTGCGAAGAAATTCTCCAATTCTTCCAAAAGAATGCAGACAGTGTTTTCTAAACCACCAAATCCAAATAACCACGACCATAACACTAAGTTTTCTGTGTCTCTCTTTGTTGGTAATTTCTATTGTTTTCCCTCAACCATATATTAGTTTTGTGTGTTTTTTCTTAGCACATTTCATTCCCTGGTAGCCTGAGGAGTATCCGTTTGGATGCCTCCTACTTTTGTCTGCCGCGGCGAAGAAAATTTATTTCACTACGAACACAATGCAACTTTAACCTTTAGTTTACAATGAATTTTTGTTTGCTGCATATTCGCATGCAAAAGGAAAGTGGGAGGGAAGGAATGGGCCAGAGATATGAGTGGTTGCTTTGCTTTGGCTGGCCAGTCGCGTCTATCGTCTGTAGGCAATCTTTAACATCTGCCGCTATGGCGGAGAGACTGTTGCAGAGGCCTCCTCTTCTAAATATGTTATTGGCAACATCATCATTATTTTAATGGATGGCATTATTTACACCTCAAGGTGCGTTCGAAGGAGTAGTCTCTCACATTTGGTATTGGTTTGCTTTTATTTCACTGGGATGGACTTTATATTTGTTCTAATATTGGCTTTGGGGGAAAGCCTAATTTCAAATGTTTCTTTGATAAATCATCAATAACAAAAAAAAAACTTCTTCTTTGCGGAACGCAATATTAAAATCACAAAATGCAGACTTCAACTTATTCGCTCTGTCGTCATATCATCATGTCGTCGATGGCCATGTCCGCGTCCGCGTCATCGTCCTCGTCCACTTCACCATCACTATCGTCATCATCATCATTTTCTGTGTTTTTTGTTACTGGCTGTCAATAAATTACTAACATCGATTAACTATTAGTACGTGATATGGTTATTTAAGGGTTGTTCTTTGAGATACTTAACTTTAAGTTTGAGTCTTAATGGCAGACGGACGGACAGACAGACAAACTTAACAGAAAACATGAAGAAAACAACCACACGGCACGGCACGGCACAGCTGAAGCTGATGATGACAATGTAGGAGTAATAAACTACTACTACTTCTACCACTACAACAACAGTGAGTCCTTTCATTGCCACCAAACGCAAATACCCAGAACGACAGACAGCTGGTGGATTGAAGGACGCACAGTGCTTGGATTTTGGTGAAAATTTTCCAAATATGTACTTTTCTATATGAGGAATTCTGCATTTCACGATTTTCGAAAAATAAAAAATTGTAGAGTAGATCGAAAATAAATTATTTTTGTCATATGGTAATTTTATTTTTTTAACTTTTGTGTGTTATGAGGTACAAATATATTTTTGTCTAATTTGAAGACAATTTCTTCTAGTTTTACAGAAAATTGTTAAACTTAAAAAAAAAACATATTTTTTATTTTTTTTTTTATTTATTTTATAAACAAAAAATATACCTTGCATTTTGGTAAAATATTTTTTATTAATAGTTTTTTTATAAAAGTGATAAAACTGGTAGCGAGCTAATGGGTAGAATCATGAAGTTATTTTATCTTGCACTGTGTACGTAAGAGATGATGTACTCTAATTTTGGAAATATATGTCCGATCACAATTCAATTAATGTTAATTATAATATCTATAAACAGTGGAACAAAAACAAATAGTTAATATTCTAACGAAGAAAACAATGTCTAATTGTGAATGATCTTGTATATACAAAAGAATTGTATAGTATCTTGGAACTTAACGAAGGATATTAGGATTTGTTGAAGAAAATCGATGGGCAAATATAGAAGTTATGACCCTTATTCTAGAAGTACTCCTATAGCAACTAAAGGGTGTTTTTTTATTGAGGTATAGAACTTCGAATTGAAATAAAACACAAGAATTGCCATTAATGTTTAAATATGATTTCGGGCATGTGGCCGCCGCGGCTGGCTCGAATATAGCCAATTCTACATGTCCAATTTTCAACCACTTTTTCGAGCATATGGGGCCGTATGTTGGCAATAACGCCACGAATGTTGGCTTCCAAGTCCCCTAACGTTTCTGGTTTGTTGGCGTAGACGAGCGACTTCACATATCCCCAAAGAAAATAATCCAATGGTGTCAAATCACACGATCTTGGTGGCCAATTGACAGGTCCATTCCGCGAAATTATGCGCGCATCGAATGTTTCCTTCAATAATTCGATTGTGACGTGCGCTGTGTGGCATGTAGCGCCGTCTTGTTGGAACCACAACTCATCCACATTCATGCCATCCAATTCGGGAACAAAATAGTCGGTTATCGTGGCTCTATACCGGTCTCCATTAACGGTAACTGACTCTCCAGCATTATTTCGGAAGAAGTATGGCCCAATGACTCCACCAGCCCATAGAGCACACCAAACAGTCAGTTTTTGTGGATGTAATGGCGTCTCAAGGGTCTCATGTGGATTCTCTTCACTCCAAATGCGGCGATTTTGCTTGTTGACGTAGCCATTCAACCAAAAATGAGCCTCATCACTGAACAAAATTTTGTGATGAAAATCAGCATCGAGATGAATCTCATTTTCGGCCCATACACCAAAATCACGACGCATTGCATGGTCTCGCGGCTTTAATTCTTGCACAAGCTGGATCTTGTAAGGTCGCAAGCCAAGATCTTTGCGCAAAATCTTCCATAAAGTTGATGGACAAAGCTCCAATTGCTGTGCACGGTGGCGAATCGATTCATTCGTGTCCTCTTCAACACTTTGCTCTACAGCGGCAATTGTTTCTTCGGTGCGCACTGTTCGACGTCTCTGCGGATGCGTATTATCACATAGAGTAAACGTAGTGCGAAAACGATCCATGGTTAACCGAATTAATTGCTCTGATGGACGATTATGTCGACCATAAAATGGACGGAGCTTGCGGTGAACTTCGCGAACTGAACCATTACTTTCGAAATAAATTTGCACGATTTGCAAGCGTTGTTCTTTTGTCAACCTGTTCATGATGAAATGGCAAACCAAACTAAATATTAATCACTTGACAGCTGACAAAATGGCCGCCAGTTAAAAAAGTGATGTCAACTTAAAGTTCTATACCCCAATAAAAAACACCCTTTATATACCAAAACCTTTCGTTAATCTATTATAACTCTCTCTGTTTTTTAATCCATATGATATAGGACAGCGAAACACTGTGCAACATACAAACGGACATACAGTTCAGCTCAACCATCTGTCAACCATGGACAACAGCAATAACAACAACAGCAGCAACATAAAATGAAGACTCAGCGAAAAGCAAAGTATTTAACAAGTTGTAGTTTTCCTCCATCATCATTGGCTCCATCATCAGCACCATCTACTCCGCAAGAACTTGGCCATCCTTTCATCCTGTCAAATAACCCAACCAACCAGCCAGCCTGTCTGCCAACCAACCCAACCCAAACCGAAGTGTCCACTGCAGAAGTTGATTATTAACAAATGAAGTGTAAAAGAAGTTCGAACATGGCACGGGACGTCACATCCTATGTGGAAACTAAGTCAAAGTCATTATCAAAAAATGCCGTAATTACTTAAGATGACATGGAAAGAATAGAGGTTTGGATGGACGGATTGATGTTGAGTGGACTTATGGCTGGCCACGACAGGAAAGTATCGCTAATTAAAGTATCATCTTCATCTGGCCGAGGACAAGCACTATCAAAGTGAAAACAAAGCGAAAACATAACAATGGAGAAAGTAACATTTTAAGCAGATCTAGAATTTTCGTAAATGGATGTTTAAAACTTTCATGTCTTTGTCTCAAGCCGAAAAAGCAGAGAAAATTTGAATTCGTCTTGAGTGGTGAAGTGGAACGTGTAGAGAAGGAAGAAAAACCAATAAAATTGTAATAAAATTTCCGCCGACAATAGACAACGTCGTTAACATTTAAGTTAATTTGGAAAATAATGTCCTTTTCTGTCTGTCCCTGGATCTAACAACAAAGTGTATGCGTAGCCGTAAAAAGACACGGCAATAAATGTGCCGTAAAACAGAGATGACAAAGCAAAACCATTGCAGAATTGTCAATGAGATTTATCAAGGATCAGAAAATTTAAATGGATTTCGTAATATTCTGACAGACTGACAAACACACACACATTTATGCTATTTATGTATAGTAGAGAAATATCAAGAAATCTATAAAATAAAAATATGTTACACTAGCCCTGGAAACGGAGTTTTGTTTCTTGAGCAAGACCATCTAATAACACTATGCAATAAAAATATTGTCGAAAAGCTATGTATAACATTTTGTGATGTATTTTGGCTTTCTAAACTCGAAAATGATATAAAAAATTAAATGTTAAAACTACTAAATAATCTATATATATAAAAATCAATGTGTGTCTGTATGTTGCGTATAGGACGCCAAACCGGTTGACCGATTCGCCTGAAAATTTTACTGTATCTATCTTCTGGACAGCGGATGGTTCCTGGATAGTCTAGGTCATGATAGGACAAAGGGGGGTGGTACCTCCCACACAAAAAATATTTTAAAACTATCACAACAGACATACCGATGGGTGGATTCGCTCGATAATTTTACTGCAGCTAACCTCTGGGCAAGGGATGGTTTCAGTATATACTACGTCATTATACGAAGAAGAGGCGTGGCACCGCCCACACAAACTATATTTTAAAACTATCATAAAACACGTTCCGAAGTGCGGATTCTCTTGAAAAATTTATTGTGACTAACTTCTGAACAGAGGATAGTTTCTGAATGGTGACTATACAAAGGTCATGATACAAATGGACGTGAGACTGCCCACACCAACTATATATTAAAATTATCACAAAACACGTAATGAATGGCGGATTCTCTTGAAAATTTTACTGTGGAAAGGGGATGTTTTCTGGCTATAATAGGGGAAGACATGATAAACGGGCACAAAACTAAAACACCGCTCACAAAAACTATAACAAAATACATTGATTCACTTGAATATTTTATTGTAACGAACAGAGGATGACCCTTGACTGTAAAAAGGTCATGCTACAAAATGGGACGCGGCTCCACCCAAACAACAATATAAAGTAACACGTGCCGATTTTTTTCCTGTCACTACGGTAAGGGTTTGGTTCTTGAATATAAGAGGTCATGTTATGAACAATTGGTGCGTCTCCTCATACTCGAACCAAGCAAGGTGTTCCAGTAGATGGGTATGCATTGGACCGTGTTTATACCAAACAACGCAGAATATTATTATTTGAGAATGTTATTAGTTAACGTGAGAGGACCCACTTCAGTTTCAAATTTAAGAGCAGTTGAGAGAGGCGTGTCAGAAACTGGGAGACCACATTAATGTATGCTTCTGTCAGCTGTCATCCCCTCCAAATACGAACTTGGTTTGCGACAATATTAAGAACTTGCTCGCCATCTAACCCAAAAGACCTGTGGGAAAAATTCAAAGAGGATATGAGTGAGGACATTTTGTATCATTATCGCACTGTTACGATTCTATATCATTTGCGATTAACATTTTCAACGATACGCTGATATAAATTTAAGACATATGCCTAGCCAACAGCAACAGAACTCTTAATCAATTTGGAATGGTGGTGCCTGAACGTTCTACCATTGACATTACTGATCGAGATTTGCTAAGAGAACGGCAATTCAATGTTGAAGACTTGCGTCTGTTTGTCGCAACAAAAAAACCTCTATTAATTGCAAAGCAACAAGTGGCCTTTGACAAAATTATAACTAGAGTAACAAATGACAGAGGCGGCCTTTTTTCTCGATGCACCAAGAGGCACAGTTAAAACCTTTCTCATCAGTTTGGTATTAGCGCTCATCCGCTCTCCCAATGGGATAGCTTTAGCTATTGCTTCCCCCGGTATTGCTGCTACATTATTGGTTGGAGGACGAAGGGCACATTCAGCGTAGAAAATGCCATGGAATATGCAATTTGTCGATTTCCAACCTGTAATATTGGCAAAAGTTCAGGCATGGCGAAAATGCTCAAAACATGCAAGCTGATTGTGTGGGATGACTGCACCATGGCACATAAGAAATTCCTTCAAGCGCTTAGACGGACACTTCAAGATTTAATATTAAATACACAACCATTCGGTGGAACTCTTATTTTACTAGCTGGAGACTTCCGACAGACCCTTTCAGTAATTCCAAAATCAGCACCCGCATCTCTGGCGATATGTCCAAAAATTTAATCTGACCACCAATATGCGTGTACATCTGCATCACGACACATTACAAATCAATAGACAGTATCATGAATGCGGATGAAGTTGTCAACTATCGAATTGATTTTCTAAATTCTTTGGACCTTCCAGGAATTCCGCCGCACATGTTATCTCTTAAAATTGGTTCACCTATAATTCTTCTAAGGAATGTTATTCGTCCTCGATTGAGCATTTGTACTATAATTTCTGTCAAGAGACTAATGTCCAACGTCATTGAAGCAACGATTTTAAATGGAAAATCAAAGGATATACCATCCGATTTCAAACGACTACAGTTTCTGAGTCGCCTAGCATTTTCAATGAATATAAACAAAGCACAGGGACAATCACTTGAAGTTTGTGGATTGAGTATGGAAAATCCATGTTTTTTCACATGGTCAGTTATATGTTGCTTGCTCTCGAGCCCAAAAACTTTCATGTACTTGAACTAGGCGGACAAATTGTAAATATCGTGTATACCGAAGCATTCCAATGAAATACTGAATAACTTAACTAATAGACACAAAATATATTCTTAGAAATAATTACCACAATTAATTAACTCTCTAATAAATGTTTTTTTTTAATGTTTCATTTTCTTTAAAGAAACACTGAAAAAATTACTTAAATTTTCATGAAGTTTTTATATTTTAAAAATGTAACTTATGAATTTAAATAAATAAGTATTAATTTAAACTAATTTACTGAAGTAAAAATATACAAAACAAAAATTGCGAGCATACATAGTTACATACATAAGGAAGACGAAAACCCGTGCAACGCCGGGTACAAAAAGCTAGTATAGTAATAAAATAAATTCCATATTTCGTTGAAGGCACCTTTAATATTTGTATTCTCATTTTGGAAATATAAAACCGATAAAACCTGAATATATGTTCACTTAAAGGCACTTATAATGGCTACAAATGTTGGGAATTTAACTATCACATAAAAACAGAGGTTTAGGAACAGTATCAGAAAATTGAGATTTTCGAAAGAAAATTCGAAAAAAAACCCTCAAAAGTAGAAACAAATATTTTGTTTTATTTGTTAATAGCTACACTGAAAGAATAACCTTCATAATATTTATGATTTTGTCATAACCTCAGTGAAAATTTTCATTAAAAAGCTGCCGAAGAAGCACTTCATAAAATGTATCAAACATGTTTCATAAACCTCAAATCAATGAGAAGTAGGGATGTAAAAACCGAAACCGGTTAACCGGTGTTAACTTCCACACCGTCCACCGGTTTTTTTATACCCTACACCGCACACTGGTCGCTGCCATAGGACAAAAATAAAAAATAGAATTAAAAAATTTGGTACAAAATGTGGCAATACTATATCCAACGAGAATAAGGTTATCGAAAGTATAGTTGTTTTTGTTTCATTTCAATCGTGCTCTTTCAGAATAGCTTCAAAAGAGAGAGCATGTAATTATTTGGTTACGGCGTAGTGTGCAGCTAAAAAATTAAGTGAAACTTAAAAAAAAAACAGTGTAAATCAATTGCGAATCGAAAAAAAATCAAAATGAATATTGAAAAGAAAGGTATAAGTTCATTCTTAACTAATTTGAATGTTCTGAAATTGTTCTGTAGTTTTTATAAAATTAATGTTTTCCCATAACACAGTACAACATTTTTCAGTTCCTTGATTGCCAACTCAATTCTGAGAACAGTATGTGAAATTATACCCAAAAAGAATAATTTCTGCATCATTCGTTTTGTCTTCTTACCTGCCGAAATATTTTTAATATCGATTTGAAGTTAGTACTATCGTATAGGGGAATTTATCACGTTTTAGGCCCTGTTGTTTGACATAGCTCGACAGCCACTAGCCGGATTTAGTTGAAATAAATTTTAAAAAATTAAGAATTACAATTCCCTTAATCTGTTCATATATTGTATCCTATACAAGCAACAGTTTCCAAGTTAAAAATAAAAAAAAAATAATTTTTTCAACGCACATTTAGGGGTCGTCATTATTCGCAAATGTATTTAAAACAGGTATTCTGAACGGACCTGATATTCGGAAATTGATCAAAAGTGATTCTTTCATGAACAACCTACGAAGAAAACAAGATCATCAGAACCACAAGCGTCAACTTCTGCTAGCATGGATATTGCCAATAATTGAAAAAATGTTCTGAATTTTGTTTTTATGCATATTATAATTGCGTATTAATTGCATATTATTTTCTTTTCATAAAGTTTTTATAAATTAATTTTTTTTGCATGATAATTTTTTAATTTTTATTTTATTTTTTGAAATTCATACCTTTACTCAATTGCGAATAAAAGCGAAACGCGTGCATCGATTTTCATGATCTTTGTCTCATTTTGCTCATAGGTTATGTGACTTTGCGAAAAAGTAACTACACTTGAAACTTATTTCCGTTTTGTATTTTTTATGAATTAAAAAAAAAAATTCTTCATTTTTTATTGGAAACTTATTTTTAACTTGGAAACTGTTGCTTGTATAGGAAAACAATATATGAACAGATTAAGGGTAATTAATTGTAATACTTAATTTTTTAAAATTTATTTCAACTAAATCGGGGTAGTGGCTGTCGAGCTATGTCAAACAACAGGGCCTAAAACGTGATAAATTCCCCTATACGATAGTACTAACTTCAAATCGATATTAAAAATATTTCGGCAGGTAAGAAGACAAAACGAATGATGCAGAAATTATTCTTTTTGGGTATAATTTCACATACTGTTCTCAGAATTGAGTTGGCAAATCATGTGTTGTACTGTGTAATATTAATCGACGTTTTGAGAATTTAAAACTGCTGATATTTTCTGCCATCAAGTGCCCGTCTTTTTGTTACCTCCCAAAAACAAAAGTGATCTCGTTGGTTTTCTTCTAATGATGGAAACACTGCAAGAAAATTCTGCATTAACTCAAGCTTGTCCGCTGAAATAATTGATAAGGATTTAATTGAAAGATGCGCAACACTATTGCGAGCTTTGTCTTCAGGGTACTACATTAATGTCGAAAAATTTAGATCATATGCACTGGATACAGATAAAGAGCTGACAAAGAAGTATTCATGGTACTACCTTCCACCCTCAGTTCACAAAATTTTAATTCACGCTCCTGACGTTATAGAACATGCGTTGGTATCGATTAGCTCTCTGAGGAAGCTGCTGTGTCCAGGAACAAGGACATAAAAATGTTTAAAGCATACGCGTAAAACATCAGGCATTTCGACAAATACGGATTTGTTTAATCGATTACTTTTAAGTTCGGATCCTTTTATAACGGGAATTACCACCCAAGCACAAGTCGATTTTATTAAAATCCGTTTTTGATTTGCTGGAATAATTTTTAAATATTTGTTCATACACTTAACATTTCATAATTTTATATTATACTTAAAAATAGTCCAAATGAATTTAGATTACATTATGTGTTTTGAGCTTGGCTTATTTTATATATTCTGAATATTCTATAGAATCTATTGAACAGAACAAGTCTTCTTCTCATATTTAAAGTTCTTTAAATTAAAGGGCATTGTAATACAAGAGATTTTTCAAACTAATGATTCACCGAGTGACATTATTTTCGATAAATATTTTGAGAGAAAGATCAACCATTTGATAAGTAAATTTTAGGTACGCAAGATACGGTGTTCCAAAAAGCTTCTTTATGAAAATAAATCTTAATACATAATTTATACTGTATTTTCAAAACAAATGGCGTACTAGTTTTATAATTTTTTGCTTACCTGGTAGTGTGGGTTCAAAAGGGGTGGTCGTGCGGGTGCTAAACCACGCCCATTTTTTACAAAATAATTCTCTTACTTTTATAAAGTCATTACCAAAGTTTCAAGTTAATATCTCTTCTGGAAGTATTTTTGGCCGCTGATTCCATACAAGTGCGACCACTGTGCACCGCAGGGTCTTTGTGCATTTGTTTGTATCACCCAAAAGGAAGCGAGATAGACCCATTGTTAATTATACCGATCGACATTAGGGTTTGCATCCCGGGATTTCCCGCGGGAAAATTCCCGGGAATTTGCATATTTTTCATTTCCCGTATCCCGGGAAATTCGTACGGGAATCCCACGGGAATTCAGTTAAAACTTTTACATATTTCTTCGCATATTCTTTCTATCATTTTCACAATAAAATTAAAAATGTTGTAGAATAATTAATAAAAATCAAACCTAATTAAATGCGATATGAGCTTTTAATTAGGTATGTCAAATATTGTAGTTGGATGACAACATATTTTTAAGCTGCGTTCAGTTATACACCCAAAATCCACCTTTTCGGTTTTTTCCTGTGGAACTCCTTATGAAAAAATGTAAAATCCTGTAAAAGTAGAATTTGGGTGTGTATCCGAAAGCCGAAAATATATGAAGTCATTCGTTTGAAAATACGGAAGTAACAATTGTATTAAAAAGTCAAGATGACTGTTTAAAAAATTGAAAGTTGTCGAAGCAACAGGACAAACATACAACTTAAACATTTTATTTAAAGCTCTACTGACTATTAAGCCTACATCTGTTCAATGTGATCGATCATTCTCCGTCGCGTCCACACTTTCCAATAAAACAAGAAATAACTGATGAGGCCATAAATGCATTGTTTGCTCTTAATTCAAATGTACGCTTGCATATGTACATACATTTAATTAATTTTGAAAGATATTTGAATTGATCTCACATTGATTGAAATTCATATTTATTTTACTTTAATAAAATGTCAATGTTACATTGGAAAAAATAAGTTTAACGCATGATACACAATATGTTGACGATTTCCCGTGCTGTCCCGGGATCCCGGGAAATTAAAAAAATAATTCCCGTGTCCCGGGAAATAAAAAGTACGGGAAAACGCAAACCCTAATCGACATAGAATCACTTTTTGAATCGATTTATCCATGTCCGTCTGTCTGTCTGTCCATCTATTCTTGTACTGACGATACAGGTCGCAATTATTGTCCGCTTCTATCAAAACTTGACACAAACGATTTTTGCGTGCCGAAGACGGACGCTATTTAATTTGAAGCAAATCGATTCAGATTTAGATATAGCTCCCATACAAATTCCGCTGCCTATTTGACATTTTCCGGTCTAGAAACCACATAATTTAACCGATTTTGATCAAATTTGGTACAACACCTCATATTTTAACTGCAAACATCTGCGGCAAAAATGTATCAAGTCGGTTCAGATTTAGATATAGCTCCCATACAAATTTCCCTCCCTATTTGAAATTTTCCGGTCTAGACACCACATAATTTAACCGATTTTGATCAAATTTGGTACAACACCTCATATTTTAACTGGAAACATCTGCGGCAAAAATGTATTAAATCGGTTCAGATTTAGATATAGCTCCCATACAAATTTCGCTCCCTATTAGACATTTTCCGGTCTAGAAACCACATAATTTAACCGATTTTGATCAAATTTGATACAATACCTCATATTTTAACTGGAAACATCTGCGGCAAAAATGTATTAAATCGGTTCAGATTCAGATATAGCTCCCATACAAGTTTCGCTACTGATTTGAGGTTAACCGCTGTAGAAACCACATTGCTGAATGTTAGAAAGTCAGCTTCTAAAAATGGAATAAAATAGCTTTTTCCCATTTTTATAGATTTTTTTTTTTTTTTAAATAATTTTTTTTTCTCCATGTTTGGAGGCACTTCCTAAACCACTGTTTCTATATGAAAGTGAAATTCACAACATTTGTAGTGACCATAAGTACCTTTATATATATACCTTTATTTATAAATATATTTCCAAAATGGCAGTACAAATATTAAAAACATCTTCGACGAATATTGGTAAATGCATTTAAAAAAAATATCCCTAAAAAAATCTCAACAAATTTTTGGTGAACAAGTATGCCATAAAACAAATTTGTAGGTCTCGGGCACAAAAATTTTTATTTTTGTGGCATAGTGTAATCGGTGTATTCGTATGGGCTTAATAGTTACTGGCTGATTTTTCTTTTCTTTCTGAACTTTTGACCGCCTTCCATTGTATGCCGTATCATGTTAACCAGATTGTGTCCGCACCTCATCATCATCAAACTATTTGGCAACTTTGCGATCATGTCCCCACACGCTCACACAACAAGTTCCCGACTTCATGAGCTTCGGGCGAAATAGCAAAAAAATGAATAATTGTTTGTTTATCCATTTTACGAAATAATCTCTGATGAGAAAAAAACACAATTTTAATTTGTGTAAAATATTATACCGACACCATTTGTGGCAGACACAAAATTAAGTTGTGTGGCTCTTTTCCAACGTACGGGGGTATTTTAACCGACGAAACTCTCCTTTCAATTCCGCAGAGGCTTATGCAAAATGGAAACCCACTCATAAATAGTAGATTTCCACTTTTATCGTCTCGCTGGCAAGTTGCAATGTCTGCACTCTGCAGACAACACTTGCAACGCTGAGTTGTGGTGCTCCAAACAATCTATCCATCCATCCAGTCATCCCACACATTTGCGGAGATCTTTATTTCATCAAGTGAAATCCTACTTACAAAAATATTATAATTTGTCTTGTCTGGTGGTTGTGGCACACAAGATGCGATTGTTATGAAATTTCCTCGAGACGCACCTTTCAAAAAAAAAATAAATAAAAATGAAACAAAGTGGGTTTTGTCACACTGTGTTGCAGGATGTACACTTTAAATTAAATTGGAGCCAGTGCCGATCCATTCGTGCAGATCAGTAACACTTTCTCCGAGTTTTGGCCAGAAGGTCCTCTTTAAAGACTTTTTAGGACTGCGCACCTTCTTCTACGGCAAACAGTGGTTCAGAATCAAAATCCATCGCCCAAAATTCAATAACTTTTGTTCTAGTAGACATTTTTGAGTTCTGTAAAAAACCAAAATTATTTTGAGATATTAACATTAAAAATCGTGAAATCGGATATATTTTAAAAATCAGCCCAAAGTTGACTACTTTTCGTATTTTTCGATTTTAAAGAAAATTAAAATTTTTATATTTTGTTGTCATTTATTTTGGTTCAAGACCAAAGGTTGTGCTGAAGTCTTCAGCATAACCCAAAATTAGCAAAAAGGCACAGTGAGACCTTTATTGTTGCAGCTAAAAGTTGACTGCGCAGTTTGATGGGCGCTACACCATCTCGTCAGAACTTTCGCAACGAATGTATGTTCTTGACTTAATTCAGGGTTCATATTAGTACCAGCGGTCACATATGACAAATGAGAAGCGATGATAAACAAAATATTCCACCGAAATAAGTCGACACACTAAAAATTTCACTTTGCCAATTCAATGTTATGCATGTGCTCGCAACAATGCAAAGGTTGTTGTTGTACGGTATGTTCCGTCTTCACTGTACCTCGTGTGTATTGTTGTTGTTTGTATGTATTGTTGGTCTGTTATGTTGTTTTTGTTATGTTTTGTTTGTTATGTTTATGTTTTGTTATGTTGTATTTTGGTTCAAGACCAAAGGTTGTGCTGAAGTCTTCAGCAGAACAAAAAATTAGCAAAAAAAAATATTTTTATGTTTTTTTTAACATTTTTTACGTATTTGTTCACAATGCAAAGAAATTTTTTTTATTACAGATTTTGAAAATTGAAAAAACATAATTTATTTTTTTGATTTTGTCGAACTGTTTCTCACACATTTTAAGAGATTTGGACTAAATTTTCTTTATTGGAAATTGTGAACTCCGATTGTTATAAACTTTAGCATGAGCATAAAGGAAATTTACTCATATTTTTATCTGCGTACCTACTTTTCAGAATTTAATGAGACCAAAATGGCTAAATTGCGTTTTGGAACTAAAAGATCTAACTTTTTTCATTAAATGTATCCCAGGGTGCAATTTCGTGCAGGCAAAAGGTACCCTACAACAACGGAGAACCTTTCCAAATATGTATATGTTTCGTTAAAGGCTTTCGAAGGAAAAAAAGTTGCGCTACTAAAGTAAACCATTTTGTTCGGTAGAACTGACAACAGGTTACTTAACAAAATATTTATTTATTATTAACTAATATATATGCAAATAAATAAATGTTAAAATTAAATAAATATTAAATTAATTAATACTATTTAATGTTATTGATATTATGATGTGCTATTAATTAATACAAAATTAAATAGTTGAAGTACAATAGTACAACACTAAATTAAAACAAGTAAAAACGGCGTTAAGCTCGGCCGGGCCGAACGTTATATACCCTCCACCAAGGATTACATTCCACAGAGGTTGTCGGTTTTCGTAGAAGTGCAGTAATATTACAGGAAAATATAATTTTTTTAATATAGCCAAACCAAAACACATACAAATATTGAAAAGTTAATTTTATAAATACTTCAATTCAAAAAATAAATATTCTTATATTTATATTTTCAAAGCCATAAATATTGGTAGATAGTGGGTGCTACAGTTGGTTGTATTTCCTTTCTATTTGAATCCCAAAAGTACGAATTTTGAAAATCCATTATCAGACGTACATAGTGCAAAATAACCTAACTTCATGATTCAACCAATTTTTGCCGTAAAAGAAAAAGTACGAATTTGGAAAAAAAACTTTTTATTTTGCGTGTCTATGCAGTCAGAGGAATGTATACACCGAATTCCATGATTCCAGCTGCGCCCATTTGGTTTGTACCATTTTTACCCCCTTGACGTTTCTGCGCAATTAGAATTTTATCATTTATCCCTCTGTACCATTGTATCCCTTGAAAGTACTAATTTCGAAAAATCGTTTATTTTCCGTGTCTACACACTCAGAGGAATGTATACTACGAATTCCATGACTCTAGCTGCGGTCATTTGATTGGTACTATTTGTATCCCCATTTTTCATTTTAACCCCAAAAAGTACGAATTTAGAAATATCAGTTTATTTTCCGTGTCTACACACTCAGAGGAATATATACTCCGAATTTCATGACTCTAGCTGCGGCCATTAGATTGATACAATTTTTATCCCCTTTTTCATTTTAACCCCAAAAAGTACGAATTTTGAAAAATCGGTATATTTTACTTATCTATGCAATCAGAGGAATGTATACACCGAATTTCATTATTCTAGGTACAGCCGTTTGGTTGGTACCATTTTTATCCCTCTATTCCAATTTTACCCCTTAAAACTACGAATTTGGAAAAAAATACTTTTATATTATGTATCTACTCAATCAGAGGAATGTACACACCGAATTTCGTGTTTCTAGTTGTTATCGTTTAATATGTACCATTTTTATCCCTTTTTTGCCCCATTTCACCCTCTACAAATAATAATCACTTTATGGTACACGTTTTTGCTATAAGGGGAATGCGCATACCAAATATCAAGCAAATATAAACAGACATATTCAAAAAACATTCTTAAATACGCTAAAATATTAGGGATTATTATGGGTATTTTTAGTCCTTGCGAGGGAAAAATTTTCCCTTTGGGCCGATTTCGCCCCATTTCAATCCCAACCGATCTACGACTATAAGACGCATTTATGGAAAATTTGAACGTTCTAGCTTCTTCCGTTTTGATGCTAGCGTGCTTTCAACAGACGGACGGACGGACATGGCTAGATCGTCTTAGAATTTTATGACGATCGGGAATATATATACTTTATAGGGTCTCAGGTCGATATTTCAAGGTGTTACAAACGGAATGACAAAGTTAGTATACCCCCATCCTGGAGGTGGAGGGTATAAAATTATTAAGCAAAATTGTTTAAACTAATAGATTTGTATAATTATAATTATAACATGTTTATTTATTAAAAATGATAAAAAAAAACTTTCCCAAGCCGCGTTTCGAACGCGAGATCTTCTGGGTGCAAAGCGGTCACCTTACTTCTGTCATATCATTATGATACTAAAATTCGTTAACGCTAACTTGTGAGAAACCTATTATTAAAATGTTACGGGATATTGACATATTATCACTTTTTTGGAAGTTGTCCAAAAGAATTACCTCAAATGAGGAAAATATACAAATTATTAAAAAATAGCAAACATTTGTATCTCACACTTAAGGTGACCATCCATCCCGTTTTCGCAGGATTATTCTGCTTTTGATGCCCAGTCCCGCTTTTACTTTTTACATTACTATTGGTATGTGTTATACTTTCAAAATTGCCACTTAAACATTTTTTGCTTACAAACAAAAGTCCACCATTTCTAAAATATTTCCTAAATCGGACTTATTCTAAATTCCGGATTAATTTTGAATGGAAAAGGCTAAGGTTAATAGTAAGTTAAAACTGTAAATTGATAAAATTTATTTTAATTTCAACAAGTAAAAACGGCGTTAAGTTCTTGCGGGCCGAACTTTATATACCCTTCAACATGGATTGCATTCCACAGAGAAGGTCGATCTTCGTAGATTTTTTTTTTTAATATGGCCAAACCAAAACAAATACAAATATTGAAAAAATATTTTTATAAATAAATATAATATTTTTATTATTTCAAACAACACTTACAAGGCAAGGCTACCAATACCTTTACACTATATAAAGGGTGATTTTTTAGCTATTATCTTTTTGGCAACACTGGCTTAAACAGCTGACGCACGTTTCGTGTTTTGTTTCACTGTCAAACATCTTCAGTTTGGTCTATAATTTAACCATGAATCGTCTGACAAACGAACAACGCTTGCAAATTATTTAATTTTATTATCAAAATGAGTGCTCTGTTAAGAAAATTCATCGCGTGTTCATTGTGTTCAGCGACGAAGCTCATTTTTGGCTCAATGGGTACGTAAATATATAAAATTGTCGATTTTGGAGTGAATATCAGCCAGAAGCATTGCAAGAGCTACCAATGCATCCAGAAAAAGCCACAGCTTGGTGCGGTTTTTGGGCTGGTGGCATCATTGGACCGTACTTCTTCAAAGATGATGCGAATCGTAACGTAACTGTGAATGTTAAGCACTACCGTGAGATGATATCCAACTTTTTTTACCCAAAATGCAAGAGCTTAACTTGCATGACATGTGGTTTCAACAAGACGGTGCCACATGCCACACAGCACGCGCAACAATGGACTTATTGAGAGGCGAGTTCGGTGAACATTTTATTTCACGTTCGGGATCGGTGAATTGGCCGCCTAGATCGTGCGATTTAACGCCTTTAGACTATTTTTTGTGGGGCCATGTTAAAGCTCATGTCTATACAGACAAGCCCGCTTCAATCGACACATTGGAAGACAACATTGAAGCATTTATTCGTGAGATACCGGCCGAAATATTGGAAAGAGTATGCCAAAATTGGACGAAGCGGATGGACCATTTGAGGCGCAGTCAAGGTCAACATTTGCATGAAATAATCTTCAAACATTAAATTATATGGACCGTACTATCGATTCAAACAAATATTTCATGCATTTTTCTGAATTTTATGTGTTTTTTTTTTGCAAAACTTTCCTATAGCTTTTAAAAAATCACCCTTTAAATCGAAATAATACTTCAATACTGGATGGTTTTCATTTCAAGTATAGTTTATAAACCTTCCATGATTTATTCGCGCACGAAATGAAACATTCCATCAAAAAAGTACAATTTTCTCCCGACTTTAATCCATTTCAAAACTCAGCTCCTTGTTATGATTGCTTAGGGCGGCGGCCACATACAAAACAATAGTTCAAACATCTATTGTCTGGCTGTCCTGCACCTTCTTCTTCAAAGTATTTGCGTTGAAATCAAAAACGCTTGCCCGCTCCCTCCCCTGTCATATCTCATTAACTTTACGTTCAAAGTAATTGGCTTTATAGACTTGCAATGACGCACTACGTACCTCCTCCCCCTCAGCCACTACAAATAAATGCAGTCGCTTTCATACGTCCCTTCGCCAGCTCATCTGAGCCGCTTGCCTTTGTTTTTCTTGGACAAATGTCAGAAGAAGCAGCAGCACGAACGAAGAGCTGAAAAAATGAACAAACGACGTGGCAAAGCCAAGTATGAAAAGCTGCAACGCGTGCCAATGTTTACTTTGGCTGTGAAGTGAAGGCAACTTAATTTCTGTAAACATTTTCCATCATAACATGCTACGCTTGGTCAGGTCATGGAGAGGAGAGGTGTGGATGGAGTATGTTCTCGCCTGTCTCCTGGATTTGGGATTTTCGATTTCCGAGTGTTTGCCAGTGTGAAAGGTGGCGGTCGCTGGTGGTGGTTGGGATGACTGCTCGTAGCACGCTTGTGTTTTTCTTCATCTCGTTTCTTTAGCCGGCTTTGGCTGGCTGTTGTCGTATTTGTATCAATTAATATTTTCAAAGGGATTATGTTAATCTAAATTAATTTTGTTTGTGATACTGGCTACAACTGCCAAATGGCTTAAAGTGCAATGTTTACATTTGTAAAGAGTTCTAGATTTGATTGACAATTTTGATGGATTAAATGGAACAGCAAGCGAACACACACACTCACAAAGACCTAAAGCAAGAGGGTTAACTGGGACAATCAAGGGGTTGATAGTTGGCTTTATTCAACTATGAATGCATTCCTCGATATATGTACGTTATGATGGGTCACCCCCCAGAAATGAAGATTGAATTGTTTAATGATGATCTAGAAAATATTTCGTCACTGGGTCAAGCCATCTGTGAGCTAAACGCTCCTGATAACACCTCTAAAAATCAGGTTTTTACCGTGTAACTTTTTATACACTCCACGAGAGTACTATGTCTTTGTGCATTTGTTTGTAACACCCAAAAGGAAGGGAGATAGACCCATACCGATCGACTTAGAATCACTTTTTGAAAAAATGTCCGTCTGTCTGTCCATCTATTCTTGTAATCACGATACAGGTAGCAATTGTAGCCAGAACCAAATGAAACTTTGCACAACGAAGTTTTTCGGTAGCAGGACGAACGCTATTTAATTTGAAGAAAATCGGTTCAGATTTAGATATAGCCCCCATACAAATTTCACTCCCGATTTGACTTTTTCCGCTCTAGAGACCACATATTGTACTCGATTTTCTTTAAATTTGGCACAACAGCTTATAATCCAACTAGAAACACCTGTGCAGAAATTTGGTAAAATCGGTTCAGATTTAGATATAGCCCCCATACAAATGTCGCTCCCGATTTGACTTTTGCCGCTTTAGAAACCACATATTGTACTCGATTTTCTTTAAATTTGGCACAACAGCTTATAATCCAACTAGAAACACCTGTGCAGAAATTTGGTAAGATCGGTTCAGATTTAGATATAACCCTCATACGAATTTCACTCCCGATTTGCCTCTTTTCACTCTAGATACCACATATTACAACAGATTTGCTTCAAAATTGGCAAAACATGTTATATTTCAAATGAAAACACCTGAGGTAAAAATATGTTAGATCGGTTCAGATTTATATATAGTAGCTTCCATTCAAATTTCGCACCCGATTTAAATTTTTCCGCTCTAGAAACCATATATTGTATCACATTGTCTTCAGATTTGACAAAATGCGGAAAATAGGGCAGATCGGTTCAGATTTATATATATAGCTCCCACACAAATTTCACTCCCGATTTCACTTTTTCCACTCTATAAACCATCTATTTTAATAGATCGTCTTCAAATCTTTCAAAATATCTTATATTTCAACTAGAAACACGCATGGTGAAAATGGGTCAGATCGGTTCAGATTTACATATAGCTCCCATACAAATTTCGCTCACGGATCAAACTCTGCCGCCCCAGAAACCACGAATTTTCACCGAAAGTGAGCATAACACGTTATATTTGAACTGGAAGCACTTATTGTGAAAGTTAGTCACTTTATTCCATGTTTGGATATATCCACGATACAAATATTCTTTTCGATTTGACAAATTGGATCAGGTCATATTAGCCTATGATTAGGAAACATACAAAATTTCTTCCCGATTTCACTTTTTTACCGAATTGAATTCGGATAGAAAGTGGAGTGTATCATATAGTCGGCCCCGTCCGACTTTAGCCCTTCCTTACTTGTTTTATGTTGAATTTTTGTCCATTTTTTTTTTTTTTGAATTGATAGACCCTTGGAAGCGCTTTAAGTATAAATTTTTATTCTTGTCTTAGAATAACTCATTAGTCGTATTATTGGATGTTTATATTATCTTTTTTTTGTGGATTTTCAAGATGTCAGCTTAAAAATCATATTTCTTGGAAACTAAACTAAATAGAAGGAATCAATATCTTTCGAATCATGCCGAAATGATGAATATCGGACGAAAAATGACGTCACTGAGTCCATTTTTGTGAAATAATTTAAAACAGGAGATGGATTTTCAGAGCCAAAATGTTCGAACTCTTTTTACAAAAATGAGCGCTGTGGCGTCAATTTCCATCCGATGTGCATCATTTATGCATCATTCGAAAGGTATTGACTGTAGCTATTTAATTTTTTTTATAATATACAACCACCAAATACGAAAAAGTTTCCAGTTGTCACTGTAAGAATCCACAATAAAATACTATAAATGTCCAATAGTTCGGCCACAAAGTCACTCAAAGACAACAATCAAAAATTATATTTAAAGTGCTTTCAGGGGTCTATTAATTCAGAAACAAAAATTGAAGAAAAATGCAACATTTAAAAAACACAGGAAAATCATGATTTTTAGGAGTATTTTCAGGAGCGTTTAGATCACAGACGGCTTGATCTAGGAATGAAATATTTTGCAAATCATCAATAAACTGTCCAAATTTTATTTTCGTGAAGTGACTGACAATTGTTTTTCCATTTGTATGAACCGCGACCCAGCCTAATATACATATGTATATTAGGGCGTACCTCAAAAAAAAAGTTCGCCGTACACCTTCGAATATGAAGTATTATTGAAAGGTATTTTCAAAAAAAAAAATTTTATTTTTTTATGCCGAACGTAGGGGTCGCGCTTTTACATTTTTCTATATAACTTGTATTTATAAACGGATTTTAAAGTGTGATACATCGATGTTTTTGTCTCGACGAGGCCGATTTTTTTGTCTTTGAAGTCATTGAGCTCAAGCACCCCCTTCTGGTACTTACCCATCATTTCTCAGTTGCTACTACCCTAATGTACCACTCTAATAATCGAAAATTAAAGCTCGCATAAAATCATGAATCATGTTTGAGCTCAATGACTTCAAAGACAAAAAAATCGGACAAAAACATCGATGTATCACACTTTAAAATCCGTTTATAAATGCAGAAGTTATATAGAAAAATGTAAAAGCGCGACCCCTACGTTCGGCATAAAAAAATAAAAAAAAATTTTTTGAAACTACCTTTCAATAATACTTCATATTCGAAGGTGTACGGCGAACTTTTTTTTTTTTACTTGTAACCTGGTACGCTCTAATGTATATATTTGCCCTTAAATAAAATACAAGATCTAATTGGCTAAGCAATTGAAGACACACGACCATACACTTTGTGAACGTTTCTCAGTATGGGCCTTAGAGCAGCTTTTGATCGCATTTTCTGGTAATGAGCATTTTCAAATTTAAAAAAAAAATATATTTTTTCTTATTTTTTTGAGACTCTTCCTGAACCACTATTTCTGTGTGAAAGAGTAATATACAACATTTGTAGCCATAATAATTACATTTAATTGGATATATCAGCGAACTAGATTGGACCTATAGTTTCAAAGTTAGAGTACACATATTAAAGGTAATTTCTACGAAAATGTGTATTTTTTATGCTGACTTTATGAATTTTGTATGCCTTAATGCACACAAATTTTGTTTAGGTCTCGCACATAAAATAGGAAATGCGCCATAAAATATTTTCATGCAAATTTTAGACTTTATAAAATAAAATTGTTAGATTAGTGAAAATGTGCTACTTAAGATCCAAGAAAACGTCATTGTATAAATTAACAAGTAAGAAGGCGTTAAGTTCGGCCGGGCCGAATCTTATGTACCCTCCACCACGGAGTGCATTCCACAGTATTACCAGCAGATTAAAGGACGTCGACATAGAAGTACAGAACCATATTACGAAAATTGTGATATGTTTATGCACATAACTATATTTGATTACTATTTCAAACTATAATGTATACTTATGCGCACTGTTTAAAATCTACTACTATAAATAAATACAATGCTGTAATTGTGAAAGTGAACATGTCGAACATGTTAGGCGATTGTCAGTCGCCATTAGTGACTGCATTATTTTGATAAGAAAAGTACAAATTTTAAAGATTCTCCTCCCAAATGTACAAATTTAAAAAAAAACCTTTTTGTTTCGAGTCTTCATATTCAAACCACCGAATACACACCGAATTTCATGATATCAACTTCCGCGGTTTGGATGGTCCCATTTTTATCGCTCTTTTTCAATTATATCCCTTAAAAGTACGAATTTCGAAAAATCCCTCTATTTTACGTGTTTATGCAATTAGAGGGATGTACACACCGTGTGGTGCTTCCAAGCTACAAGAGGAATGTCCGCAACAAATTTCAAATGTATGAAAATCAGAAATTTAATTAATAAGCCAAGGCTACCAATATTTTTATACTATGTATATATGACGACCACAGAACAAAAACGCCGAATAAAATCGTACAGAGCAAAAACGACGCAAAAAATTTAACAGAGCAAAAATGCAGCAGAGCAGCGTACATGTGACACTCACACATGTATACATGCATGCTCTGTTGAAGATTTCAAGAGAATTGCCAATTGCGTGTGGGCTCTCTCTCTCTCGAGTCGTGATCGGTTGGCTCTGTTGTTATTTTCTTTTTTTGTTTTTAGTTGTCCAGCAAGTCGAAGTGAAAGAAATAATAAGAATGCTTTATTTTCCAAAATACAGGTTTAATATCAATATGTTCTTATTTCTAAAAAACGAAAATATTTAGTAATTTTTGTTTGTAACAAATAAAAATGATGTAAACTTCAAGTCACTTAAGCTTTTGTATGTATAAAAAGTATTACATACTATAAAGTAAAAAAATATTCTTGTTTTTCTTATAATAATAGAGTTAATGAAAATTTCAAGGCTCATACGTTTTTGATATAACAAGTACAAGTAGAAAATATTAGCTTCAATTTAATTACTTAAATACTGGTGATATGAAGCTTTCATAAAGCATTGTTTTGTACTAAATGCATTAATCCATTTTTCCATTTAGGGCGTTTCTTATTTTAATAAAAAATTATAATAGTAAATATGAAAAAAAAAATTAAAAACATAATTAAAAACATTTAGTGCGATTTAGTGTAATTTAGGTAATCCAAAAAAAAATTATTTCAATAGATTAATTTTGTTTTTTTAATCTCTATAAAAAGTCAAGTTTTCGATAAAACTTAAAAAATTTGCAGCTTCACTTTTTATTCATTTTCGCGGTTAGGCGGTTTCGGGATCACTCCCATCACAAACAAAACCATAATCAATGTCTTCTTTGTTTTCATAATTTAAGTTTCCTTTCCAGCTCCTTAGAAGTTATAAAATCTGGGGTGTTCATTTCTTAAAACATTTTTTAGCATCATCTCATTTAAAAAGAATAACTCAAAAATATTTTATTTCGGGCCATAGATGCTTTAGTTTAATAGAAAAATATAAAAAAAATTGAGATTGGAATCCGAATGATTGGATTAATATCATAAAGGAAGCCAAAAAGTTTATAGTTAAAGAAATGAACACCCCAGATTTTATAACTTCTAAGGAGCTGGAAAGGCTAATAGTAAATCGAAAAATAGATATTAACGGACAAAAAATAAATTGGTACACTATACGAAGAATTATTCAGGAAAAGAGTAATGTATTCCAATTAACTTTGTTTGATGGCAATGTAACGCAGGTAGTGAGTTTGGCAAAAAGAGGTGTACGTGAAGAAGATTTTGAAATGTTGGAGTTGGCTTGTCTGTATCCAGAGGGAAAAGCTATAACAAAAAGTAAATATTTAGATCTCCAACAGCTTATGTGCTTCATCCCTGTAGAATGCCGAACATTTTTTGAAAACTTAAATTATGAAAACAAAGAAGACATTGATTGATTGATGGGAGTGATCCCGAAACCGCCTAACCGCGAAAATGAATAAAAAGTGAAGCTGCAAATTTTTTAAGTTTTATCGAAAACTTGACTTTTTATAGAGATTAAAAAAAAACAAAATTAATCTATTGAAATAATTTTTTTGTTTGGATTACCTAAATTACACTAAATCGCACTAAGTGTTTTTAATTATGTTTTTATTTTTTTTTTTTCATATTTACTTTTATAATTTTTTTATTAAAATAAGAAACGCCCTAAATGGAAAATGGATTAATGAATTTAGTACAAAACAATGCTTTATGAAAGCTTCATATCACCAGTATTTAAGTAATTAAATTAAAGCTAATATTTTCTACTTGTACTTGTTATATCACAAACGTATGAGCCTTGAAATTTTCATTAATTCTATTATTATAAGAAAAAAAAAAGAATATTTTCTTACTTTATAGTATGTAATACTTTGTATACATACAAAAGCTTAAGTGACTTGAAGTTTACATCATTTTTATTTGTTACAAACAAAAATTACTAAATATTTTCGTTTTTTAGAAATAAGAACATATTGATATTAAACCTGTATTTTGGAAAATAAAGCATTCTTATTATTTCTTTCACTTCGACTTGCTGGACAACTAAAAACAAAAAAAGAAAATAACAACAGAGCCAACCGATCACGACTCGAGAGAGAGAGAGCCCACACGCAATTGGCAATTCTCTTGAAATCTTCAACAGAGCATGCATGTATACATGTGTGAGTGTCACATGTACGCTGCTCTGCTGCATTTTTGCTCTGTTAAATTTTTTGCGTCGTTTTTGCTCTGTACGATTTTATTCGGCGTTTTTGTTCTGTGGTCGTCATATAATGGAAATAACACTTAAATTAATAAAATAAATATAAGACAGCAATCATAAATACACTAAATATTGGGGGATAGAGAGTGTATTTTCAGCTGCAGTCCTTTGGTTGGTTGTATTTCCATCCTATTTTAATTTCAAAAGTATAAACTTTGAAAATACCTTATCTCTCATGTACGCAGTATAAGACAACTTCATGATTCTACCATTTTTTTGTCGTAAAAGCAACATAATAAAGTAGGAATTTGGAAAAAAATATATATTTTACGTGGCTATGCACTCAGAGGAATGTATATACCCAATTCCATGATACTATCTGCGGCCATTTTGTTGGTACCATTTTTATCCTCTTTTTCGCATTTTACTCCTTAAAAGTACGACTTTCGAAAATTTCATCATTCTAGCTGTAGCCTTTTAGTTGGTACCATTTTTATCCCTCTGCTCCCATTGAATCCCTTGAGAGTACGAATTTGGAAAAACGTTTTTTTTCGTGTCACTCAGTCAGAGGAATGTATACCGCGAATTTCATGGTTCTAGCTGCATCCATTTGTTGTGATACAATTTTTATCTCATTTTTCCATTTTACACCCGAAAAGTACGAATTTCGAAATTTTCCTTTATTTTATGTGTGTACGCAATCAGAGGAATATATACAGCGCATTTCATTATTCTAGGTGCAGCCGTTTGGTTGGTACTATTTTTATCCCCATTTAACCCATTAAAAGTACGAATTTAGAAAAAATACTTGTATATTATGTATCTACTCTATTAGGGGTATGTAAACGCCAAATTTCGTGTTTCTATCTGTTGTCGTTTGATAGGAACCATTTTTATCCCTTTTTGTCCCATTTCGCCCCCTACAAATAAAAATCACTCTATGGTGCCCTTTTATGCTATAAAGGGAATGCGCATTGCAAATATCAAGTAAATACAAGTTAATATGTTCAAAAAACATACTCTAAATATTAGGTGTATTTTCAGTCCTTGTGAGGGAAAAATTTCCCTCTGGGCCGATTTCGTCCTCTTTCAATCCCAACCGATCTACAACCATAAGACACATTTAGGAAAAATTTGAACCTCCTAGCTCATTTCGTTCGGCCGCTATCGTGCTTCCAACAGACAGACAGACGGACATGGCTATATCGTCTTAGAATTTTACCACGACCCAGAATATATATACTTTATGGGGTCTCCGATGAATACTTGAAGGTGTTACAAACGGAATGACAAAGTGAATATACCCCCATCCTGGAGGTGGAGGGTATAAAAAATAGATGCAAAATGGTCTTGAGCCAGGAGAATATCCCCTCAGTTCAAAACAAACAAAAATTAAAAAAATATCCATACAAAATTTAATGTGTTGATTTTATGAATTAGCATGCCTCAATGCACACAAAAAATATTTTTTATCGGCTGGACACACATTTTGTTTGTTGCATACTCTACTAAAAAAAGGATTTTAAACAATTTAGTAAAAAGCAATAAATTTATAAAATTGTTAAAATTAATAAAATTAAAAAAATCTCCGTCCACGATTCGAATCCGCGACCTTCTGTGTGCAAGGTGGACAAAATACCTCTGCGACCCCAAGAAAAAATTCGTTCTCAGTTACTTGTGAAAATGCTTTTCTTAAAATAAAATTATGGATGATTTTTCATTTAGTTTAAACGAATTTCAAATGCGTTGCTCAAACTGAAGTTAATGGATCGGGAGAATCTCCATTCCCTCTCATGCTTTTGCTTGCCTTTAAAATTGCTGGCAAGATTTATCATTACGACCAGCTGTGTCTATGCAAATGATGATATAACAGCCAACAATCAAACATCAACTGTCTGATTCGTTTTGGGGTTAAACTAACCACAGACTGTCGGCAAACAAACCTTTGGCCGGCGACTGGCATCCCAAAAAAGGAACTAAACTGAAAAAAGCACGGCTAAAATTGAGGGGAAACACTGCAAGGCAAAACGAAAAAAAATTTTCCTATTGGAATTCTTCGGAATCATTTGCTGCTGATGTTTCCTTTGTAGTTGTTACCATTCACTGCGGCACAACTCCTGCTCCTCCACCTCCTCCTTCACCTCTTCGCTGGACACCACCCCAGTTTGAAGCCATTAATCTTAATGGTTAGACCGAAAAGCATTGTCTATACACTTTAGCGTTTTGATATTTACAAAAATGTTTGCAAAACACTGCCCAACAAAAGTGAACAGCAGCGCATTTATCATCGCGCAGCGCCAACCAAAGCGCGGCTTAAACAGGCGCTTTCTTTAAAGAGAAGCAGGCAACAACTACAAAAACAACAACAAAGAAAACACAAATCGTAAAGATATGAAACTCTTTGTTGTGTGACCGTTCGTCCACACACACAATAACAACACTGCAAATATTTCTGTGGCGGCATCTTTGGCCAACAGTTTTGGCCAACAAAAGTGTTGAGGTCTTCACAAAAGTGCTCCCGTTTTTCAAGTGAATTGGGTCAACAAGATTAAAACCATTTAGATTTTAGCCTGTGCTCGGCTATGTTTTATGGCCACCATCAGGTCAGGAGGCCGCAGGAAAGTAAAAAAAACACGAATTCCAGTTTTGCGGCAAACCAAGATAACCTTTTGCTTAATACGTGATTAAACACATTTCGATTAGAGAGTTTCGCCTGCTTATGACAGTATTTTTTGCCTGCAACTTGATATGCCCAAAAGCAAAAAAAAAAAAAACGCTGCTATTGATTTACACTCAAAGAATATTAATAATATTGCTACATCGTATAACTTTGCTGGGAATACGAGAGTACACGGAAAGTAAAAACGTCATTTATCGCAAATATAGTTTGTTTGTCTCAAACGATCTAATTTTACCATAACAGTTGAAACATTTCGCACAAACGAAAACGTTTATCGTAAACGTAGTTTCTACTGCTAAGCACAATCGTTCTTTTTACACCCTCCACCTCCAGGATGGGGGTATACTAACTTTGTCATTCCTATAAAATAAATATATTCTTGATCATCATCCGTCTGTCCGTCCGTCTGTTGAAAGCACGCTAGACGAAAGGAGCTAGCATGTCCAATATTTCCATAAATACGTCTTATAGTCGTAGATCGGTTGGGATTGCAACTGGGCGAAATAGGCCCAAAGGAAAACATTTTTCCCTCACAAAGACTAAAAATACCCATAATAACCCCTAAAAAAGGGTGGTTTTTTTAAAGCTATAGGAAAGTTTTACAAAAAAACACATAAAATTCAGACAAATGTATGAAATCTTTATTTGAATCGATAGTATAATTCCATATAATTTAATGTTTGAAGATTATTTCATGCAAATGTTGACCTTGACTGAGCCTCAAATGGTCCATCCGCTTAGTCCAATTTTGGCATTTCCACGCTTTTGAGTAACAGAGGCCCAATTGCTGCGAACGGCGACGAATCGATAATTGATGGTCATCATTAACACTGGCCGATACAGCTGCGATATTTTCTTCAGTTCGCACTCTACGTGAGATTTGAGATTTGGTGAGATTTGATTTAGTCACAATAGCCCGAATAGCCGCTTCAGTGGGTCGATTAAACTGACTGACCATAAAATGGAAGCGCGCGATGAACATTTTGATAATAAAATTCAATAATTTGCAAGCGTTGTTCGTTTGTAAGACGTGCGTCAGCTGTTTAAAACAGTGTTGCCAAAAAGATAATAGCTAAAAAATCACCCTTTATTTTAGAGTATTTAAGAATCCTTTCAATATGTTTGCTTGTACTTATTTGATATTGAGTATGCGCATTCCTCCCATAATAAGAAGGACACCATAACGTGATTTTTATTTGTAGGGGGTGAAAATGGGACTAAAAGGGATAAAAATGATACATATTAAACGACAAGAGATTCAAACACTAAATTCGGTGTGTACATTCCTCTAATTGAATAGATACATAATAAAAAATATTTTTTTCCAAATTCCTACTTTTAAGGGGTAAACTGGGAATAGAGGGGTAAAAATGGTACCAACTAAACGGCTGCACCTATAATAATGAAATTCGGTGTAGTTTTCGGTGAAATTCGGAAAATTGTACTTTTTGGGGTTAAAATGGAAAGAGGGAATAAAAATAGTACCAACCAAATGACCGCAGCTAGAATCATGGAATTCTGTGTATACATTCCTCTGACTGCATAGACACGCAAAATATAAAGATTTTTCCAAATTCGTACGTTTTACTTTCGCGGAAAAAATTGGTTTAATCATGAAGTTAAGTTATTTTGCTCTATGTACTTGAGATAATGGATTTTCAAAATTTGTACTTTTTGTTCTTTGAATTAAAATTAAATAGAAATACAAATTTATGGTATTTAAGCTTTTTGAAAATATAAATATAAGAATATTTATTTTTTGAATTGACTATTATTTCGATATGTAATCGTATTGGTTGCCTTTCCATATATGCATGCTTTGAAATAATAAAAATAATATATTTATTTCTAAAATTATTTTTTCAATATTTGTATTTGTTTTGGTTGGCACACATTAAAAAATATATATTTCTCTGTAATATTTCTGCACTTCTACGGAAAGCGACAGCCTCTGTGGAATGCAATCCATGGTGGAGGTATATAAAGTTCGGCCCGGTCGAACTTAACGCCGTTTTTACTTGTTTAATATAGCCAAACCAAAACAAATAAAAATATTGAAAAAATTATTTTAATAATACTTAAAGTCAATTCAAAAAGAAAATATAAGACAGCAGCCGTTTGGTTGGCACCATTTTTGTCCCTCTATTTCTATTTTATCCCTTAAAGGTACGAATTTGGAAAAAATACTTCCTATTATGTTTCTACTCAATTAGAAGAATATACACATCGAATGTCGTGTTTGTAGCTGTTGTCTTTCGGTAGGTACCATTTTTATCCCTTTTTGCCCCATTTCACCCTCTACAAATTAAAATCACTTTATGGTGCGCTTTAATGCTAACGAGTGATTTTTTTGAGGTTAGGATTTTCATGCATTAGTATTTGACAGATCACGTGGGATTTCAGACATGGTGTCAAAGAGAAAGATGCTCAGTATGCTTTGACATTTCATCATGAATAGACTTACTAACGAGCAACGCTTGCAAATCATTGAATTTTATTATCAAAATGCGTGCTCTGTTAAGAAAGTTCAGAAAGAAAGAAATTGTGTTCAGCGACGAAGCTCATTTTTGGCTCAATGGGTACGTAAATAGGCAGAATTGTCGATTTTGGAGTGAATATCAGCCAGAAGCATTTCAAGAGCTACCAATGCATCCAGAAAAAGTCACAGTTTGCTGCGGTTTATGGGCTGGTGGCATCATTGGACCGTACTTCTTCAAAGATGATGCGAATCGTAACGTAACTGTGAATGGTGAGCGCTACCGTGAGATGATATCCAACTTTTTTTTGCCCAAAATGGAGGAACTGAACTTGGTTGACATGTGGTTTCAACAAGATGGCGCTACATGCCACACAGCTCGCGATTCTATGGCCATTTTGAGGGAAAACTTCGGAGAACAATTCATCTCAAGAAATGGACCGGTAAGTTGGCCACCATGATCATGCGATTTGACGCCTTTAGACTATTTTTTGTGGGGCTACGTCAAGTCTAAAGTCTACAGAAATAAGCCAGCAACTATTCCAGCTTTGGAAGACAACATTTCCGAAGAAATTCGGGCTATTCCGGCCGAAATGCTCGAAAAAGTTGCCCAAAATTGGACTTTCCGAATGGACCACCTAAGACGCAGCCGCGGTCAACATTTAAATGAAATTATCTTCAAAAAGTAAATGTCATGGACCAATCTAACGTTTCAAATAAAGAACCGATGAGATTTTGCAAATTTTATGCGTTTTTTTTTAAAAAAAAGTTATCAAGCTCTTAAAAAATCACCCTTTATAAGGGAATGCGCATTCCAAATATCAAGTACATACATAAAGCAGACATATTACAAAAACAAGGCCGAAATGCTCTAAAATATTAGGGGTTATTATTTTCAGTCCTTGTGAGGGATTTTTTCCCCTTTGGACGGATTTCGGGCAGTTTCAGTCCCAACCGATCTACGACTATGAGACGCATATATGGAAAATTTGGTTGTAATAATATATTAATAATCCGTAGCATTTTACGAATAGCATCTTCACAGGTTAATGGGAACTAATTTTTAGTATGAAGTCACAGCGGTAAGGTGTCCGCTTTGCACCCAGAAGGTCTCGGCTTCGAATCGTGGCTCGGTAAAAAGAACTTTTTTTATTAATTTTATAAACAAATAATATTTAGTTTTGTATTATTTTTTTAATTTAAAAATTTCGCATTACAATTTTATAAATTTTTTGCAAAAGTAAAAGTGCTTCAAATATGAAATTTTTATTTATTACTCTATCCAACAAATTAAGACCTTCTGACTGGAACAGAATAGTGGTCCTATAATTCTTAAAGGACATGTTGAGTAGACCATTTTTGTAGAATAAACTAATAATAGTCCATAATAATAGTCTGGTCTTTCTGTTCACAGTGGCTCAAAGTTTTCATATTTTGGTTGAAGGGAGCATTACTAAAAAAGTATCTGAGAGATTTACTTAAAAGTGTCTGAGAGAATTCTTATTGCCAGAACTGTATTAGGGAATTTTATGAGGATCATTTTTGTGGAGGATATTAAGTCTCTAGTTCCTCTCTTTATGGGTCAATTTGACCCTTTTTGGAGAAAATCAAAAAAGTCCAGCCAAAAAGGACATTTAAGGATTAAAATATTCTACGAAAATCTACAACAAAATTACTGGGGTTAAAATTCTTCGATGTTTTTTTTTTTGGATGACCTATCTTTTACAAAATAAAAATTGTATATTTCTTTTACAAAATTTTAATTTTTGCAGGAGAAAATGATGTAGGGTTTATTGACGATGAAAATAAGGCCTATTTGGAGAAAATCTATGGATATATATTTCCAAAATTAGAGCGCAAATATTTAAGGCATCTTTAATGTAAACTGGAATTTTAGTAAGATTTTAATTTAAATATGTATCAATAAATTTGTTTCTGTTGATTTTATGAATCAGTATGGCTCAATGTACTCATCGTATAATTCCTCAAGAATTAAATGCAAACAACTAAAAAGGCGTTAAGTTCGGCCGGGCCGAATCTTATATACCCTCCACCACGGAGTGTATTCGACAATATTATCGGTTGATTAGAGGCTGTCGACATTACACAGAAGTGCACTACCATATTTGGAAAATTGTGATTCTTCATTATTATAATATTAATAGTCCTCTAGTATATATAAATATTAATATAATTATTAGTCAGAAATCTTCAAAATTAAATAATATTAGGTAGAAACAATTTCCCTCAAAACCACGTTTGCAATATCTGGATTCCGTCTTCAGCCTAAATGTCCGTACCATTTTGATGGGAACAGTTGAAGATCCAATATGTTTCAGAGTGGAACGTACACACCTAATTTCATGATTTTAGCTACAGCCCTTTTATTGGTACCAGTTTCACGCATTTTGACCCTAAAAGTTCGAATTTAGAAAAAATCGTACCTCATATTTTCCTTGTCTACGTACACTCAGAAAAATAGCATTCATAAATCTGAGTAAAATCCATACTACAATTTATTTTACTCCAGTTTAGGTAAAATTTCCTTTCCTTATTTCAAAGCCAGAAAAAATAGTACATATACTCAAATTAGGATAGTAAATTTACTTAAAAACATTTTATTGGATCTAGTAAAAACTTCTTACAATTAAGTATATTCATACTTGAGCGGAAGAAAATGTACTAGCGTTTAAGAAAGAAAATAATGCAGAATTTTTTTGTATGGAACAATTCCATTTAGGAAGTTTTTACTTAAAAATGTGTTTATTACTTCAAATAAAGTAAATAAATGTAATTAAATTTATGCCATGTTCCTCATACATTCAAGTATAAATGAACTTATAAAAAATAGTTCAGTGTGTTTTGAAAAATACATGAATAATAGTCTAAGAAGCAATTCTCGTTCGTTAGCCGAGACTTTCTTCATAAGTACTTCAAATATTCTCTAAATAATCACTGCGAAGGCGCCTACCTCCGCAGCAGTCATGGTGAAATATCTCATCTCTTTATGGTATTAGTAAATTGAAACGTTTGAGAACTATACCATGTTGTCATTTTTCATGTGAGTGTTGCATACTCTGAATCGAAATAATTTATTTAGTCGTAGTTAGGCTGAATACAAATTTACTTGGTTTAAGGAAAAATTTACGAAAATTTACTTGGCATGACTACAAATTTACTTAGTTTGAGTAATAATTTACTTGGATTGAGGGAAAAAATCGGAATATTTTCATCAGTTTGAGTATAAATTTACTTGATTTGAGTAAAATTTCTTAAAAATGTTCCTCAGTTTGAGTAAATTTTACTTGCTTTGAGGAAAAGTTGAACTGGAATCAAGTTCAAAGCATGTCCTATTTTCAAAGAAAAGCTTGTACTTTATGTGAGAAATTATTGCCTTAGCACTATACGAAGTTCAATTTTCCCTAGTTTTAGTACACATTTACTTAATCCGTGGCATACTTTTTTCCGAGTGTAGACAGACGAGCGCAAATATTGAGTATCATGATTCTAGCTACAACCGTTTGATTGTAGCCAAATTTAATTCCATTTAGATCCTGATGATACGAATATCGGAATATCTCTTTGTTGTCACCGCAGTCAGAGAGATGTACACACCGAATTTCATTATTATAGCTGCAGCCGTTTGGTTGATACCATTTTATACCCATTCGCCCTATTTTCCGCCTAAAAGTACAAATGTCGACAAATTCCTTTTTATTACGCATCATCACAGTCAGATGAATGTACACGCCGAATTTCATGATTTCAACTTCAGTGGTTTGGTATGTACCATTTTTATCCCTCTTTTCCCATTTGTATCCCTTGAAGTACCAATTTTGAAAACTCCCTCTATTTGACGAATCTACGCAATTAGAAGGATGTACATTCCAAATTTCCTGTTTCTAGCTGTTATCGTATCATTGGTACAATTTTGGCTGAAATGTTTGCAAAGAATTCATCCTTGCCGGAAAACAATCAACCACTCCCCGTGATCGAAAATGTATCTAGTTTCATGCCTCAGATTTTTTTTCGAACACGTGGAGTTAAAAGGGTTCTCGCAAATCTCGACGTAAATAAATCCCCGGGCCCGGATGGCATTTCAGCACTTGTCCTATGTAAGTGCTCTTCGACGCTTGCCCGTCCACTTCGCAATCTTTTCAACCTTGCATACCGTGTAGGGGTTTTCCCAGCGCGTTGTAAAATTGCGAACATACAACCCATCCCTAAAAAGGGGATGGGCTGTATGATTCGGATGATAGTTAGCAGGGTTATTACCCTGACTATCGACCGATCGCGATTTGCTCAGCGCTCTCGAAGGTTATGGAGAGTATGGTTAACCACCATCTTGTGAGGTGTTAAGAAACCAATGACTTACTTAATGATCGACAGTATGGCTTCCGTAGAAATCGATCTACGGGAGACCTGATGACACTGCTATCCGAAAAGTGGAATCGATCCATTCACCAGCTTGGTGAGAGTAAGGTCGTTGCTCTAGATATCTCCAAGGCCTTTGATATAGTTTGGCACGGCGTACTCATATCAAAGCTTATCGCTTTTGGTGTTGGTAGCGACTTCTGTCGATTTATATCGAGCTTCCTCAGAGATTGCACTATACGTGTTGTTATAGATGGGTTATCATCCGACGAGCATAGGTTAACCGCAGGAGTACCACAGGGCTCTGTCCTTTCCCCCTCCCCTCCCTTTTTCTTATTTTCATTGACGACCTCTTGGATCGGACTTCGAATACTACCAATATACTCATTTGCGGATGACAGCAACCTCTGTCATTCATACTCATTCGATCATAGACCAAGTCGTCAAGAAATTGAGGATAAAAGAAGATTGATGGATGAGTCACTCACAGCCAGGATTTACTGGCCATTTCCGAATGGGGTCAAGTTAATAGAGTAGATTTTAATGCACGTAAGACCCAGTGCTCCTTGTTGTCTCACAAGAGATTCGCTGATCCAACGGTGTCGTCGATTTTAATGAACGGTGTAGATATTGAGCAATCAGATACTCTTGATGTTCTAGGCATGAAAATACAATGCGATGTTCGTTGGACAAAGCATGTATTTGAAGTGTCGAAAGAAGCATTCAAGTGTCTAGGCTTCTTAAACCGGTGTAAGAAATACTTCACTCCCACTGATCTTCTCAATATCTACACTACTTACATCCGACCATAGATGGAATTCAACTCCCATATATGGTGTTTACTTGAACATCGTCGTAATGTGGGTTGTGTGGCCTTGTTCTATCGTTACTTTCACGGTGTTTGTTCTTCGGATATTCGTGATCATATACCGCCCGTGAGAACGTTCGGTAGAGATACGCGATTTTCCAGGAATGCTCACCCATTTGTTATCAATTGGACAGTCGACCGCACCACACATTACAGAATGAATTCGTTCTTCGCCCGCACTATCCGTATGTGGAATCGACTTCCGGCAGATATCTTCCCAGCTAATTATGATATTCAGAAATTTAAAACAAAAGTCAACAAACACTACTACCTCTTTCCTCCATCCAATACCGTATCTTCCTCCCGCCAACACAATGCGATGCATTTATAGGGGACATCCCCTGAGTGTTGGTTCATTAAAAAAAAACTTTAGTCCTTGATAGGGAAAATTTTTTTCCTCTGCGCCGATTTCGCACACTTTCCATGCCAACCGATCTGCAACCATAAGACAATTTTAACCTCCTAGCTCGTTTCGTTCGACCGATATCGTGCTTTCAACAGACAGACGGACATGGCTAGATGGTCTTAGAATTTTACCACGACCCAGAATATATATACTTTATGGAGTCAGATGAATAGTTTGAGGTGTTACAAACGGAATGACAAAGTGAATATACCTTCCTTAGGTGGACGGTATAAAAAGTCCAAATAACTGGACACCCTAATTCCAAACCTTTCTAAGACTTTCTTTTAGGCTTTTGAGACAGACATAAGGACACAAATTAAAATGCAATTCAGCCTAACACGCAGCAATTTAAAAGAGTGACTGCCAATAAATCTAATCTTGGTTTTCTAAGCACAATTCTAGTACTTCCCGTACCTTAACATTCATGACACTTACTTCGCATTCTACGCTTGGCACCTTTGGCATAAAATAGACATCCTGACACTTCCTCTAACACTAAATAACCCCCACACAAAACACTTGACAAATACTAGTTACATTTGACTGACACTCTTTGCCCGGGTGTATGCATTCTTAGATTATATTTATGTCTCATTACGAATGTCAAATGTTTTATAAATTATGCATGTATTTCCTTTCTCTCCATTCCGTTTTGCGGTTATTTGTATGTAGTCAGTCATGCCATTGCGAATTGCAGTGTTTTTTCGTTTTCTTCTGTCGAATGTCTCTTCCTCTTCTCGGCGCATTGTGTAAAATATTAAGACACAAAACTTAACATTTACAATAATTGACAGCTGTAATGTGTCGTCTTTATCATGACAGACGACAAAACCATCATCATACAAAGTAGTACTCCCTCCCCCTCGCCACCCCACAAAATCCAACGTCTAAGCGTCCCAGCGAATGGACGAGAACGTGGCAAAACCACAGAAATCTATTCAAGGAGAAGACAATAATAACCAAAGCACCAGCGCGATAAGCAATTGTTCATTGCACAGTGGCTGGAAACTGGATGAAATTGGTAGCGAAACGAAAACGTAGCTTTGACACAGAGACTCCGAATTAATTTTTATACTTTACCTTAATGGATGGAGAGTATATCGATGTTGTCATTCCATTTGCAACACTTTGAAATATTCATCGTAGACCACACAGGCCGATATCGGTCCAGAGGGAAAAATTTTTCCCTAACATGGACGGAAAATTCCCCCTAATATTTAAAATATTTAAAGAAAAATTTTGCAATTTTTTATTTTTTATTTTATTTACGACCATACTGCTGAAGTTAAAATCACGAAATTCGATGAGCACATTCATCTGGCTGCTCTGACTTTTTTAGAAATTAGTACTTTTTGGGAGGGATAATAACGGTACCAACCAAACCGCTGCGGTTAGAATCATGAAATTCGAAAATTTTAATTTCGTTCATTTAGGGTCGAAAAGGTGAAAAAGGGATAAAAATGGTACCAGCCAAACGGCTGTAGCTGGAATCATGAAATTCTGTATATACTTTCCTCTGACTTCATAGATGCACAAAACGTATTTCCTTTCTAAATTAGTACTTTTAGGGTCCAAAAAGAGAAAAGGGGATAAAAATGGTGCCAACCAAACAGCTCCAGCTAGAATCAAGAAAGTCGGTATATACTTCGTACTTTTAGGGCGCCAAAGACTGAAAGGGGATTAAAATGGTCCCAAAAAAGGCTATAGCTAGAATCATGAAATTCGGTACAAAACAGAAAAAAATCTGAATTCGTACTTATAGCGTTAAAAAAGGGGAAAAGGGATAAAAATGGAATCATGGAACTCTGTATATACGTTCCTCTGACTGCATATATGCTTTATACAGAAAATTTTCTAAAATCGTACTTTTAGGGCCAAAAGGGAAAAAAAGGATAAAACAGGTACCAACTAAACCCGTGCCGCTAGAATCATGAAATTCGGTATATACGTTACTCTGACTGCATAGATGCTTAAAACAGAAAATTTTACTAAATTCGTACTTTTTGGATAAAAAAGGGGAAAATGGGATAAAAAAGAACAAACTGAACAACTGAAGCTAGAATGATGACACGTAAAATAAAGAGATTTTAGAAAGTCATACTCTTAAGGGGATAGAATAGGAAAAAAGGGGATAAAAATGGTACCAACCAAATGGCCGCAGCTAGAATTATGGAATTCGCTGAATACATTCCTCTGACTGCATAGACACGGAAAATAAAAAGTTTTTGCCAAATTCGTATTTTGTACTTTCACGACAAAACATTGTTTGAAACATGAAGTTAGGCTATTTTGCACTATGTACGTGAGATAATGGATTTTCAAAATATGTACTTTTGGAATTAAAATAGAATGGAAATACAAGCAACTATAATATTGGTCAAGGAGGGGCAACGAGGGTCAAGGAGGGAAAATGAGTGACAAGGAGTGTCAAGGAGGGTCAAGGAGTGTCAAGGAGGGACAATGAGGGACGAGGAGTGGCAATGAGGGACAAGGAGAGACAAGGAGGAACACGGAGGGACAAGGAGTGAAAAGGAGGGACAAGGAGGGACAAAAAGGGACATGGAGCGACAAGGAGGGCCAAGGAGGGACAAGTAGGGACAAGGAGGGACAAAGAGGGAAAATGAGTGAAAATGAGTGACAAGGAGGGTCAAGGAGGGAAAAGGAGGGACAAGCAGCGACAAGGAGGGACAAGGAGGGTCAAGGAGGGACAAGGAGGGACAATGAAGGACAAGTAGGGACAATGAGGGACAAATAGGGACAAGCAGAGACAAGGAGGGACAAGGAGGGTCAAGGAGGGGCAATGAGGGACAATGAAGGACAAGTAGGGACAATGAGGGACAAGGATTGTCAAGGAGGGACAAGGAGGGTCAAGGAGGGACAATGAGGGTCAAGGAGGAACAAGGAGGGACAAGGAGGGCCAAGGAGGGGCAATGAGGGACAAGCAGGGAGAAGGAGGGACAATGAGGGACAAGAAGTGGCAAGGAGGGGGACAATGAGGGACAAGAAGTGGCAAGGAGAAGTGGCAATGAGGGACAAGGAGAGGCAAGGAGGGACCAGGAGGGACAAGGAGGGACAAAAAGAAGGAAAAGTAGTGAAAATGAATGAAGAGGTGACACAAGGATTGTCAAGGATGGGCAAGGAGGGACAAGGAGAGGCAAGGAGGGACCAGGAGGGACAAGGAGGGACAAAAAGAAGGAAAAGTAGTGAAAATGAGTGAAGAGGTGACACAAGGATTGTCAAGGATGGGCAATGAGGGACAATGAAGGAGGGCCAAGGAGGGAAAAGAAGCGACAAGGTGGGACAAGCAGCGACAAGGAGGGACAAGGAGGGTCAAGGAGGGACAAGGAGGGACAACGAGGGTCAAGGAGGGAAAATGAGTGACAAGGAGTGTCAAGGAGGGACAAGGAGGGTCAAGGAGTGTCAAGGAGGGACAATGAGGGACGAGGAGTGGCAATGATGGACAAGGAGGGACAAGCAGCGACAAGGAAGGTCAAGGAGGGGCAATGAGGGACAATGAAGGACAAGGAGGGACAATGAGGGACAAGGAGTGTCAAGGAGGGACAAGGAGGGACAAGGAGGGTCAAGGATATTCAAGGAGGGATAATGAAGGACAAGGAGTAGCAATGAGGGACAAGGAGTGGCAATGAGGGACAAGGGACAAGGAGGAACACGGAGGGACCAGGAGGGAAAAGGAGGGACAAAAAGGGACATGGAGCGACAAGGAGGGTCAAGGAGGGACAAGGAGGGCCAAGGAGGGACAAGGAGGGACAAAGAGGGACAAAGAGGGAAAATGAGTGACAAGGAGTGACAAGGAGTGACAAGGAGGGTCAAGGAGGGAAAAGGAGTGACAAGGAGGGACAAGCAGCGACAAGGAGGGTCAAGGAGGGGCAATGAGGGACAATGAAGGACAATGAGGGACAAGGAGGGTCAAGGATAATCAAGGAGGGGCAATGAGGGATAATGAAGGACAAGGAGTAGCAATGAGGGACAATGAGGGACAAGGAGAGACAAGGAGGAACACGGAGGGACCAGGAGGGAAAGGAGGGACAAGAAGGGACATGGAGCGACAAGGAGGGTCAAGGAGGGAAAAGGAGTGAAAATGAGTGACAAGGAGGGAAAAGGAGTGACAAGGAGGGACAAGCAGCGACAAGGAGGGACATGGAGGGTCAAGGATGGTCAAGGAGGGGCAATGAGGGACAAGGAGGGACAAGAAAGGGCAATGAGGGTCAAGGAGGGACAAGAAGGTACAAGAAGGTACAAGGAGGGACAAGCAGGAACAAGGAGGGACAAGCAGGGACAATGAGGGACAAGGAGTGACATCGAGGGAAAAAGAGGGAAAAGGAGTGAAAAGGAGGGACAATGCGGGACAAGGATGGACAAGGAAGGACAAGGAGGGGCAATGAGGGAGAAGGAGGGGCAATGAGGGACAATGCGGGACAAGGAGGGACAAGGAGGGGCAATGAGGGACAAGTAGGGATAGGGAGGAACAAGGAGGGACAAGCATGGAGAAGGAGGGCCAAGAAGTGACAAGGAGGGACAAGGAGGGACAAAGAGGGACAAGGAGGAACACGGTGGGACCAGGAGGGACAAGCAGGTGCAATGAGGGATAATGAAGGACAAGGAGTAGCAATGAGGGACAAGGAGGGACAATGAGGGACAAGAAGTGACAAGGAGAGACAAGGAAGAATACGGAGGGACCAGGAGGGAAAAGGAGGGACAAGAAGGGAAATGGAGCTACAAGGAGGGACAAAGAGGGAAAAGGAGTGAAAATGAGTGTCAAGGAGGGAAAAGGAGTGACAAGGAGGGACAAGCAGCGACAAGGAGGGACAAGCAGCGACAAGGAGGGACAAGGAGGGTCAAGGATGGTCAAGGAGGGGCAATGAGGGACAATGAAGGACAAGTAGGGACAATGAGGGACAAGGATTGTCAAGGAGGGACAAGGAGGGTCAAGGAGGGTCAAGGAGGGTCAAGGAGGGTCAAGGAGGGTCAAGGAGGGACAATGAGGGTCAAGGAGGGACAAGGAGGGACAAGGAGGGACAAGGAGGGACAAGGAGGGGCAATGAGGGACAAGGTGGGACAAGAAGGGACAAGAAGGGACAAGGAGGAACAAGCAGGGAGAAGGAGGGACAATGAGGGACAAGAAGTGGCAAGGAGGGGGACAAAGAGGGACAATAAGTGGCGAGGAGAAGTGGCAATGAGGGACAAGGAGGGACAATGAGGGACAAGGAGTGACAAGGAGAGGCAAGGAGGGACAAGGATTGTCAAGGATGGGCAATGAGGGACAATGAAGGAGGGCCAAGGAGGGAAAAGGAGTGACAAGGAGGGACAAGCAGCTATAAGGAGGGACAAGGAGGGTCAAGGAGGGGCAATGAGGGACAATGAAGGACAAGGAGGGACAATGAGGGACAAGGAGGGACAACGAGGGTCAAGGAGGGAAAATGAGTGACAAGGAGTGTCAAGGAGGGACAAGGAGGGTCAAGGAGTGTCAAGGAGGGACAATGAGGGACAAGGAGTGGCAATGAGGGATAAGGAGAGACAAGGAGGAACACGGAGGGACCAAGAGGGAAAAGGAGGGACAAAAAGGGACATGGAGCGACAAGGAGGGTCAAGGAGGGACAAGGAGGGCCAAGGAGGGACAAAGAGAGACAAAGAGGGAAAATACCAATATTTATGGCATTTAAGCTTTTTGAAAATATAAATATAAGAATATTTAGTTTTTGAATTGACTTGAATATTATTATATATATATTATTATATTATAAGCGTAGTTTGAATATTTATTTATAAAATTATTTTTTTTCAATATTTGTATTTGTTTTGGTTATATTAAAAAAATTTATATTTTCCTGTAATATTACTGTACTTCTTCGAAAATCGACAGCCTCTGTGTAATGCAATCCATGGTGGAATATATATAAAGTTCGGACCAGCCGAACTTAACACCATTTTTACTTGTTATTTGGTTTATTGGTCATATCTAAAAAATTGTTGTATTTCCACGTTTGTGTTTGGAAACACTGTGCGCTTTGCACAGTAAGTAGACGTGCAACAAGAACAACATCGCCAGCCAGAACAACTATACAATACAATAGTCAGCGCGTTGACAATATTGTTCATTTGTTCAACAACAACATTAGTTGTGGTGTTACACTGACTGCAGAGTTTTTTGTTTTAAAGTTTTTGTAAATGTTTGGCATACAAAACAATGACATTTTGTTTTTAGTGACTGATATCCGCAAAACGACGGTAATGAAGCACCGTGGACGCAGCCGAAATGACACTTGAATACCGCCGGATAATCGCCACAACTTTGGCAAAGCAAGGATTTTTTCTCAAAGAATTGACCGTCCCATATATCAAGTGAATAAAGGGCAGACATCTTCATGAAATGTTGTTAAATTGGAAATATAGGATGGGCTATTTTTTATAATTTATATTTTATACAATATCATTCATATGAATATCACGACATAAAAATAAAAATAAAAATAAAAATAAAAATAAAAATAAAAATAAAAATAAAAATAAAAATAAACATAAAAATAAAAATAAAAATAAAAATAAAAATAAAAATAAAAATAAAAATAAAAATAAAAATAAAAATAAAAATAAAAATAAAAATAAAAATAAAAATAAAAATAAAAATAAAAATAAAAATAAAAATAAAAATAAAAATAAAAATAAAAATAAAAATAAAAATAAAAATAAAAATAAAAATAAAAATAAAAATAAAAATAAAAATAAAAATAAAAATAAAAATAAAAATAAAAATAAAAATAAAAATAAAAATAAAAATAAAAATAAAAATAAAAATAAAAATAAAAATAAAAATAAAAATAAAAATAAAAATAAAAATAAAAATAAAAATAAAAATAAAAATAAAAATAAAAATAAAAATAAAAATAAAAATAAAAATAAAAATAAAAATAAAAATAAAAATAAAAATAAAAATAAAAATAAAAATAAAAATAAAAATAAAAATAAAAATAAAAATAAAAATAAAAATAAAAATAAAAATAAAAATAAAAATAAAAATAAAAATAAAAATAAAAATAAAAATAAAAATAAAAATAAAAATAAAAATAAAAATAAAAATAAAAATAAAAATAAAAATAAAAATAAAAATAAAAATAAAAATAAAAATAAAAATAAAAATAAAAATAAAAATAAAAATAAAAATAAAAATAAAAATAAAAATAAAAATAAAAATAAAAATAAAAATAAAAATAAAAATAAAAATAAAAATAAAAATAAAAATAAAAATAAAAATAAAAATAAAAATAAAAATAAAAATAAAAATAAAAATAAAAATAAAAATAAAAATAAAAATAAAAATAAAAATAAAAATAAAAATAAAAATAAAAATAAAAATAAAAATAAAAATAAAAATAAAAATAAAAATAAAAAAAAAATAAAAATAAAAAAATAAAAATTAATTTTATTCTACCTTTCAAAGTCAAAGTAATCGGTAGTTCAAATTTAAAGTTTTAAATGACACACCCTATATTATGGATGTTTCCTGTCCTTGTTAGGGAAGAAATTTTTCCTCTGGACCGATTTCGCTCTGCAATCTCATATCGAATTTGAACTTCTAAAATTGAAATGTCCAAGTATTTCAAAGGGAAAGACAATCTTAATAGGCCCCTATTTGGTGGATGATGGTGTTATGATTGGTAAGAACAAGAAGAACATCCCAGCCCTGCCCTGAATGAGTCAGTCAGGCAATAGAATGTACGATGAAGTCGTATCAAAATATTTATGTGCGAATATTTCATTTAAATCTCATCATATCTGTCTTTATGTGTTCCCCCGTCCGTCCGTCCCTCCATCCACCATCCATTTGCCCTGGCCGACTGTCTGTCTTCGACTGCGTGTAATCCTCTCGATAAAGAAAACAATTCCTTTGAATTAACACTTGAGATTGTCAGTTTTATACGCCACAACTCGGCTCAGCTCATCATCTGACGAAAAACGGAAAAAGCAGCAGCAAATTGACGAAATGAAATATGAGGCAATTTATTAGGCAAAGAAAGGTAAAGTATGAATAGCATTTATACGAGCGCGTATTCGTATGCGTATGTTTACAGCATATTTACCTGTCAGTGGGCAATTTAGCATTTCAGCGGAGTGGAGTGTGGAGTGGTGTGGCATGTGCATGTGTTGCCACAACACAATACAGTTCAACTCCACGGCCACTCTTTCCGTCTTGAGTTCATTTATTTAATCATATCCTTTTCGTTTTCATTAATTAATTGAAACATGTTTTGTTTTGTGGGTTTTTGCTTTTGTTGTTTTTTTATATTTGCATATCTCGCCGTACATGAGACCTGACCAAGACCAAGTGTAAATTTTAGTGCCTCATGCCTCGTTGTACGTGGCAGATGGGAGGGAGGTGGGCCACAGGTATCAACGCAATAAAACAGCGAAAAATCGTGTAGTGTAGTGTGCGTATTTAAGATATGCTCGGTATGATTTCAGCAGTTATTCAGTAGTAGTAGCAGCAGTAATAGTGGCAGTAGTAGTAGCGGCAGTACAACATTTGCTGTCATGCAAATACATAATCCCTGTTTTGTATGTTTGTTTTACATTTTGTTGTATGGCTGTTTGTTGTGTCGTTAAAGTGTACTTAGCTTAATAAAGTTTTGGCCACCCTACAGGTGGTAGCCGTGTCAGATGATAAAGAAGAGCAGAGGCAATGAAAAATTTGGGAAGATTGTGAAATATTTGGATAGAGCATCTCAAAAGAAGAATGAAATGTTATCGTTATCTCGCTTAGCTTTCGGGTTATCGGACGTTATATTTTAAAAAAATTGTTTTTTTTCGGTTCAATGGACTCAAAATCGAAAATTAGAAGAAGAAAAATCAATAAATTTTCTAGTTACCGATAACTGTCTTTTTTTATATTATTATTAAGTCTATAGATACAAATATCCTTACAGACTAAAAACATATACATATATACACTTAGATACTACAAATTAAGTATTTAAATACAGGATAATTTTTCTTTTAATAGAGTTTTTGTTGTCTGATAATTCAATAATGAATAGAATTGAACAAACAGGCGGCGCAAAGGGTCATTATTGGTATAGTTTGAACGGAAATAATTATAGTGGATCAACTGAAAATATCTAGTAGGTCTTGTCGGAATATTTATCATCATTCTACTCAGAATAAGCTCGGAATGGATGTTGCCCTGGAAAGTAATGTTCAACATAGTACGTCGACTCTTCAAAGAAGGCAACTTGATAAGGCCAAGCCTAAATTCATATGAAGGCAGTGTACGGAAGTTCCATCCTCGCCCACGCAGACAAAATATAAGGAATTGTTTCTTGACAGATTCCATAAGATTACTATGAATAGTATAGGAAGGGTCCCATATTACTGAACCATATTCAAGAATGCACCTAACCAAAGAGGTATATAAGTGTTTAGTGACAGAAGGATCGGAAAACTGCCCGATTAGGACCTCGGACACAATTAAGTACCTTGGGGTCATTTTCCAAACCAATTTTGAGTTCTATAGGCATATGGATCACATACTGGCCAAGGTTAAACGAATTTTTTACCTCTACCATGCGACTTTACGACGCAGGAGGTGTCTTAGTACCGATGTTAGCCTGCTGATCTATAAACAGACCATAAGGCCTATCTTGTCCTATGCTTTCCCCGTCTGGTTTGGAATCTCATCCGCCCAGATGGAGAGACTTAGGAGGTGGGAACGGCGTATACTGGTTTCTTGCCTGTGTTTGCCACCCACGATTGCTGAGGACGGAACTATAGGAAGACCTTCTTGTAGAACCATTTATAACGCGGCCGGTTTCGATCGGATTGACGTCTTTTTAATGAATGGGGCACTTCGGTTCCTAGATAGGTCTGCCTCCTTGGATAACGGACTGGTTAGGGATAGTCTTCAGCTAGATACCAATCTGCTAAGACTACTAGAGGATAACTACCGACCTCCTGTCGGTCTTTTGACTCTGGAGAGGGAGGGTATTTTGTATAGAGATGGTAAGCTCCTATTCTACCATCGAAGGTTAGGTAGTTTTGGCTTGGACGATCTCGTATACAACACATGCCAATAATTGGAACAGACAATGGTTCACCCTATATTGTAAATAGTAGTTATAAGTGACAGTGTTAAGTGTTAATTTAAGTTTTATATATACAAAAATGATGAGTAATTCCCTTTTTGTAGTAATTCGTATTTTGGGGGAAATTTTTTGACATATTATAGATTTAGTATAAGTGACATGTATGTAAAGAGTGATTTTTTTGAGGTTAGGATTTTCATGCATTAGTATTTGACAGATCACGTGGGATTTCAGACATGGTGTCAAAGAGAAAGATGCTCAGTATGCTTTGACATTTCATCATGAATCGTCTTACAAACGAACAACGCTTGCAAATTATTGAATTTTATTATCAAAATGCGTGCTCTGTTAAGAAAGTTCATCGCGCGCTTCCATTTTATGGTCAGTTTAATCGACCCACTGAAGCGGCTATTCGGGCTATTGTGACTAAATTTCGCACCAAATTTACATTGTTGGACATTAAACCACCAACACGCTTACGTAGAGTGCGAACTGAAGAAAATATCGCAGCTGTATCGGCCAGTGTTAATGATGACCACCAATTTTCGATTCGTCGCCGTTCGCACCAATTGGGTCTCTGTTACTCAAAAACGTGGAAATGCCAAAATTGGACTAAGCGGATGGACCACCTAAGACGCAGCCGCGGTCAACATTTAAATGAAATTATCTTCAAAAAGTAAATGTCATGGACCAATCTAACGTTTCAAATAAAGAACCGATGAGATTTTGCAAATTTTATGCGTTTTTTTAAAAAAAAAAGTTATCAAGCTCTTAAAAAATCACCCTTTATAACTACAACATATAAACGTTAGAATATATAGTACTAGAAAAATACTTTAAGTATGTTAGTAAAGAAGGACTAATGTTAGCTCTTAAGCGCATTTTAATATTGTATTAAGGACATCGAATTCAATAAAGCAAGCAAGCAAGGATCGGCAAACTCCTTACCCCAACGTTTCATAAAACCAAGAGCACCATAAGCTTTGTTTACTACCATAGAAATGTGAGACCTCAAGTTCAAACGTTGATCCAATAGAATTCCAAGATCCAAAAAGGAAACTACAGACTCGATTTTATGATCACAAAAAAAAATAATTAGTTTCTAAATTTCTAGCTCTAGAAAATGACATATGTTTGCATTTCAACATATTTAGTTCCATTAAATTAATTTTACACCACTCATGAAAACTATCGAGATCAGACTGTACGTTGTTCAGTGGGATCTTTAAAGGATCGAAATATTTGTACATCATCAGCATACAATAGAATATTGGAATGACGAACTACAGAGGGAAGATCATTAATAAATATTATAAACAGAATCGGACCAAGATGACTTCCTTGTGGTACGGATGATACAACTATATTTCGTGAGAGAGTTTTTTCCAAATTTTACTCTTTGAATTCGACCGTCTAAATAACATTTTAACCACGATAATAATGTTTTACTAAAGCCCATCATATCTATTTTCATTAGCAGAAGGTTGTGATTTACTTTATCAAAAGCCTTGCAAAAGTCTGTATAAATGGAATCAGTTTGCATTCGGTTTCTAAAACCATCATTTATAGCTGTAGTAAGTTCCAAAACATTCGTTATAGTTGATCGATATTTACGGAATCCATGTTGGCAGGACGACAACAATGAGGTAACTTGGTGCGACAACATATCAGTCATAATTTTTTCTAATAGCTTCGGAATGGCACTTAATTTTGCAATGCCTCTGTAATTTGATACTTCAATCTTGTTACCAGATTTATATGATTCCTTCCATAAAGGTGGTAAATATCCAAAACTTATTGATTTATTAAAGATTATTGAAAGAGAGTATGATAAAGTATCAGCACAGTATTTAAGTATGTTATTAGGGATCCCGTCTGAACCAGGATTAAATGTGATATTTAATGCCTTCAAATTTTCCAAAACCGTACATCTGCTTATAGTTGAAACATTTATAGGTGAAGCTTCAACAATATTATAAGGATAAGGAATAGAACGATCAAATTTTTTATTTGAGTAGGTCGATGAGAAAAATTCTGCAAATAAGTTGCTAATTGATAAATCATCATCTGCTAAAGTAGTAATCGATAATTTCCATAGTCATCAATTGTGGAAATTTTCTAAAAATGATGTGTATTTTTAAGCTAAATTTTAAATCACCCAGAAATTCAATAACAAAAATAACACTGGCCAACAAATTAAGACTTTTTGATTGGAACAGAATAGCAAATGCTACCTTTGACCAAAAATCGGAAAATTTGACCCACAGTAAAGAGAAATTCAGACCAGCTGGACTAAAAGTTTTTTTTCTGCAAAAATGGTGTAATCGGCATACCCTTTCAGAATTTTAGGGTCGCTACTTTGTTCCAGAAATACTAAATACTTTCAATAATAGAAAAGTTTTTTAAATGTGGATGTAGATAAGACACAGTGGTTCCAAATAGATTTTTTTGGAATTAATTCTGTAACTTTTGAACGGAAAAATATAACTTGGTGAAATTTCACATGCATGAAGTAGAGGTGTTTTCCACATGATTTTGAAATGAAAAGCACGATTATGTACCGATTACAAAGATATTTTGTACATATGGGCGTCTCTCTCAGTCCGTCCATTTGACATGCTGTTGTACACGATAACTCTCGAAAGGAGTTGCACATGGTAATATTTTTCTCAAACTTAATTTAAGTTCAAAGAAGGGCGAAATTTACACCACACCCCTTCTGGTACCTCCCACACAAAGTGACATAAGCTCTTGTTTTCCAACAAGAGGTGTTATTTTGAATCACCCGGTATTTCGGTAGCTGTCACTTTTGAAGCTTTTATTCTTTGACATTTGACAATTAGAAACTACGCCATTACTAAAAATGGAACGACGCACGCTTCAACAACGCATTGAAATTATTAAAATTCATGAATGAAAATGATTCAATGATGAAAATGATGAATGGAATTCCATCGAAAAATCAACAAGCAAAATTGTCGCATCTGGGGCTCGGAAAACCCAAGAGTTATTGTTGAGAAGCATCTCCATCCTCATCGTGTGACTGTTTGGTGCGGTTTATGGTCCGGCGGGGTCATTGGACCTTACTTTTTCGAAAATGAGATTGGATCAACAGTTACGGTGAATGGATTGCGCTATCGAGAGATAATTAATGATTTTTTATGGTCGGAGTTGGATGGTATTGATCTGTTATCTCTCGAAGAGGTGATCACAATTGGCCACCGAAATCTTTGCAACTTCTTCCTTTGGGACTACGTGAAATATAAGGTCTACGCCAACAGCCCAGCGTCGATTCAATACCTCAAAGATAGAATTCGTGAGGCTATCGAGGTCATAGGGCAGCCACTTTGTGATTTGGTTATGGAAAAATTCATGAAAAGGATATGGTCCTGCAGGCGTGGTTGTTGTTGGCTGATGTTGTTTTTCATTATTAACGGCATACCTGCGTCTTTATTATGAAATAAACATCCGATCAATTATCTCAAAAAAAATGAATTTTTCTTTGAATACTAATATAACACCTCTTGTTGGAAAACCCTGTAGTACCTCCCACACAATTGTCTCTATCCTAGGTAGAAGTAAATGCTTTACAACTCCTATACCGGTGCCTGAAATCAATTATGACTTCATTTATGATCATGTTTTAGAATTATTTACAAATGTAGAAGCTGGGCCCAATTGCCACAAAGTACCTCGCACACACACAATCCGGCGCATAGTGGTTCAGAATCAAAATCCATTGGCCAAAAATCAATAACTTTTGTTATAGTAGACATTTTTGAGATCTGTCTAAAACCAAAATTAGACAAGGATCAAATGATTATTCTAAGATATTAAAAAAAATAAAAATCGAGCAATCGGATATATTTAAGAAATCGGCCCAAAGTAGACTAATTTTGCTTTTTATTATACCCTCCACCTCCAGGATGGGGGTATATTCACTTTGTCATTCCGTTTGTAACACCTTGAAATATTCATCGGAGACCCCATAAAGTATATATTCTGGGTCGTGGTAAAATTCTAAGACGATATAGCCATGTCCGTCTGTCCGTCAGTCTGTCTGTTGAAAGCACGATAGCGGCCGAACGAAATGAGCTAGGAGGTTCAAAATTGTCCTAAATGTGTCTTATGGTTGTAGATCGGTTGGGATTGAAAGTGGACGAAATCGGCCCAGAGGGAAAAAATTTTCCCTCACAAGGACTAAAAATACCCCTTAATATTTAGAGTATTTCAGCATGTTTTTTGTACATATTAGCTAGTATTTAGTTGATATTTACAATGCGCATTCCCTCTATAGCATAAAAGGGCGCCATAGAGTGATTTTTATTTGTAGGGGGCGAAATGGGACAAAAAGGGATACAAATGGTACCTATCAAACGACAACAGATAGAAACACGAAATTTGGCGTGTACATTCCTCTAATAGAGTAGATACATAATATAAAAGTATTTTTTTCTAAATTCGTACTTTTAAGGGGTTAAATGGGGATAGAGGGATAAAAATAGTACCAACCTAACGGCTGCACCTAGAATAATGAAATTCGGTGTATATATTCTTCTGATTGCGTAGACACATAAAATAAAAAAAAAATTCGAAATTCGTATTTTTAGGGTGGAAAATGGAAAAAGGGGATAAAAATAGTACCTACCAAATGACAGCAGCTAGAAACATGAAATTCGGAGTATACATTCCTCTGATTGCGTAGACACGAAAAATAAAACGTTTTTTCTAAATTCGTACTTTCAAGGGATACAATGGCTACAGGGGATAAAAATAGTACCAACTAAACGAATACAGCTAGAAGGATGAAATTCAGTGTGTACATCCCTCTAATTGTGTAGATACGTAAAATAAAGAGATTTTAGATAGTCATACTCTTGAGGGGGCAAAATTGGAAAAAGGGGATAAAAATGGTACCAACAAAATAGCCGCTGATAGAATCATGGAATTCGGTGTATACATTCCTCTGACTGCATAGCCACGTAAAATATTTTTTTCCAAATTTGTACTTTATTTTGTTACTTTTACGATAAAAAATGGTAGAATCATTAAGTTGTCTTATACTGCGTACGTGAGAGATAAGGTATTTTCAAAATGTATACTTTTGAAATTAAAATAGGATGGAAATACAACAAAGCAAACGACTGTAGCTGAAAATACACTCTCTATCCCCCAATATTTCGGGTATTTATGATTGCTCCCTTATATATACTTTATGAATTGAAGTATTATATCCATTATATATAGTATACAAATATTGGTAGCCATGGCTTATTAATTAAATTTCTTATTTTCATACATGTAAAACTTGTTGCGGACATTCCTCTTGTAGCTAGGAAGCACCACAAAGAAAATAAAAGTTTTAGCGGGTGAAATGGGACAAAAAGGAATAAAATATGTTACCAATGATACGACAACACCTAGAATCATGAAATTCGGTGTGTACATCCCGCTAATTGCATAGACACGTAAAATAGAGAAATTTTTCGAAATTTGTACTTTTAAGGGATATAATTAAAAAGAGGGATCAAAATGGGACCTACCAAACCGCTGAAGTTGAAATCATGAAATTCGGAGAATACATTCTGACTATGAAGACTCGAAAAAGGTTTTTTTTTCGAAATTTGTACATTTGGGCGGAGAATGTGGCGAATGGGGATATCTTTAAAATTTATACTTTTCTTATCACTTTGTCTGTATCTGAAAATGCTTCTTTGTAATGGTGACTGACAATCGCCTAATATTTAGGATTGTTCACTTTCACAATTACAGCATTTTATTTATATATATCAGTCGATTTTAAACAGTGCTCATAAGTATACATTATAGTTTGAAATAGTAAACAAATATAGTAAATGTGCATAAAAATATCACAATTTTCGTAATATGGTACTGAGCTTCTATGTAAAGTCGACATCCTTTAATCTGCTGGCAATACTGTGGAATGCACTCCGTGGTGGAGGGTATATAAGATTCGGCCCGGCCGAACTTAACGCCTTCTTACTTGTTTTGTATTGCGAATTGAAAAAAAACGTGATTTCTTTTTTTTTAACTTTGTCGAACTGTTTCTCACACATTTTAAGAGATTTTGCACTCATTTTTTTTATTAGATACTGTGGTTTCTTAGCTTTATTATGACGTCAAAGCTATACTTGTGTTTGTAATAAATATTAAAAAAAAATACCTTTTTGAACAAATGTCTGACTTGGACCAACGCAACTTTTCTCCTGCAAAAGCCTTTAACGAAATAATCCTCAAAAATAAATGAAAATACCTCCAATAATATCTAATATTTATGAAATTTAAGCATAGTTTTAAAGATCCCAGTTCAGATTTCTACATATTTGAAAATACTTGACGGACGTTATGACATAACGCCCAAATTGAAAATGTCAAAAAGCCCAAAAACAATGCATTGATTCTGTTGTTGTAAAATTTATCGATTTTTTGGGCGATTTGTAATTACGCTTGAGCATTGTGACATTATTTCTAGGCCATAACGACCAATCTGTAAAGTCCAAAACTATAACGCCTAATCCACGGACCTTCGGCCGGGAATACAGATTTTCTACTATGGGATGTGTCCAAAGCCGGCTACGCAAAGTAAAGGTTATTTTCAAACGCCGACAAGGCAAATACCCTATATTTTGCGTAGCCGATAGATTTTGGATAAACCTCAGAGGAGAAAATCTTTAATCGCGGCTGAAGGCTGGCAACGTAGAGAACTTTTACAATGCGTAGCCGACTTTGGATATTCCTCATAGGAGAAAGTTTCCAAACCCGTAATAGGTATTCTTTATTTTGCGTAGCCGGTTTCGGACATACCCCATAGGAGAAAATCTTTAATCCCGGCCGAAGGCCGGCAACACAGGAAACCCTTTACTTTGCGTAGCCGACATACCCCAATAGGCGAAAATCTTTAATTTTACGAAAATGCCATAAAGCCCAAAAGAAGGTCATAAAGCCCAAACATTGTGTCATAAGGGCCAAAGAAGTTTGTTGGGCTTTCTGACTTTTTAATAGGGCCTTGTGACGTTTTTATTGCCCAAATTTGGGCGATATGCCGATTATAGGGCTTTATGACATTTAGCAATTTGGGCCTTATGACCTAACGCCTACTTCACGTATTATAAAAAAGTGTTAAAGACCACTTCATTTTCAACATCAAAGTCGGCCTCTAATACGAGATGGCATCATGTGTACTTTATTACTTGGTGCGATTTTTTAAACGCAAATTCGGCAAGTGAGTTGTGCTTCTCGTTCGTTTGTGAGAATCTGCTCCTTATAGAGGCCGGGTTTGATATTGAAAAGTCGCTGCGAAGCCACTTGAAAAGACTTTTGACATGGTCGAAATCATGTTCGTGGTAGTCTGCAGCCAAGTAATAAATGTCACCATGCCATTTCTACATAAATTTGCATTCTATTAAATATAGATGCAAAATGGTCTTGTGCCAGGACAATATCCCAGTTCAAATCAAATATTGATTACAGACCAAAAAAAAATGCAAACGAAAAAAATTAAAATTAAAAATAATATTTTTAAAACTTCGAAAAAAATGTATTTTTGAACATCTAAAAATGTATTTTTGAACAATATTTTCCATCAACAACTCGCGAACGAAATTACAAAATCAATTAATTTTACATACAAATTGCCCAATCTCTGGAGCCCAAAAAATTAAATTCTTTGAAATTAGATCATCTCAAATTTAGACCACTGTATAACTTTAACGACGTGCTACTTTGAGCTACTGTAAACACTATATTACCCGCAAGAACTAGTAAAATCCATACTGAATTCAGTTTTTCTTAAAAATGTCGGAAGGTCAAAGATATGGCCGACATTCATAAAACAAATCAAGCTTTCATTTTAGGTGCGGAAAACTGCATTTGTTTTGTCATTCATTCATTCGTTCGACGCCTATATACTAGAATCCAGCTACAGCATATTGGTTGATACCATGGTTATCCCCTTATCCCCCCAATTAATGCTAAAAGTAAGAATTTGAAAATATTTTTATGATTTGTGCGTCTACACAGTCAGAGGAACGTATACACCGGATATAATGATTTCTAGCTGATTTGGTTGCCCCTTTCGCCCTGTTTCTCCCCTAAAACCACAAATTCCACAGTCAAAGGAGTCTACACACTGAATTTCATGATTGAGAAAATACAAGTTGAAATTCAGAAATGTAAATTGTAGTTGAGAAAATACAAATTGAAATTGAATTTGAGAATAAACTAATTGATATTCAGAAATGTAAACTAATTAATTAATGAGATTAATTTGTATTTTCTCATTTTCAATTCCTTATTTCTCAATATCAAATTGTATATTTTCAATTTCAAATTATATTTCTGAATTTGCATTTCTGAATTTCAATATGTATTTTCGGAATTCCAAATATCATTTCTGAATTTTAACTTGTATTTTCTCAATTTCAATTTGCATTTCCCAAAATCCTGCATTAAAACTCCTCGTAGGGTATACAACATGCCCACCAAGCGGCTTCTCTATCAATTTAATTGCTCCAACTTCCTCCGCATTGTTAGCGGCCGTTGTTTGCCGTCCTTCCTGTCGCTGTCGTTGTGGCAGCGAACGCTCCGATACACTCTGCCAGTGAAACCTTTGCGTTTATTATGCGTATTTAGCGTTTTACGTCCACAACAAACACGACTCAACACAATGCGACATTCAAACTTTATTTCCTTGGCATTTTCATTTCCACTTCCATTGCCATTGCCCTAACTATTCTCAGTTTAGTTACGTTTTAGCTAATTTCGAACATTACAAGCCGCTTAAATCCATAAAGATAAGTTTTATTAATATGCGAGCATTAAAAGACCAGCTAAATAACAAAAGAGCGACATAAAAAGAATCCATCGGCGGAGCCAACACAAACAACGAAGCACATACGCAAATGAGTTCAAGATTTATCTGATAACTGAGACATTTAATGGAACTCCACCATAATAAGTTTAAGTGTGGGCGGAGGGAGTTGGCCACTGGACTCTTTCCTTCTTTCATAATGTTTCTGTTTTTTTTCCTTTTAAGGTTTTTGCAAATGATTTTGTAACGTTTTATGAATATTTAAATAAAACAAAATATTTACAAGATAATAACAAAATAACAAACAACAATATTTTTTTCTTATTTATTTTACAAAACAAAAAATATACCTTCGATTTTTGTAAAATAATTTTGATTAATAGTTGACAGTGTCAGTAGGACGCACCATAAGTTTTATGATGATGTTTCTGGTATTTTCACAAAAAACAATTGATTGCTGTCGACACTAAAAACATTTAATATAAACATTTTTAAGTGACTTATTTTAAGCTGGCTTCAAAAAAGTTATGGATGTTCTCTACTAAAAGTAATCTTTGGTTAGTTAATTGTGTTGTCGCAAAATATTACGGCACTGGCTCTGTCCATTGGTATCCACTAGCAACAAAAATGTTGTCCAAAGGTCATGTCTAACATTATCTGATGTATTTTGGCTTCCTCGAAAACGATATTAAATTTGTATACCCTCCACCTCCAGGACTAAATAATACTAACTTTGTCATTCCGTTTGTAACACCTTGAAATATCGACCTGAGACCATATAACGTATATATATATATTCTTGATCGTCATAAAATTCTAAGACGATCTCGCCATGTCCGTCTGTTGAAAGCACGCTAGCATCTAAACGAAAGGAGCTAGGACGCCCAAATGCGTCTTCTAGTCGTAGATCGGCTGGGATTGAAATGGGGCGAAATCGGCCCAAAGGGAAAAATGTTTCCCTCACAAGGACTAAAAATACCCATGTTTTTGAATATGTCTGTTTATATTTGTTTGATATTTGGTAGGCCCATTCCCCTTATAGCAAAAACGTGCACCATAAAGGGGGTGAAATGGGGCACAACGGGATAAAAATAGTACATATTAAACGACAACAGGTAGAAACACGAAATTCGGAGTGTACATTCCTCTGATTGAGTAGATACATAAGTATTTTTTCCAAATTCGTACTTTTAAGGGGTAACATGGGAATAGAGGGATAAAAATGGTACCAACCAAACGGCGGCACCTAGAAAAATGAAATTCGGCGTATACATTCTTCTTATTGCGTAGAAACGTAAAATACACGGATTTTTCAAAATTCGTACTTTTTGGGGTTAAAATGAAAAAAGGGGATAAAAAGAGTACCAACCAAATTACCGCAGCTAGGGTCATGGAATTCGGAAAAAAACATTCCTTTGACTAAGTAGACATGAAAACTAATTTTTTTTTTTAATTCGTACTTTCAAGGAATACAATGGGTACAGAGGGATAAAAATTGTACCACCCAAACGGCTACACCTAGAATAATGAAATTCGATGTAGACATTCCTCTGATTGCGTAGAAAGGTAAAATAAACGGATTTTTCAAAATTCGTACTTTTTGGGGTTAAAATGAAAAAAAGGGATAAAAATAGTACCAACCAAATTACCGCAGCTATACTCATGAAATGCGGAAAAAAATATTCCTTTGACTAAGTAGACATGAAAAATAAAAGTTTTTTTAATTCGTACTTTCAAGGAATACAATGGGTACGTAGGGATAAAAACTGTACCACCCAAACGGCTACACCTAGAATAATGAAATTCGATGTATACATTCCTCTGATTGCGTAGACACGTAAAATAAACGGATTTATCGAAATTCGTACTTTTTGGGGTTAAAATGGAAAAAGGGGGTACAAATAGTACCAACCAAATGACCGCAGCTAGAGTCATGAAATTCGAAGTATACATTCACCAACTGTAGCACCCACTATCTACCAATATGTATGGTATTTAAGCCTTTTTAAAATATAAATATAAGATTATTTATTTCTTGGCTTGACTTGAACTATTATTTCGATATGTAAACGTATTGTGTGATTTGAAATAATTGAAATATTATATTTATTTACAAAATTATTTTTCAATATTTTTTGGTTTGGCTATATTAAAAAAATTATATCTTCCCGTAATATTACTGCACATCTACGAAAATTGACTGGAACTGTGGAAAGCAATCCATGGTGGAACTTAACTCCGCTTTTACTTGTTTTTATCTTTTTTTAATTATTTTATTAAAATTCCAATTTTCGGCGAAGGCACCTTAAATATTTTTACTTTCATTTTGGAAATATAAGCCCATGTATACGTTAAATTAAAGGTACTCATGATGGCTACAAATATTGTGAATTACACTTTCACATAGAAACAGTGGTTTAAGAACAGCCTTCAAAAATTAAAAAAAAACCTTTTTTTGCACGAAAAAAAATTGTAAGAAATAAGAGAAAATTGAAAAAAAAAATAGTTTGTTTTATTTTTAATAGCTAATATTCTATCGCAGAAAATAATGTTTTTTGTACAAAATCTGTGAATGTATACGTAAATGATTTTTTTTAAATAAATTTTTTTATTTTATTTTTTAATGAAACAAAAAATCCCTTTACAAATTGGATAACAGAATATTTTATTTTAGCTTGTGACAAGACCTAGTTAAACATAAATGTGATATGGATAAATGTAGGAGGAACGATTATTTTAAAACATAATGTTTTTTTTTTAAATAGCGCAATTTTTTTTTACAATAGGAATCATTTTAACCTATGACTTTACAGTCGACTTTTTTAATTAAGGGTAATAACTTCTACATTTATTCGTAGATTTTTTTAAAAATGACTTGAATTTTCCATTGTGATGCTTTTTATTGCAAAAGAAAGCAATATATTCTTTTATAAAATTTGTAATTGAACTTTTCGCACTATTTAAAAAAATCAAAAAATAAGAGTATCATAGCTTCTACATTTATACATGGCTTTTGTACATATAAAAATTAATTTTTGCATTAGAATGTTAGCAATTAAAAATAAAATAAATAAAATTTTATTATAAATGTACATAGTTGGAAAATTTCATCAAAATCTCAGCAAGAAGAAATTTGCTTGAATTTAGAAAAAATATATATTTCTACCACAAAAAAGTTGATTTTTTTTAAATGACCTTATGACAAAAATATTTTATTTTCCATCCAATATGCAATTTTTTATTTTTCAATAATAATAAGTTGTAGAATTATTATTTTTGAAAATGCGGGAAATACAGCTTTATTTATTTATAGATTTTAGAAAGTCGTACTCTCAAGGGGGTAAAATAGGAAAAGGGGGATAAAAATGGTACCAACCAAATTCCCGTAGCTAGCGTCATGAAATTCGGAGTATACATTCTTCTGAATGCGTAGACACGCAAAATAAAAAGATTTTTTCCAAATTCGTACTTTTTACTTCAACGGCAAAAATTGCTTGACTCAGGTTATTTTGCACTAAGTACGTGAGATAATGGATTTTCAAAATGTGAATTAAAATGGAATGGAAATACAACCAACTGTATAGCACCCACTATCTACTAATATTTATGATATTTAAGCTTTTTGAAAATATAAACATAAGATAACTTATTTTTGAATTGACTTCAATTATTATTTCGATATGTTAACGTATTGGTAGCCTTGCATTATAAGCGTTGTTTGAAATAATCAAAATATTATATTTATTTACAAAATTATTTTTTCAATATTTGTATTTTTCCTGTAATACTACTGCACTTCTACGAAAATCGACAGTCTCGACCCGACCGAACTTACTTGTTTTTATTTTTCTTTGGACAAGTGTTTTTTTCAATTCCCATCAATAAATTCTGATCTATACCATTTTCAGTTGAAATTAAGAAAAACCAATTTTTATTTCTTAATATCAAATTGTATATTCTCAATTTCATTTTAAATTTCTGAATTGCAATTTGTATTTTCTCAATTTCAGTTTACATTTCTGAATTTCAATTTGTTTTTTGCTAATTTCAATTTGCATTTCTCAACTTCAATTTGTATTTTCTCATTTTTTTTTAATTTCAATTGAAAATGGTGAAGTAAATTTTTTTGAGCTTTTGAAAAAACTTGAATTAGTCTAGGACCCAAGAACTAAAAAAAATAATAATAATAGAACGCTAATTTCTGAAATATACCACGATGCTCGATTTCCAATGTTAATAGTACAAGATAATAATAACTGGTCCTAGCCTAATTATTTTTTTTCCAAAAGTGAACAAAATTGTTATTGTTCTTGTATGAAATTATTTCAAATGAGTTTGACAGTGATCTTAATATTGTCTAGGCCAGACGGCTACACCAAACTGATATACATTATGCTTTGATATACGTTCCAGGTACCACCTCGCGCAAGGAAGACAATTAAAAAGGATGAGAATGACAACGAAACGAAAAGTGATTCATCCCTGCAGTGAAATTTGTCATTAGCGGCAACTCGAATCCCAATTACCATTAATTTTATTTACCCTTTCTGGTGTGTGGAGGGAAGGGGGGAAAATACACAAATATTCGAAAAAGGTTAATTACTAACGACTAGGTATGTTTGTTTGTTGGCCTGGCAAACACAAAATGAAGAATGAATCGCACCTTAATTGAATAGAACTCAAGTCGCAGTGTAAGAAAACGAAATTGGAATTGGAATTGAGAAAACAAAACATGGGATTGACAATTGTCAATCAAAGACAGTTGGATATGCTTACACACGAGCACACAAACATATATAAAAAGTAAAGACCGCCCGCCAGCCATGAGATCCGGCATGATATGCACTTTGAGCTACAGTGATTAATTAACATCAGCTCTTAAGCAAGAGATACGAGAAGTAGGCTTGTACGTCCATATGTATGTATGTCATACTATAATTTCATTTCATTTACTTTGAAATAAAGTTTTCACAAATCATTTGCCGTTCAGCTACGGAGTGAAACAAATTCTTACAAATATTTGAATATGGCTGGCTGGCTGGCAGCGGTAATTTATTCGTGTCATTAGATTAACAAATTTTTCATCGAAGCACCACCGCCGTTTGTCATCCAATCATAAATGAAAATACCGTTAAAGATTAACCGAAGTGATGTGGAATATTCGAATGTTCGTTATTCCACATTGTTCTCAGTTGTACTACACGGAGAAAAATTGCACAGTTTTCAATTGAAATTGAGAAATTTAAATTAAAATTCAGAAAATTCAAATTGAAATTGAGAAATATAAATCGAAATTGAAATTAAAATTGAATAAAGAATAAATTGAAATTGGGAAAAGTAAAATGAAATTGGGAAATGTGAATTACAATTGAGAAAATACAAATTGAAATTCAGAAATAGAAAATACAAATTAAAATTAAGAAAATACAAATTAAATTGAGAAATGTAAATTGAAATTAAGACAATACAAATTGAAATTGTGAAGATACAAAATAAATATAAATTAAAGTTGAGAAAATACCAATTAAAAAAATAAAAATGAAAATTAAGAAAATATAAACTGAAATTGAGAAATGTAAATTGATATTAAGAAATGTAAATAAAAAAATTTGGAAAATGCAAACTGAAATTGAGGAAATATATTGAAATTAAGAAAATAAAAATTTAAAATGAGAATTTAAAAATTGAAATTCAAAAATGTTAACTGCAATTGAAATTGTTGACGATCGATCAGGTCCTGTCGATGATGACATCGATTTGGACTTGATCGATCTCAACGACTAAGTGTCATCCCTGACACTGGAAGGCGAGGAGTGCGGCCAACTTCATATGTTTGTGTTGTCCACTTTACTTTTGTTTTCGCAAAAAGTTACAGTGTTTTTAGACCACCGTGTCAATAAATAATTATAAATAAATATTAATTCGTACTAATTCGAACCCTCTGTGTTTTTACTTAAAGGAACCACCACGTAAGTAAACACCTTTTACTTACGTTCGTTTGTGTTACTTTGTGTTTTCGTTGCTTGCATTTTCGTGCAACAACAACCACACTACACAGGCTTCTCACAAGACTCCGTCTTTGAGAACCTAACGAGTCCGCCATCCTGGCAGGATCTCGTTCAGAAATTGAAATTCAGAAAAGTAAATTGAAATTGAGACAATACAAATTGAAATTGAGAAAATACAAATTGAAATTGAGACAATACAAATTGAAATTGCAAAAAATAAAAATTGAAATTGAGAAATGTAAATTGAAAATGAGAAGTATAAGTTGAAATTAAAAAGATAAAATTGAAATTGAGAAACGTAAATTAAAATTGATAAAATAAATAAAATTTAAATTGAAATTAAGACAATAAAAATTTAAATTCAGAAAATATAAATAATATGAAGTAGAGAAATGTAAGACAATAGAAATTGCAATTGTGAAGATAAAAATAGAAATTGATAAACATAAATTAAAGTTGAGAAAATGCCAATTGAAAAAATAAAAATGAAAATTGAAATTCAGATATGTAAATTGATATTGAAAAATGTAAATTAAAATTTAGAAAATGCAAACTGAAATTGAGGAAATAAATTGAAATTAAGAAAACAAAAATTGAAATTGATAAAATACAAAATAGAAATGGAGAATTGTAAATTGAATAATAAAATTGAAAATTAAAATTCAGAAAATGCAAATTGAAGTTGGGAAATGTAAATTGAAATTGAGAAAATAAAAATTGAAATTGAAAAAGCAAAAATTGAAATTATGAATGTTGAGAAAATACCAATTGAAATTCAGAAATGTAAATTGAAATTGAGAAAACAAAAATTGAAATTGAGAAATATAAATTGATATTAAGAAATGTAAATTAAAATTTGGAAAATGCAAACTGAAATTGAGGAAATAAAAAAAATTGAAAATTCAGAAATATAAATTGAAATTGAGAAAATAAAAATTGAAATTCAGACAATACAAGTAGAAATCGCGAATTGTATATTGAAATTGAATAATAAAAATGAAAATGCAATTGAAGTTGAGAAATGTAAATTGAAATTGAGAAAATCGAAATTGAGAAAATACAAATTGAAATTGAGAAAACAAAAATTGAAATTCAGAAATGTAAATTGAAATTGAGACAATATCAATTGAAATTGAGAAAATACAAACTGGAAATTGAGTAGATAAAAATTGAAATTGAGAAAATACTAAATTTGAAATTGAAATTCAGAAATGTAAATTGAAATTGAAAAATAAATTTAATTATAAATTAAAAAATTGAGAAATGTGAATTGTAATTGAGAAAAAAATTGAAATTGACGAACGTATCATTTATAAATTAAATTTGAGAAAATATCAATTGAAGAAATAAAAATGAAAATTGAGAAAATACAAATTGAAATTGAGAAATGTAAATTGATATTAAGGAGTGTAAATTAAAATTTGGAAAATGCAAACTGAAATTGAGGAAATAAATTGAAATTAAGAAAAGAAAAATTGAAATTCAGACAATACAAATCGAAATTGAGAAAATACAAATTGAAATTGAGAAAACAAAAATTGAAATTCAGAAATGTAAATTGAAATTGAGACAATATAAATTGAAATTGAGAAAATACAAATTGGAAATTGAGTAGATAAAAATTGAAATTGAGAAAATACTAAATTTGAAATTGAAATTCAGAAATGTAAATTGAAATTGAGAAAATATAAATTGAAATTGATAAAAATTTAAATTGAGTAGATAAAAATTGAAATTGAGTAGATTCAAATTGAAATTGAGAAAATACTAAATTTGAAATTGAAATTCAGAAATGTAAAATGTAAATTTAATTATAAATTAAAAAATTGAGAAATGTGAATTGTGAATTGTAATTGAGAAAAAAATTGAAATTGACGAACGTATCATTTATAAATTAAATTTGAGAAAATATCAATTGAAAAAATAAAAATGAAAATTGAGAAAATACAAATTGAAATTGAGAAATGTAAATTGATATTGAGGAGTGTAAATTAAGATTTGGAAAATGCAAACTGAAATTGAGGAAATAAATTGAAATTAAGAAAATAAAAATTGAAATTCAGACAATACAAATTGAAATTGAGAAAAATATATGAATGTAACAATATATGTACAAATAAAATTCAAATAAAAAAATTGAGAAAATACAATTTAATATTGATAAAAGGCAAATTAATATTATTAAAATATATTATTATGCTAAAATGATAAAATCAACATTGAAATAGAGAAGAAGCTATTTGAGATTTATAGCGAAATTGAATATAACAAGAAGGTCAGGAATAGCACCAAGAAGTCTCTGGTATATCTAAAGAAGATGTTCTAGAGACATCATGCGCGCACCTCACAACAAAGCAGAAGTAGCTCATCAAGCAGCACCGGCAGAGAATGACTAGGTTCAAAAGAGCCTCCGACTCTACGAAGGACCTCTTGATGAGTCCCTTTTCGTGAAAGGGCACAGGATCAGACTCATCAACGGTAGAGACTAACCGACGAGGTATGAAGACAACCCAAGAGGCAGTCTTCAAAAATGTTGGCCGAGGAATAAGAAATCTGAGACCGCTAAGGCAAAGTGCAAAACCACGGACACTCTATTTCAAGGGCATTACAACACAGGTCATAACAAGGCAGCGACTAAGAGAGACAGATCTGGAGAGAAAAAGTCTCAATGGACAACTGTGACGTAGCTGTCACTGATAGATCTGATCCGGATGGAAGTATCAGTTTAAATCTATGGCAACTAGTTGAAGGAATGCTATTGGATAGAATCACAGTCTTCAAAGGTAAACGGGAGGATATCCCTCAAAGGCCAGACTGGTCGAAGGGTGTCAAGATCTCCAACTGTGGCAACGAGAATTCCTAAGGGCCACAATTGACGGATGTGCGAACTATGGCCACGAGCAAAATTAGCAGTGCTCTAGCGCCTTACCGCTGCGTTCGGTAGTGATAGTGCGGAATCCACCGCCAGTGGAGATCATACTGGCGGCTAGTAATGAACGTAAATGAAAATCTTCTTGCAAGCCATTGGAAATTGGTCACTTCAATGACTTGTAAGAGGAACTCAGTAATTGAAGCTGCAAGTGGTGCAAATAAACCAGCACCATTGTGAAGCAGCTTCAGCCGAACTTACAACATTCCTCATCAACTCCAATCGGATGTAGTCATAATCCAGTTGTCTTGGACAATGAGAATAAGGTTCTTGGATTACAAGTAAAAGGATACACGTTGTACGTTCTAATTATGTCTCCATTTTTCAGCACCGGTGGCCTCTGGCTTCAATATATATGCCGTATGAAGCAGCAGACCCTCCAGGCGAAAAGGGCCGATCGCTGGTGGAGTATTGAGGAAGGAGAGGAGTAGACTTGGTACTTGGCTGCGGCTCAAAAGCACATCACAGTCATTGTCAATATTCTAACAATTAATATTAGAGTCTGGGAGATTGTGGTGTGTCTAGGGCACTTTGCTTGAACAAAGCGGGTACTTCTAGGACTTGATAGAAGTTGTTTGAGGATTACAGTAGGAGATATCACGAGACATTGTTATCTGTGCAGCAGGATAATTAAATGGAATAACGTAATTCTGGACTATTTAAAAATGTCTGAAGTTGAAGAGGTGTTAGTAATAACCACAGACTTAGATGTCTGGGAACTCACCAACTCTGGAAACTGGAAGATGTGTCGAGATACAACATCTCTCGCTCTGATTTATTGCATAATAGGTATAAAGTGGATAAACAGTGGATTGCACAGCTTGCCCGGACACAATTCTTCAAAATTGATCAATCCAAATTTAATTCTCATTCTAATCTCACTTTTCTTCACACTCCCTGTAGGGATTCATAATGGATCCGTTAGGTTTCCGAGTGGATGTGCAATATAATTGTACAACCCTTTCTAACATAACTTACCGGAAGAGCGGTGCACAGTGGTTCAGAATCAAAATCCATCGGCCAAATTTTGTTCTAGTAGACAATTTTGAGTTCTGAAAAAAACCAAAATTAGACAAGGACCCATTTTGAGATATTAACATTAAAAATCGGGAAATCGGATATATTTTAGAAATCGGCCCAAAGTTTTTATTTTTTTGTTTTTATGTTTTTTAACATACTTTTATGTATTTGTTCATAATGCGAAGAAAAAAATATTTTTTTCTTGTATTACAGACATTTACGTTTTTCAGATTTTGAAAATTGAAAAAACGTATTTATATTTGTCGAACTGTTTCTCACATATTTTAAAAGATTTTGTACTCAAATTTGTTTTATTAGAAATTGTTGTTTCTTAGCTTTATAATGACGTTAAAATTATGTTTGTGCCAAATATAGTTTGTTTGTAATAAGTAAAGGGTGATTTTTTAAGAGCTTGATAACTTTTTTTTTTTTAAAAAACGCATAAAATTTGCAAAATCTCATCGGTTCTTTATTTGAAACGTTAGATTGGTCCATGACATTTACTTTTTGAAGATAATTTCATTTAAATGTTCACCGCGGCTGCGTCTTAGGTGGTTCATTCGGAAAGTCCAATTTTGGGCAACTTTTTCGAGCATTTCGGCCGGAATAGCCCGAATTTCTTCGGAAATGTTGTCTTCCAAAGCTGGAATAGTGGCTGGCTTATTTCTGTAGACTTTAGACTTGACGTAGCCCCACAAAAAATAGTCTAAAGGCGTCAAATCGCATGATCTTGGTGGCCAACTTACCGGTCCATTTCTTGAGATGAATTGTTCTCCGAAGTTTTCCCTCAAAATGGCCATAGAGTCGCGAGCTGTGTGGCATGTAGCGCCATCTTGTTGAAACCACATGTCAACCAAGTTCAGTTCTTCCATTTTGGGCAAAAAAAAGTTGAATATCATCTCACGGTAGCGCTCACCATTCACAGTTACGTTACGATTCGCATCATCTTTGAAGAAGTACGGTCCAATGATGCCACCAGCCCATAAACCGCACCAAACTGTGACTTTTTCTGGATGCATTGGTAGCTCTTGAAATGCTTCTGGCTGATATTCACTCCAAAATCGACAATTCTGCCTATTTACGTACCCATTGAGCCAAAAATGAGCTTCGTCGCTGAACACAATTTCTTTCTTTCTGAACTTTCTTAACAGAGCACGCATTTTGATAATAAAATTCAATGATTTGCAAGCGTTGCTCGTTAGTAAGTCTATTCATGATGAAATGTCAAAGCATACTGAGCATCTTTCTCTTTGACACCATGTCTGAAATCCCACGTGATCTGTCAAATACTAATGCATGAAAATCCTAACCTCAAAAAAATCACTCGTTATTTGAAAAAATATCCTTTTTGAACAAATGTCTGACATGGAACCAACACAACTTTTATCCTTCAAAAGTCTTTAACGAAATATGTATATACATACATATTTCGAAAGGTTGAAGGGTTTCCCGTTTTTGTAGGTTAACCTTTGCCTGCACGAAATTGCACCCTTGGAAGATAGCTCACATTTAGTGCAAAAAGTCAGTTTTTTAGTTCCAAAACGCAATTTAGCCTCATTTCGTCTCATTAAATTCTAAAAAGTAGGTACTCAAATAAAAATATGAGTAAATTTCCTTTATGCTCAGGCTAAATTTTATAACAATCGGAGTTCATTATAAATGAGAAAAAGTTCGACAAAGTCAAAAAAAGAAATTACGTTTCTTCAATTTTCAAAATCTGAAAAACGTAAAAATCTCTAATAGAAAAAAAATAAAATTTTTTCTTCGCATTATGAACAAATATATTAAAAAACATAAAAATAAAAAAAAAATAATTTTCTTCAAAATCGAAAAATACAAAAAGTAGTCAACTTTGCGTCGATTTCTAAAATTTAAATTTTTTTTTTTAAATGGGTCCTTGTCTAAATTTGATAATTTTGAGAACAAAAGTTATTGAATTTTGGCCGTTGGATTTTTATTCAGAACCACTGTGCGGTGGCGATCTCATTCACAGTCCATGTGAGAACAATGCTTATAAAATATTTTTTAAATATCAAATCACAAAGAATTTTGGTAATCCTTAAAGGAAGACTCAAAATAAATTTTAAATTTATTTTTCTTTTTAAACTGGGATATGGATAATCGATCAATTATCGATTCGTCGCCGTTCGCAGCAATTGGGCCTCTGTTACTCAAAAACGTGGAAATGCCAAAATTGGACTAAGCGGATGGACCATTTGAGGCGCAGTCAAGGTCAACATTTGCGTGAAATAATCTTCAAACATTAAATTATATGGACCGTACTATCGATTCAAATAAAGATTTCATGCATTTTTCTGAATTTTATGTGTTTTTTTTTTTTTTGAAAAACTTTCCTATAGCTTTTAAAAAATCACCCTTTACAATATCTATAGATAAATGCAGAAGTTATGAATCCAGGGAATTAAAAAAGTTATTTTTTAAAGCTTTAATTTCTATTTTGTAAAGATTTCTTTGTGATATTAAATTTTTAGTTTTCTTCGTTAATATGCCAGATTTTAGAAAATAAAACAAAATATTCGTTTTTCAATTTTGCAAAGGGTGTAGTGTCGACTAGCACCTATTCTAATGTCCAATATTTCTCTGAGTGTAATATGTACTCCTAGTATTTGTAGATTTTGAAGTGAAACTATTGTTAATATCTAGCTCCCTCCCTCCTATCCATGTAAAAGAGCGCGCGAGCATGTTTTCCAATGATTCGTTGGGGGTGTTGTCGGTATTTCTTAATTTTGATTAATAGTTGTGTGCAGTTTTTGGCAGTTGTGTCTGTCACTTTTAAATCACACAAATAGAAAGAAACATACAAGAATTATAATAAAATACAACGCGAACTGCAATACGTAACGTCTATGTACTGTTCGGATGTGAGGGTGTTTTTGTTGTTCCCCAGTGATGTGAGTGAATGAACATATATTACAAAATTCAGCTAAAAAACACTACAAATTAATATTGATATGTTCACATGTTTGTATGTCTGTACAAACATACATAATATTTTCGGTTTTTGGTGGGAATTTGTATAGGAAACATATGTTTTCCCATTCCAAGTTTGGCGTTACTCAAGTTTGGAAGTTTGGCGCTACAAAGTTATCGACTACAATAGAGGAATGCGGCGCTGAAATCTTTGTCATTTGCCAGCTCAGCTATGAGCTGTGAGGGATTTGTGGCAATAGGCTTAGATAGGTGTCCACATGCCCATTATTGTTGGTGTTTTGAAAGCAAAAAAACAACATTTTAAACCAATGCAAGTTTAATTTTTTCAGTTCTAGCAACAGTCTACCCCTTTCAGAGGGTCTAAAAAACCGAGATGAGTGAATATTATGCCGAAGGGATATGTCTAACATTTTTTGGTGTATATTGGATTTCTAAACTCGAAAGGATTTTAAACAAGTAAGGAAAGGCTAAAGTCGGTCGAGGCCGACTATATGATACCCTACACTTTCTACTCCACTACATTTCAATTCGTTGAAAATGTGAACGACATTTGTATGGCAGCTATATATAAATCTGAACCGATCTTATCCACTTTTACCATAGATGTTTCTAGTGTACATAAAAGATGTTCTGCCGCATTTGAAGAAAATCGGGTAAGGTATGTGGTTTCTACAGCGCTTAACCTCAAATCGGGATCGAAATTTGTATGGGAGCTATATCTAAATCTGAAACGATTTGACAAATTTTTGTCACAGATGTTTCTAGTTGAAATATGAGGTGTCGTGCTAAATTTAATCAAAGTCGCTTAAATTATGTGGTTTCTAGAGCAAACAAGTAAAAACGACGTTAAGTTCGGCCGGGCCGAACTTTCTATACCCTCCACCATGGATTGCATTCCACAAGGGCTGTCGATTTTCGTAGAAAGGAGAATGTAAATTTTTTTTAATATAGCCAAACCAAAACAAATAAAAATATTGAAAAAAATAATTTTATAAATAAATATAAAATTTTTATTATTTCAAACCACGCTTAAAAGTCAAGACAAGGAAATTATACTTCAAGTCAATTGAAATAAAAATAAAAAAATTTTCTTATATTTATATTTTCAAAAAAGCTTAAATACCATAAATATTGGTAGATAGTGGGTGCTACAGTTGATTGTATTTCCCTTCGATTTTAATTCCAAATGTAGAAATTTTGAAAATCCATTATCTCACGTAGGTAGTGCAAAATAACCTAACTTCATGATTCAACCAATTTTTGCCGAAAAAGTAAAAAGTACGAATTTGGAAAAATCTTTTTATTTTGCGTGTCTATACAGTCAAAGGAATTCCATGATTCTAACTGCGGCCATTTGGTTGAACCATTTTTTTTATAATGTTTAATATATTTTTTTATAAATGTTTAATTTTTTATAATTTTATTAATTTAAACAATCTTCTTTAACAATTTTTTAAATTTACTGTTTTACTAATATAAGTCAAAAATTTCGTTTTTTATTCATTACACTGTCCAACAAATTACGACTTATTGATTGGAGCAGAATAGCGACCCTTTAATTTGAGAAAAAGGGCATGTTGATTAGGTCATTTTTGCAGAATAAACTTATAGTCCAGCTGGTCTGAGTTTCTTTTTACAGTGGGTCAAAGTTTAAATTTTTTGGTCGAAGTGAAAAAAGTGTTGTAAGTTAATGTCTGAAAGAATTCTTATTGTCAGACCTGTATTGAGGAATTTTATGAGGATAATTTTTGTGGAAGATCTTAACCCTCTAGCTCCTCTCTTGACCCCTAACAATTTGTCCCTTTTTTTTCGAAAAAAAAAAAATAAAAAAGTCCTTTCAAAAAGGACATTTAAGGATTAAAATATTCCACCATATCGCCTTTTATAATATTTTCTTCTAAATGCAGGCTAAAATAACAAAAACGTGCGCCATAAAGTGATTTTTATTTGTTGGGGATGAAATGGTGCAAAAAGCGATAAAAATGGTACCTATCAAACGACACCAGCTAGAAACACGAATTTCGGTAATTGAATGGGTACATGATATAAAAGTAGTTTTTCCAAATTCGCACTTTAAAGGGGAATAGAGGGATAAAAATGGTACCAACCAAACGACTGCACCTAGAATAATGAAATTCGATGTACACACTCCTCAGATTGCGCAGACACGTAAAATAAAGGGATTTTTCGGAATTCGTACATTTAGGGGTAAAATGGAAAAGGGGATAAAAATGGTACAAATCAAATGACCGCAGCTAGAGCCATGAAATTCGAGGTATGTATTCCTCTGACTGCGTAGACACGAAAAATAAAATGTTTTTCCATATTCGTTCTTTCAAGGCATATAATGGGAACAGAGGGATAAAATTGGTGTCATCCAAACGGCCACAACCAGAATGATGAAATTTGGTGTGTACATCTCGAAAGTTGTACCTTTATGAGGGTACAATGGGGGATACAAATTGTAACAACCAAATGGCCGGAACTAGGATCATGGAATTCGGTGTATACATTCGTCTGCCTGCATAGACTCGCAAAATAAAACGATTTATCCAAATTCGTCCTTTTTACTTTTATGGCAAAAATTGTTAGAATCATGAATTTAGGTTAACTTGCATTGTGTACGTGAGAGATATTGGATTATCAAAATTTGTACTTTTGAAATTAAAATAGGATGGAAATACAACCAACTGTAGAAACCCACTATCTACCAATATTTAGGGTATTTCTTAATTTCTTTTTTGAAAATTGCTGTCTTATATTTACATTTTGTATTGACTTGAAGTATTATTTCGATATAAAGGATGGTTAAATTTTAAGGGCCGATGTTTATTTTGAATAAAGCACAAATTATTATCGCCATTTATTTTTATTGGTATATAATATTGGTATGGTTCAATTATGTATGGAACAAAATATCGGCCAAATGGCCGCCACGACCTCGGGGCACACCTCCAAATTATCGATGACGCTGAGACATAATTAAGGTTCTATGCCGTTAATGTGCCGAATTATCTCATCCTTTAGCTCTTGAATTGTTGGTGGCTTATCGACTTACACCTATTCTTTCAAATAAGCCCAAATGGTGTCAAATCACATGATCTTGGCGGCCAATTGACATCGCCACCACGTGAGAGATAACACGCCCATTGAATTTGTCGCGCAAAAGAGCCATTGTTTCGTTAGCTGTGTGGCAAGTGGCACCGTCCTGTTGAAACCACATATCGTTCACATCCATATCTTCCAATTCGGACCATAAAAAGTTCGTTATCATCTCACGATAGCGAAGATCATTCACAGTAACTGCCTGACCGGCCTCATTTTGGAAAAAATACGGCCCGATGATGCCGCCAGCCCATAAACCGCACCAAACAGTCACTCTTTGTGGGTGCATTGGTTTTTCGACAATCGCTCTTGGATTATCATTCGCCCAAATGCGGCAATTTTACTTATTGACGAATCCACTGAGGTGAAAGTGCATCACTAAAGATGAAAAAATCCAAGTGCACGTACGCATTTTGATCTGAACGCCCACACAAATTATATTTGTTTATTTATTGTTGCATAGATATTATGATTTTCATACAATTCAAACACAAACTAATTTTTGCAGAAATTTCCTCCAAATCTCCAGCGTACTACTGTATTTAATTGTATCCCAGTGCAGACACCTCATACCTCCTACAGTATTGTGTAAGCCATTGCGCTTAGAAATTCCCATATCATTTTTCCTGTAACCACGTTCCGAACGAAAAAAAGGCCTACGATGATGCAACACTTGCCTACTCATTTCCGTGCCGCCCGTCGTTTTCAATTGCAAATGATGGCTACAAAACAGCCTAAATGACCGGTCGGCCCCAAAACACAAGAAATCATTTCCCCCGGTTTTTGGTTGGAGGGGCGACGGCGACGGCGGCGACAGCGGAAAATATATTAATTTGTTTTGTATTATTATGCAATTTAGCTTTTCAAATCATATACAAAACAAATATCATATATCATATTTCTTTCTGCTGTTGGTTGTTGGTTTTCTCTGACGATATGTTATTGCCCTCCAACCCACCTCCTACCACCCCTTTTTGGGGCCAATAAACATAACAACAATGATATGCAAAAACTTACAACTCACTCACTCTGAACGATACAATCGACACAGTCATTCTACGGCCGTATTAAGCCATGCCTAATGATGACTCATCGCTGGATTGAATTTTGAGCAGATTGCCAAACCCAACCTAGCAATTTTTTTGTTCGTTTCGTTGGAGTATTACATAGAACCGATGACGAGATGAAATAGTGCATATTTCGTGCTAACAATAAAGTAATTATAGCATCATCAGTATCAGCATCACCAGCGTGATCATCAGCATCGTTGTCCGTGGCACAAGTTATTACCGAGTATTAGCACGAGTAACCGGTATTTCACTGTGAAAACTCACTTCAATATGCAGATGGAGGGATGTGCGGCCATTTAAATGACCGTTAACCAATATTTTCAACACATGGCGTGGTGTGCTTGGTTGTTGCATGGCCAGCCGACCCCCGATGTTCGCTGGCTGGCGCCACACATAAAAGTGAATAAATCTGCGATTTGCTACTTGTACGAGTATCTTGCGAACGCGAAACGTTTAGTGGATGGATGAACGGTATAAATAAATATAAAACGGTGATAAATAAATATAAAATTTTTATTATTTCACACCACGCCATTGTACCATATTTTGGTGGTAAAATGTTTATCCTTTTTTCATTTTACACCCCCCCCAAAGGTTAAAAATTTAGCAAAATCCCTTTATTTTACATGTCTACGCAATCAGAGGAATGTATACACCAAATTTCGTTATTCTAGGTGCAGCCGTTTGGTTGGTACCATTTTTATCCCTCTATTCCCATTTTACCCCTTAAAAGTACGAATTTGGATAAAATACTTTTATATTATGTATCTACTCATTATTTATTTTATTTTATATACTTTATTTATTTTATTTATTTTTTATTCATTTTATTTATTTTAATTATTTTATTTTTTATTTATTTTATTTTGTTTATTTTATTTATTTCATTTTATTTCTTTTATTTATATTATTTATTTTATTTATTTTAACAATTTTATTTATTTTAATTATTTTATTTTCTTTATTTATTTTATTTATTTTATTTATTTTATTTATTTTATTTATTTTATTTATTTTATTTATTTTATTTATTTTATTTATTTTATTTATTTTATTTATTTTATTTATTTTATTTATTTTATTTATTTTATTTATTTTATTTATTTTATTTATTTTATTTATTTTATTTATTTTATTTATTTTATTCATTTTATTCATTTTATTTATTTTATTTATTTTAATAATTTTAATAATTTTATTTATTTTAATTATTTTATTTTCTTTATTTATTTTAATTATTTTATTTATATTATTTATTTTACTTATTTTATTTATTTTATTTTATGTATTTTATTTATATTATTTATTTTATTTATTTAATTTTTTTATTTATTTTATTTATCCTATTTATTTTATTTATTTTATTTATTTTAATTATTTTATCTATTTTATTTATTTTATTTATTTTATCTATTTTATTTATTTTATTTATTTTATTTATTTTATTTATTTTATTTATTTTATTTATTTTATTTATTTTATTTATTTTATTTATTTTATTTATTTTATTTATTTTATTTATTTTATTTATTTTATTTATTTTATTTATTTTATTTATTTTATTTATTTTATTTATTTTATTTATTTTATTTATTTTATTTATTTTATTTATTTTATTTATTTTATTTATTTTATTTATTTTATTTATTTTATTTATTTTATTTATTTTATTTATTTTATTTATTTTATTTATTTTATTTATTTTATTTATTTTATTTATTTTATTTATTTTATTTATTTTATTTATTTTATTTATTTTATTTATTTTATTTATTTTATTTATTTTATTTATTTTATTTATTTTATTTATTTTATTTATTTTATTTATTTTATTTATTTTATTTATTTTATTTATTTTATTTATTTTATTTATTTTATTTATTTTATTTATTTTATTTATTTTATTTATTTTATTTATTTTATTTATTTTATTTATTTTATTTATTTTATTTATTTTATTTATTTTATTTATTTTATTTATTTTATTTATTTTATTTATTTTATTTATTTTATTTATTTTATTTATTTTATTTATTTTATTTATTTTATTTATTTTATTTATTTTATTTATTTTATTTATTTTATTTATTTTATTTATTTTATTTATTTTATTTATTTTATTTATTTTATTTATTTTATTTATTTTATTTATTTTATTTATTTTATTTATTTTATTTATTTTATTTATTTTATTTATTTTATTTATTTTATTTATTTTATTTATTTTATTTATTTTATTTATTTTATTTATTTTATTTATTTTATTTATTTTATTTATTTTATTTATTTTATTTATTTTATTTATTTTATTTATTTTATTTATTTTATTTATTTTATTTATTTTATTTATTTTATTTATTTTATTTATTTTATTTATTTTATTTATTTTATTTATTTTATTTATTTTATTTATTTTATTTATTTTATTTATTTTATTTATTTTATTTATTTTATTTATTTTATTTATTTTATTTATTTTATTTATTTTATTTATTTTATTTATTTTATTTATTTTATTTATTTTATTTATTTTATTTATTTTATTTATTTTATTTATTTTATTTATTTTATTTATTTTATTTATTTTATTTATTCTATTTATTCTATTTATTTTATTTATTTTATTTATTTTATTTATTTTATTTTAATTTATTTTATTTATTTTAATTATTTTATTTATATTATTTATATTATTTATTTTATATATTTTATTTATTTTAATAATTTTATTTATATTAATTATTTTATTTATTTTGTTTATTTATATATTACAATTAAAACTTATAAAAAACTAGGAAAAACACAACAATACATTTGATTAAATTATTTCTTTTATTTATTTTATTATACCCTCCACCTCCAGTATGGGGGTATACTAACTAAAATGGGGCAAAAAGGTATGAAAATGGTACCTATAAAACGATGTCAGCTAGAAACAAGAAAATCTGTGTGTACATTCCTCTAATGGAGTATGATCTCGAAAGTCGTACTTTTAAGGGAGTGGTAAAATGGGGATTAAAATTGTACCAACCAAATGGCCGCAGCTATAATCATGGAATTCGGTGTATAGATTCCACTGACTGCATAGACTCGAAAAAATAAAACGATGTTTCCAAATTCGTTCTTTTTTATTTTTACAGCAAAAATGGGTTGAATCATGAAGTTAGTTTATCTCGTATTCGGTACGTGGGAGATAAGGCATTATCAAAATTAGGAAACTCATTTTAATCGCATCTCAAAATCCAAATGTGCATTTTTACCGCTTTTGAGGAAGTTATTTTAAATGACTTTTAAAAAAGACGATAATTTGTTAATATCCCGTAGCATTGTACGAATAGCATCTTCACAAGTAAATCGGAACGAATTTTTAGTTTGGAGTCACAGAGGTAAGGTGTCCGCTTCGCACCCAGAAGGTCTCGGGTTCGAAACGTGGCTGGGGAAAAAAAGTTTTTTGTTTTTGTATTATTTTTATAAAAAAAAAACAATGTTTAATTTTGTATGATTTTAACAATTTAAATATTTTAGCTTTAAAAAAAATATTAATATAAATATCTGATTTTTAAATTATTAATACTACATTATATCAATAAAATTTAGTAGTCTTAATTTATTTATATTTTATATTATTTATATTAGTATATAAGATTTATTTATATTAGTATATAAGTTTTCTAAGCCACTTCTACCAAACAAAGCGGTTTATTTTAGCCATTCATCACTCACAACAGGGGGTAGCTGAGCTGGTTAGAGTGTCGTAGTAGCAACCGGAAGGATCACTGCTCTACCCCCCGTAGCGGCGGATTTTTTAAAACAGAAATGGAAACTAGTGAAAAAGTGGTTACTTTGCAACACTTTAAAATGACAACTCCATGTTAAATTCACTGGTGAAGCTCTAAATTTTTACTACTTCCGAATCACAAGATGAACATATTTTGCACTTCTTCGGGTGCTCTCTTTTTGCTGGGTCCCGTTTTGCTCCATTTGACCTCCTAAAAGTATGATTTCTAGCTTATTGAGGTTACTGGGGGTATTTTCGGTCCTTGTGAGGTACAACATTTCTTCTCTGGGCCGATTTCACTCATTTGCAAACCCAAATAATTAAAAATCATTAAGAGTCTAATTATTCAAAAAATATATATGAGATAAAAGATCATTATATAAAAAATTACATATAAAGAACATGATTTTTAGATTTTTCCAATCATTTTTTCGATTGGAAAGGAGGATTAGGAGGAGACAGTGTTTTAATATCTAAGTTTTTCTTAGTAGCCTACAATTTGAAATTGGAAAGATGAATTTCCCACATGGAATGTCTCTTATGATTTTTCCTGCAGCCACGGCAGTTGTGTGAGCGTGTGTCCATATTCAAAACACCTCAATACCACCATAGCCAAAGTAATAATTATTTACTCATATTCAAAACTTCCTCCACCGAAGCGAACGAAAACATAATGTTTCATAACAATTGTTTGTTTACATTTACATTTCCATACCATTGAATTGTGTTTTGACCACCTATTTGTTGTTATTTCAAACCGTTAATGACTGTTTGCGTTCAAACATTTTTCAATAAGCGGTTATTTTCGTAGAGGAGGAGACGGGAGGGCGTTTGCCCGGCCATAAATTCGTTGAAAACATGCACCCACTGCTGGTGGTTATTAAAAAACCTCAAAATTTGTTTTGTTCCACAACTGCAATTTATTCCGATTGGTTTCACATTTAAGTGGCGATTTAAAAACTTTAAAATTTATTTCAACTACGATTTGTTCGATTTGAATAACATGCTACTCCGGCTTTCAGATTTTGCCGGCAACACAGTTCACAGTTTTCCACTTGATGTGGCTGTCTAGAGGTTTTCCGTGGCGGCCAACTATGGAAATCTATATATGTCTGCTGTATATACCTTGAGCTATTTCTGTGCGTTTAATTTAATCAAAGATTTATGCTTTAATGATTGTTTATGGAGTGTAATTATGCCATGACTTATTATATTGGCCATTTGTGCGCCCAACATTTTTATTATGAAAATTATAATTTTTCGAATACATAACATTATAATAAATTTTAGGTTTTTATTAAGATTTAAGCGTATTACGCCGCCAAACATATAATTTTCCATATTTGCTTTGGTTTGTTTTATGGTTTATGTTGTTGGAAGATGAACAAAATCACGTAAAGACGGACTTAATATATTCAATACGAAAGATGTTTTGAGCTTATCGAAAATTAAATAAAAAATCGTTTTCAAGGCCATTAAACCGCAGGAAAAAATATATTTTTATATTTTTTTCTTTATTTTATTTTTGTCTGTAACCAATATTTAATTTGAACTGGGTTATTGTCTTTGCTGAAGAACATGCCCTTTCAGAATTATAGGGTCGCCATTCTGTTCCAACAAAAAAGACTTAATTTGTTGGACAGTGTAATTAATAAAAATGAGATATTTGAAGTAAAATAATTTTACAATAATTGTGGAAAAAAGTATTTTTTAAAAAATAGTAAAAAACAAAAAATCCCTAGCCATGATTCGAACACGACACCTTCTGACTGCAAAGTGGACACCTTATCTCTATGACCACATACGAATTCATTTTTATCTTTATTTTTAGTTTTATTTTATTTTTTATTTTTAGTTTTATTTTTATTTTTATTTTTATTTTTATTTTTATTTTTATTTTTATTTTTATTTTTATTTTTATTTTTATTTTTATTTTTATTTTTATTTTTATTTTTATTTTTATTTTTATTTTTATTTTTATTTTTATTTTTATTTTTATTTTTATTTTTATTTTTATTTTTATTTTTATTTTTATTTTTATTTTTATTTTTATTTTTATTTTTATTTTTATTTTTATTTTTATTTTTATTTTTATTTTTATTTTTATTTTTATTTTTATTTTTATTTTTATTTTTATTTTTATTTTTATTTTTATTTTTATTTTTATTTTTATTTTTATTTTTATTTTTATTTTTATTTTTATTTTTATTTTTATTTTTATTTTTATTTTTATTTTTATTTTTATTTTTATTTTTATTTTTATTTTTATTTTTATTTTTATTTTTATTTTTATTTTTATTTTTATTTTTATTTTTATTTTTATTTTTATTTTTATTTTTATTTTTATTTTTATTTTTATTTTTATTTTTATTTTTATTTTTATTTTTATTTTTATTTTTATTTTTATTTTTATTTTTATTTTTATTTTTATTTTTATTTTTATTTTTATTTTTATTTTTATTTTTATTTTTATTTTTATTTTTATTTTTATTTTTATTTTTATTTTTATTTTTATTTTTATTTTTATTTTTATTTTTATTTTTATTTTTATTTTTATTTTTATTTTTATTTTTATTTTTATTTTTATTTTTATTTTTATTTTTATTTTTATTTTTATTTTTATTTTTATTTTTATTTTTATTTTTATTTTTATTTTTATTTTTATTTTTATTTTTATTTTTATTTTTATTTTTATTTTTATTTTTATTTTTATTTTTATTTTTATTTTTATTTTTATTTTTATTTTTATTTTTATTTTTATTTTTATTTTTATTTTTATTTTTATTTTTATTTTTATTTTTATTTTTATTTTTATTTTTATTTTTATTTTTATTTTTATTTTTATTTTTATTTTTATTTTTATTTTTATTTTTATTTTTATTTTTATTTTTATTTTTATTTTTATTTTTATTTTTATTTTTATTTTTATTTTTATTTTTATTTTTATTTTTATTTTTATTTTTATTTTTATTTTTATTTTTATTTTTATTTTTATTTTTATTTTTATTTTTATTTTTATTTTTATTTTTATTTTTATTTTTATTTTTATTTTTATTTTTATTTTTATTTTTATTTTTATTTTTATTTTTATTTTTATTTTTATTTTTATTTTTATTTTTATTTTTATTTTTATTTTTATTTTTATTTTTATTTTTATTTTTATTTTTATTTTTATTTTTATTTTTATTTTTATTTTTATTTTTATTTTTATTTTTATTTTTATTTTTATTTTTATTTTTATTTTTATTTTTATTTTTATTTTTATTTTTATTTTTATTTTTATTTTTATTTTTATTTTTATTTTTATTTTTATTTTTATTTTTATTTTTATTTTTATTTTTATTTTTATTTTTATTTTTATTTTTATTTTTATTTTTATTTTTATTTTTATTTTTTTTTTATTTTTATTTTTATTTTTATTTTTATTTTTAAAATAAAAGTAAAATTATTTTTATTTTTGTTTTCGTTTTTAAAAGACACGTGACTATTGAGAAGCAATTGCATCCACAACGAGTCAGTGTTTGGTGTGGATTTTGGGCTGTACTGAAAAATTGGGTTGATCGAATGAGGTACTGCCGAGCCAGTCGTGGTAGTCATATGAATGATATTGTATTCAATTATTCAATGACAAAGTTCAACCTTTCCAATAAAACCAGCAATTTAAAAATTTCTTTTATAGCCGATTCTAAAATTGTAAATGATCTACCCTATGTTTCAATATTTTTGGAATTTGTTCAAAAGAACTTCCTCAAATGCTTGTTTATATTTAGTTAATTAGGACATAAAGCCTGTGTACTGATTTACTGCGGAACATGCAAAAAGATCCCACATCTTGATGGCTCCTCTCTCCCTTCCTTCTATTGGCCAATTGCCCCTTTTTCCATAATAATAAATATTAACACAAATAGACCACATTATCAATTCATAACGAAAATGGCCCCTCTAATCTTTCCTAATTAATTTTAAGTCTATTAACCAAAAAGAAGACCACTCACTTCAAATTAACGTCCCAAAAAACAAAAATATAATTTAATTCGTTTCTTTGCTGCAACAAAAGAACAAAATACTCCTCAAAATCTGGTAAATAGTCATAGTTGTGTGCTGCTGCTGATAAAGTCACCTTAATTAGGACGGGCATATGCCCCTCTGACAAATGACCCGAAATGAGATAAAAACAAGCGCCAAATGACTCTTTTATTACCGCCTGAGTCACTCACTCACCTTTTCCCAAAACGAATTTGTATTTACCCCGTCCACTTGCCGCAATTCAAAAGTAGCCGAATGAATGAATGACAACAAAGTTCCTTTGGAGATGATGAATTCCTTTTCATTTCATTTCGTTTTGTTCTCTTTCGCTGGAAAATAGTCGTTAATTTCTTTCACAACCTTTTGAAAAATAAACGTAGTAACCACTCGAAAAAAAAGAGGAGACTCTCAATTAGCATTAGATGGACGGCGTCACGAGTAAACCAACAACAACCAGCACTCAACCCCTTCCACATTTCCCCCTAGGAAATTGAAGAGAGCGAGGGGAGCTGGTTGTGGTCGGCGGCACACAGTCGGTCAATGTTAATTTGCTTATCCGACAAAAAAGAGAGGAACACTTAAGATATCAAAATCCGAATGCACTTCACCTTAACTGGTCGCTCTGTGTGTTGGTGGTGATGTTGACGTTTGGTCATCAGAGCCGGCGCAGGGCAAGTGGCTTTTACCACATGTCTGTCCATCCATCCGTCCGTCCAACTATCTGTGCATTTGTTTATCTAGCTATCAGTCAGTTAGTCAGCCAGCCAGTCCGTCATTGCTTCGTTCTCGTGGTGTTACATTTAAATGGTATTAAACTCAGAGTTTTCAATTCGAAATCGAAAAACGAACCATTGCCAAGCTGGTTATTTATTTGATTTGTGGCTTTCTGTCTACGACTAGTCGCTGTCGCTTCACTGTCGTCGCCGTCGTCAGCATAGCCGACGTCTTCCTAAGCAGTGTGTGTTTAGTAACAAATTGGTTGAAACGTTTTTCTTTTGACGCTTTGACGTTGACTATTTTATAGACAAGAACAGTGGTTTGTAGGGCATTTTCTTAGAGCACTAATAGAAAACGGGAATTTCAGTTAAATTATTTATTGGTTTAATTAACATATTTAATTGAAGTTTTTAAAATATTTTGATTAAAGACAGACCAAAAAAAAATACAAACGAAAAACTAATGTATTATTAATTAAAATATTTAATTGATTTTTTTTTTAATTTTCTATTAATGTATTAATTGGTCCAATTAAAACATTTAATTGACATTTCACAAATTATTTAAATCAAAGTATTAATTGGTCCAATTAAAAAATTTAGTTGAAAATTTTAAACAATGTCAGTAGGTTTAACGTTTTTTTAATTTTCAATTAATTTTTTTTAATTGATTTTGAGAATTTTGTTTATAGGTCCGAAATCAAAAAAGTTTTTAATTGATTTTGCAATTTTTTTCCTTGACTATTTTGTACATATTAAATTGGTATTTTAATTAAATTATTTATTGGTTTAATTAACACATTTAATTGAAGTTTTTAAAATATTTCGATTAAAGTAATATTTGGTCCAAATAAAATATTTAATTGATTTTTTTTTAAATTTTCAAGTATACTTTACTTGATTCAATTCAAACGTTTAATTGCAAATTTTAAAATATTTTGATTAAAATTTTATTATATTGGTCCAATTAAAGCATTTTATTGAAATTTTGTAAACAAATTTGATTAAAGTATTAATTGGCCCAATTCAAACATTTAATTGAAAATTTTAAAATATTTTGATTAAAGTATTATTACGTTGGTCCAATTAAAACATTTAATTGAAATTCCATAAAATGTTTTAATAATAGTATTAATTGATTCAATTAAAACATTTAATTGAACTTTTTAAAGTACCTTATTTAAAGTATTAATTGGTCCAATTAAAACATTTAATTAAAAATTGATCCAATTAAAACATTTAGTTGAAAATTTTCAGTTAAAGCATTAATAATTAAAGTTCTTCAAAATTTGCGATTAATTTTTTTAATTGATTTTGAGAATTTTGTTTATAGGCCCGAAATCAATAAACTTTTTCGTTGATTCTGTGAATTTTTTAATTGATATCAGATTTTATTTTTTTTTGTGTAAACAACTTTTTAGATAGAATACACAATAGGAAACTGAACAACATAGTTGGTTAATATGAACTAATATAGGGTAGGTCATTTAACAATTTAATTAAAACTACCGATTACTTTGACTTTCAATGGTAGAATAACATTCATTTTTATTTTTATTTTATGTTAGATATTTGCAAAATGGAACGCTCGAACAAAATTAGGGCTGTACTGAAAAATTGGGTCGATTGGATGAGTTACTGCCGAGCTAGTCGTGGTAGTCATATGAATGATATTGTCTTCTAATATCCCAGTGTAAATCAAAAATTAGTTTGTTTTTATTCTAGCGAAGAAAACAATGCCTAGCTGACAAATATATGAAATTCAAAATAAATAAATTAAAAATATTTTTTTAATTTTTCATATTTTTTAATATGTGCTAAAATAGATTTTTTGCTGGATCGATAAAACCCCTTAAAAATAAAAAATAATATATTTTACTTATAATCAGTTGTCGATAAAAAATATTTTTTGTAAATCATTTTTGGTTGTCATAAAAAACCTATCTAATACAGCAAAAAATCGAAAAGAAAATATTTTTATTTATTTTGTATGAGCAATTTGAAGTGAAAACACACAAATTTTACTCTTCTTTCCGATTTTGCTGAAATGTTCCATATATTTACTTTTCTATATGGCGACTAAAAAAAGTACAGAAAATTGTCATATCCTAAAATATATTTTTTATTTTTTTTATAAACAAAAAAAATTACCTTCGATTTTTGTAAAATATTTTTTAATAGTGTCAGTAAGACGCTCCAAAAGTTTCATGATTGTGTTCCTGCTACTTAAAACAATGATAAAAGTAATTGCTGTTGAAATTATAAATATTTAAAATAAATTATTAAAAATAAAATAAAATATATAATTTATAATAATTAAAAAGCACCCTTTGTTTCTCTCGTCAAAGTCCTATAGCTCCGTCTGCAGTTTCGGCCTATTCTGATCAAATCTATTCGACAATATTTTGCACCTCTCAACGTACCACTGTTCCTCCTCCAGCTCTGTATAGTTGAGACAGGCATACAATCAAATCTGAAACATACTCAACTAGTATTCATACGGTGCTCCTTCATCTCCTGGCGATGTGACAGACAGAAATATTAAAAATAAATATTTAAAATAAATTATTAAAAATAAAATAAAAGATATAATTTATAATAATTAAAAAGCACCCCTTGTTTCTCTCGTCAAAATCCTATAGCCCCGTCTGCAGTTTCGGCCTATTCTGATCAAATCAATTCGACAACATTTTGCGCCTCTCAACGTACCACTGTTCCTCCTCCAGCTCTGTATAGTTGAGACAGGCATACAATCAAATCTGAAACATACTCAACTAGTATTCATACGGAGCTCCTTCATCTCCTGGCGATGTGACAGACAGACAGAGCAGAGCAGCAACATTTTCATTTTCTCCACTGGCGGCTGCCTCAGACGCATGTGCTTACAAAGTTGATGTGTGTGTGTTGGACACAACGTATAATTTTCATTATTTAACTTTTGAATTATTTCCTCCGGTTGGTGTTGTTTTCGCTTTTCTCCTACTCCCGGGCACATCCATTCATGCAGGCCGCAGCCCGTCTATTCTTTTTTCTGCTTCTTTGAACGCCTGAGTATTTTTCGACTATATTTCACTTTTTGTTTAGCATTTCCTTTTCTGTATATATATATATATATATATAAATACAGGTGTTTATTTAAGTAGTCCATGTTGGCCGGGTTGACATCGACCAACCGATCGACCGACCAAACAACAAAATACATTCATACGTATGTAACAGATATCCCCACTAACTGCATACATAGTTTTGCGTCTCCTCAAGCGGTAGACGTTTATACACGTATATCTATGTGTGTAAAAATGTATGAGGATAGTATGTACAGGGTGGAAAAAAGCTTATCATTATGTATAAGATCAATGGACAAAGGCAAATTCCAATATTTTCAAAAAAATCTATTTTATTATTATTTACTGGCCCGAAAAAAACAGAATTCAAGTAAAAACGGCTTTAAATTCGGTCGGGCCAAACTTTATATACACCCACCATGGATTGCATTCCACAGAGGCTGTCGAGGGCAGGAAAATTTATATTTTTTTTAATTTAGCCAACCCAAAACAAATACAAAAATTGAAATAATAATTTTATAAATGAATATAATATTTTTATTATTTCAATCCACGCTTATAAGGCAAGGCCACCAATACGTTTACATATCGAAATAATACTTCAAGTCAAGTCAAAAAATAAATAGTCTTATATTTATATTTTCAAAAAGCTTAAATACCATAAATATTAGTAGATAGTGGGTGCTACCGTTGGTTGTATTTCCATTCCATTTTAATTCCAAAAGTACAAATTTTGAAAATCCATTATCTCACGTAGATAGTGCAAAATAACCTAACTTCATGATTCAATCAATTTTTGCCGTAAAAAAGTACGAATTTGGAAAAATTCTTTTATTTTGCTTGTCTATGCAGTCAAAGGAATGTATATACCGAATTCCATGATTCTATAGGGTGTTTTTTATTGGGGTATAGAACTTTAAGTTGGCATCACTTTTTCAACTGGCGGCCATTTTGTCAGCTGTCAAGTGATTAATATTTAGTTTGGTTTGCCATTTCATCATGAACAGGTTGACAAAAGAACAACGCTTGCAAATCGTGCAAATTTATTTCGAAAGTAATGGTTCAGTTCGCGAAGTTCACCGAATTATCGAATTATTGAAGGAAACATTCGATGAGCGCATAATTTCGCGGAATGGACCTGTCAATTGGCCACCAAGATCGTGTGATTTGACACCATTGGATTATTTTCTTTGGGGATATGTGAAGTCGCTCGTCTACGCCAACAAACCAGAAACGTTAGGGGACTTGGAAGCCAACATTCGTGGCGTTATTGCCAACATACGGCCCCATATGCTCGAAAAAGTGGTTGAAAATTGGACCTGTAGAATTGGCTTTATTCGAGCCACATGCCCGAAATCATATTTAAACATTAATGGCATAAAATTATCCTTCCAATAAAGCCAAATTGATGGACATTAAAACGATTTTCTTCTGTTTTATTTCAATTCGAAGTTCTATACCTCAATAAAAAACACCCTATAGCTGCGGTCATTTGGTTGGTACCATTTTTGTCCCCTTTTTCCCATTTACCCCCCTTAAGAGTACGACTTTCTAAAATATCTTTATTTTACGTGTCTACGCAATTAGAGGGATGTACACACCGAATTTCATCATTCCGGCTGCAGTCGTTTAGTTGGTACTATTTTTATCCCTCTGACCCATTGCATCCCTTGAAAGTACGAATTTTGTATAAACGTTTTATTGTTCGTGTCTACGCGGTCAGAGGAATGCATACTCCGAATTTCATGACTCTAGCTGCGGTCATTTGGTTGGTACTATTTTTATCCCAAAAAGTACGAATTTCCAAAAATCCGTTTATTTTACGTGTCTACGCAATCAGAGGAATGTATACACCGAATTTCATTATTTTAGGTGCAGCCGTTTGGTTGGTACCATTCTTATCCCTCTATTTACACTTACCCCTTAAAAGTACGAATTTGGAAAAAATACTTTTATATTATGTATCTACTTAATTAGATGAACGTACACACCGAATTTCGTGTTTCTATCTGTTGTCGTTTAATATGTACAATTTGTATCCCTTTTTGCCCCATTTCACCCCCTACGAATAAGAATCACTTTATGGCCCACTTTTTGTTATAGGCGGAATACGCATAGTCAATATCAAGTAAGTACAAGTAGACATATTGAGAAAACATGCTTAAATACACTAAAATATTGGGGGTTATTGTGGGTATTTTTAGTCCTTAAAGGGAAAGGCCCGATTTCGCCTAGTTTCAATCCCAACCAATCTACGACTATAAGACACATTTATTGAATATTTGGACGTCCTGCCTTCTTTCGTTTAGATGCTAGCGTGCTTTCCACAGACGGACATAACTAGATCGTCTTAAGCTGCACCTAGAATAATGAAATTCGGTATACATATATATTCCTCAGATTGCGTAGACACGAAAAATAATTTTTTTTTCCAAATTTGTACTTGCAAGGCATACAATGGGAATAGAGGGATAAAAATGGTACCTACTAAACGGCTACAGCTAGAATGATGAAATTCAGTGTGTACATCGCTCCAATTGCGTAGACACGTAAAATAAAGAGAGTTTTTTTTGTGGGTAAAGGGGATACAAAATTGTACCAAACAAATGGCCGCAGCTAGAATCATGAAATTTGGTGTATACATTCCTCCAAAATAAAAAGGTTTTTCCAAATGTGTACTATCAAGGGAGATAAGGGAGGGATAAAAATGGTACCCACTAAATGGCTACATCTAGCATGATGAAATTCGATGAGATTTTTCCACATTCGTACAGTTTTCCTTTTACGACAAAAATGGGTAGAATCATGAAGTGAAGTTATCTTGCACTGTGTACGTGAGAGATAATGGATTTTCAAAATTATTACTTTTGGAAATAAAATAGGATGGAAATACAACCAACTGTATGTACCCACGGTCGCCACTATCTATGGTATTTAAGCTTTTTTGAAGATTGCTCTCTTATATTTACTTTATGAATTGACTTGAAGTATTATTTCGATATATATAGCATAAACATATTGGTAGCCTTGCCGTGAAAGCGTGATTTGAAATAATAACAATTTTATATTTATTTATAAAATTATTTTTTCACTGCTTGTATTTGTTTTGGTTTGGCTATATTAAAAAAAATTATATTTTTCTGTAACAATACTGCACTTCTATGAAAATCGACAGCTTATGTGAAATCCAAACCATGGTGGTGGGTATATAAAGTTAGGCCCGGACGAACTTAACGCCTTTTTAACTTGTTTGAATTAATTTCAATTATTTATATTAAATAATTTCTACAGCAATCACGTTTATAATTGTTTTAGAGTAAGTAGCAGGAAAACCATCATTTAACTCATTAACTATTAATAAAATTTATTTTACAAAAATCGAAAAAATATTTTTTGTTTTTAAAATAAACAAAAAAGGAATAAGAAAAAATTAAAAACATATATTTTTTAAGATTTGACAATTTTTGGTATAACTAGAAATAATTTGCTTAAAATTAGAAAAAATGTATCTCATACCACAAAAAAAGATAACAAATTTGTAAAATTACCTAATGACAAAAATAATTTGTTTTCGAACCACCCTAGTATCTACATTTTATTTATTTTTTGAAACGCTACTTTATTCGCCTGATAGAAACGGGAATAATCGGAAAATTTTATCGGAGAGAATATGTGCAATTGTTTCACATGAAATTACTCATAAATAAATAATAAAAAAAACAGGAAAAAAACTTAACTCTGAAATATAATTTATTTTAAAATTTTTCGAAAAAATTGCTATATGGCAATTTTTCTCTTTAGTTTGATCAGATTTGCGAAAAAAATGAAAAATTTCAATTTTGAGAAGAATGAAAGTGATCTAAGTCAATGCGCCCTCTGAAAGTAATGGTTTCCTGAGAGGTACCAACGTTGTCGATTTTTTTATAAAAGTTAGATCTAGTAGTAGGATAATCTAAGAAAAAAATGTTGAGCTTCGGTGGAATAATATTTTCAATTTCAATTGACTCAAACATAAACCATTGTATGTCTCAGAAGGAATAAAGTGTGACTTCTTTCACTGATCATACCACCCCTCTAAAGACTATGTTTTACTGCTACCTCGCTCGTATAAGTGTGCGTGTACGTATGCGATAGACGAAAGGAAGAAAAGAAAACAACAACAACAGCAAAAAACATGAATCATTTTTCAATGTCTTTCGGCACTTAGTTTTTCTTCTTGTTGTACTTCTCTGCTAAGCATTCCTTTTGTTATTCACAACAACAACGGCAACAACAATTGTGTAGTTTTTGTTGATTTAAGGTGTGATTTGATGACTTCTTCAAATACGAGAGTATCTACATCCATTCATACATTCCACCATCTCTGAGTGCGACAGTGGGAATGGACATGTGTGTGATTGCCTGAGTGTGAGTTGTGAGTATGAACGTGTTGTTGTCATTTGATGAAATGTGATTTAGTTGCTGCTGCTGCTGTTGCTGTGTGCACCACAGACATTTGTTGTTGTTGGCTGGCTGGCTGGCTGGTCGATTGTTGTTGTTGGTAGTGCTGCTGTTGCTGATGATGTTGTTTGTCTCACAGCCTGTTGCATTTCAACCATTTTTCAACAAACCCAACAACACCAGCGACAGCTACTTACCACCACCACTACTGCTAGTCCATGCAATTATTCCGAATGTCAGTGTGGGTTTGTGTGGGTGAATGTGATGAGCTGTAGTATGAGAACAGAGTCTGAACAAATTTGTTGCCGTGTGTTCCTGTTGCACAGTGATGCCAAAGAGGTAATAGGGAAGATAATTGAGAAGGAGATGCTCTCCCACAATCCTTCGCAATGAAATGGTACTCTTTAAGTAAATGATTCTCCCAAACGAATGAGAACCACAACTCCCTTTCCGAATATCAGTCAAATTTATTTTTTCTATTTTCCATTTTCCATTTTCTATTTTCTATTTTCTATTTTCTATTTTCTATTTTCTATTTTCTATTTTCTATTTTCTATTTTCTATTTTCTATTTTCTATTTTCTATTTTCTATTTTCTATTTTCTATTTTCTATTTTCTATTTTCTATTTTCTATTTTCTATTTTCTATTTTCTATTTTCTATTTTCTATTTTCTATTTTCTATTTTCTATTTTCTATTTTCTATTTTCTATTTTCTATTTTCTATTTTCTATTTTCTATTTTCTATTTTCTATTTTCTATTTTCTATTTTCTATTTTCTATTTTCTATTTTCTATTTTCTATTTTCTATTTTCTATTTTCTATTTTCTATTTTCTATTTTCTATTTTCTATTTTCTATTTTCTATTTTCTATTTTCTATTTTCTATTTTCTATTTTCTATTTTCTATTTTCTATTTTCTATTTTCTATTTTCTATTTTCTATTTTCTATTTTCTATTTTCTATTTTCTATTTTCTATTTTCTATTTTCTATTTTCTATTTTCTATTTTCTATTTTCTATTTTCTATTTTCTATTTTCTATTTTCTATTTTCTATTTTCTATTTTCTATTTTCTATTTTCTATTTTCTATTTTCTATTTTCTATTTTCTATTTTCTATTTTCTATTTTCTATTTTCTATTTTCTATTTTCTATTTTCTATTTTCTATTTTCTATTTTCTATTTTCTATTTTCTATTTTCTATTTTCTATTTTCTATTTTCTATTTTCTATTTTCTATTTTCTATTTTCTATTTTCTATTTTCTATTTTCTATTTTATTTTATTTTATTTTATTTTATTTTATTTTATTTTATTTTATTTTATTTTATTTTATTTTATTTTATTTTATTTTATTTTATTTTATTTTATTTTATTTTATTTTATTTTATTTTATTTTATTTTATTTTATTTTATTTTATTTTATTTTATTTTATTTTATTTTATTTTATTTTATTTTATTTTATTTTATTTTATATCAATTTAGTCCCGATATTGGGATGATAGCTAGAATCGAACCCACAACTCCCACCCTGTTAGCCAAACACGCTACCGACTCGACTATCGGGGAACTCTACTTCAACTACATATTTTTCGATCTATGTTTCATGATTTCTTTTCTTTTGGAAACCACTGTGTGCCTCTCTCTTACGCAATATGTGGACCCTGTGAAAGGTGTTCCTGGATCTTCTTCACATCGGGGGTTTGTGAATGTCAGGTGCTGTTGCAGCCAGCCAGATGATATACGAGTACGAGTGGCAATCCGTGTTGACACTCACACTTGAGCTGCAGATTTGTTTATTTATAATTATAAAGTTGTTGTTTTGCTGTGGCGACGTTGTTGGCTCGGTTCGGTTCGGTTTGTGTTTGGATTTGGGGTTTTTATTATTTATTTTTGGCTAAGTAATTCTCTTAACTTCTCAGGTCTTTTGGTAGCGTTTTGTTATGTTTAGCTGTAGGTTCCCAAGAGTTTCCGTCAGCTCTTGCATCTTGTCGGCACCGGTGTCAGCGCCGTTGCCATGGCTGATTGGCTGGCGTTTGTACAGACACAGCCACACACACCTTTTCCATTGCGTGTTTACCTGTTTGTGGGTGTTATGATAGCCGCCGAAATCTTTACATGGAAATAAATTGTGCTAATTGACAGATGCGTGAGTTTGTTTAAATAAATTTTAATGAAAAAATGAAAATGCTGTAATTTAAAAAGCAACCCATCTCAAGTTCGAGGTCAAAGACTGATGAATGATATTGTCAGTGTCAAGATAAAACAGGGATGATAATTTTGGTACCACAACTGGGCTTTATACGGTATACAAAGTCTAAAGAGTTCCCATGCTGTCTTTGGTCTTCGCTTGAACTTAGAGATTTTCTACTCTGGGGTAAAGTTTCAAATAAAATTATGGAATAACACCGTACAAAAACATTTTTTGATATATTTTCTAGACTCGGCACTAAGAGTCGTATACTTATAACAAAATACATATAAACATTTTTATGGATAATTTTTTACTAAATATCCAATTTTCGCCGAAGCTACCTTTAATATTTGTACTCTCATTTTGGAAATATAAGTCCAATTACGCCCATTTATATCTTCACCAAAAGTTACTTATGCTGGCTACAAATATTGCAAATTTATCTTTCACATAGACACAGTGATTTAGGAATTGTCTCCAAAAAAATTAAGATTTTTTTCGATAAAATCTTTTCTTCGAAAAATAGAAAAAACCGACAACAAATATATATATTTTTTTAAAAGCTAATATTCATGCGAAGAAAACAGTGACCGGGTAAACCGGTTTTGCTGTGGTCGGTCTCGACCGGTTTTCCATTATGGGAAATAAATAAATTTTTTCAGTGCGAATTTCGCTATAATATGTCACTTTTAATATAAAATGTGACCTCACGGGACGCTTTTGAACCATCTATCAGTCCAAATTGACATAGGACAGTATGAAAAATCGTCTTGAGACTTTACTCAAATTTTAGCTCAGTGCATGGATGAAGACGGTCATTCGGTGAGAACAAGGCTACGTCTATGTTTTTTTTATTAATTCTGTGACTTTAGAAATCGTCATTACATACTTTCATCTTTGATCATATTAGATTGCCTAATGTGTTTGTTCTCTATTTAGTCTCCTGCACCGTTGCCCACATCCGTTTTAGATCGGTCTGTAAACACTGATATGAGGATTCTATCCAGACATTCATCTCAATTGGGGGAGTCGACGACTATAACCACGTTGCTTTTATTAAAATAGTTAAAATTGCAGGAAGTGAAATAACAATAATATATCATAAACGTCTCACGAAACTGGAATTAACTATTTTCAACGTCTGGTCAACAAATTTAAGACTTAGGACTAAATGTTTTAGTGACTTCAACCAATGATGTAGTCTTCGTCATGGTGAAATATGGTAATAGCACTGTGCGACAGTCTAAAAACTCTGGAAAATGATAGAATTTTTCTGGTAGGTATTGCCGATTTGAAATTTGCCAGACACCCCCAAAATCTTGAGTTATAAACCTGTAACATAGTTGGATATCAACCGATTATAACTTTCTCTGAGGACTTGAAGAGAAGAAACCTGGAGCTTCCGATAGTATTTTCATTGGACTTCAATTCGTAAAATAATGAGAGATGTGAACTGAACTTCTACTCGACAATACCTACCAGCAAAATACTATCGCTTCCCAGAGTTTTCTACTTCATTCTTTTTTGTAGCACTGTTTACTTTATCTGCAAATTCTCAGTTATGCCTAAACCGTTACTTTAACACTGTATGTCAGAAAATATTGTATAAGTAGATGATAAGCTATGATTGGGATAATGAAGATGAAGTTTAATTTGAATTATATCGGTCCGACCGGTTTTTTTTCTAAAATTGAAGACCATTCGAAAACCCGACATTGCTTAAAAAACCAGGTTTTTATCACTCTAGAAAGAATGGCTTCCAAAAAATAAGATCCCAGCAAAAAAAGAGCACCCAAAGAAGTGAAACAAGATATCCATCTTGTAATTCGGAAGTAGTGAAATTGGGATATTCACCAATGAATTTAACATGGAGTTGTCATAGGAGGGAAGTCTTTTTTTCGAAAGACTTAAAAGTTAATTTAAAGTGTTGCAAAGGAAGCACTCTTTCACTAGTTTCCATTTCTATTTTAAAAAATCCGCCGCTACCAGGGGTAGAACAGCGGACCTTCTGGTTGCTACCACGGCACTCTAACCATCTCAGCTATCCTCTGTTGTGAATGATGAATAACTAATGCAAACCGTTTCGTTTGTTGGAATTGACAATAGGAAACTTAAAAAAATATTTATATAGTATGAATTAATATATAACGCAAATTATATTTTATTTAAATAAAATTAGTAGTAAATAAATTAACACTAATTTTACTGATATTATATAGTATTAATAATTAACAAAAAATGAAATATTTGAAGAACATTAACAAATCAATAAGTTTGTATTTTTTTAAGCAACAATTTTTAAGTTGTTAAAATTGTACAAAATTAAATATTGTTTATTTAAAAAAGTAATAATAATAAAAAAAACAAAAAAAAAGTTTTCCAGAGCCACGATTCGAACGTAGGACCTTCGGCCGCAAAGCGGACACCTTACCTCTGTGACCCCATACTAAAAATTCGTTACCATTCACTTGTGAAAATGCTGTTCGTTAAATATTACGGGATCTTGTTATTTGTGATTTTTTTTCTAACTTTAACGTCCGATAACTTATAAACTTTTCCAAAATATTCATATATATTTTTATCCAAATATATTTAGATCTTGGGGCTTATTGAAGTTATCGACAGTTATCGATAGTTATGGATTACTAAAAAATATTTCGGATTTTTTTATTTTTTCTTCTAATTTGCGCATGGGACGACAAAAAAGTAAATTTTTTCAAACTAAAACAAAATTTTCTAAATTCCAAAAATACACTACAATATTATTTTTTTATAAATCTTTTTTTTAATAAAATAAAAATCTTCATTGAATGTACCAGAATGTTTCAAATTATTTCATCTGCACTAAGAAACTAGTACAGGAACAATTGCCAAGAAAATAAAAAAACGTTTTATTTTTCATTTTATTTGTATATTTTTATTTCATAGTAAATAGTTAGCGTTTCAACGAAAAACATTGTCTATTGGAAGAATATCTATGGATATCATTTAAACTAAAAAACAAATAAATGTTGTAATATTATCTAATAACTGACATCTTAACATAGAAAACAATCCCTATTTGTACAAAATCTATGGACAAATGTAGAATTTATTACACTTTTTGGAGTAGCAAGAAAATTTCAAAAAAATAATATTTAATATTTTCCCGTTTTCAAATTAACTTTATCCTTAAATTGATTTTTTTATACGCAAATAACAAATGTACTTCTAGCTAGCTGCTACCTTTTGATAGCGCCAGGAATATCAATATATATTCGATGTTTTTAGTATTTCCGTCTGTAATGATATTCACCACAATTCGATTGAAATCTGCGATCAATTTGGAAGTTGTTTAAAAGAACTTCCTCAAAAGCGGAAAAAATTCATATTTGGATTTTGAGATGCGATTGAAATCTGCGGAAGTACTTCCAATATTTTTTGCTGGGATGTTAATATCCAGTAATATTTTACGAATAGCATTTTCACAAGAGAATTGCAAAAATATTTTGTTTATGGCGTCACAAAGGTAAGTTGTCCGCTTCGTACCCTGAAGTTCTCTTGTTCGAATCGTATCTCGAAAAAAAAAAAAACTTTTTTGTTTTTTTTTTTTTTTACTACTTCTAAAGTTTCTATAACATTATCGATTCAACATTTTTGTTAAATTTAATATTTTGTTAATTTAATTCAAATATTTAATTTTTTATTAAATACACTGTCCGACAAATTAAGAGTTCTTGATCGAAACAAAATAGCGAATTCTGAAAGACCATTTTTGCAGAACAAACTTATAGTTCAGCTGGCCGAAGGGAGCATTATAATAAGTGTAAACAAGTAAGAAAACGTCAGTCGGCTAAACCGACTTATATATACCCTCACTCACAGAGAGAGCATGTGTATGAAGGACTTAAATTTTGCTTAGCGAAGGAGTATTTTTGTGGGAGGTACTAGAAGTTTGTGCCAATTGGACCCAGCTTCCACATTTGTTAATAATTGTAAAAACATGATCAAATATGAAGTCATAATGGGTTTCAGGCACCAAGGAGTTTTAAGCATTTAATTTTACATAGGAGGTAGAGACAATTGTGTGGGAGGTACAAGAAGGGGCGTGGCTAAAACGTAAATATTTTTTGGTTTCAAGTGATTATAAAAACAGTTGCAAATATCAAATTTAAAATGATTTTGACTACCCGTATGAATGTTATGTCGGTTTTATTGAAACCAAAGATTGTGCCACTTTTTGTGTGACGTACCAGAAGGGGTGTAGCAATCCATATTCCATGCGAATGTAACTTCTATAAAAGCATTACCGGATATCAAATTTCATAGTATTCCGATCATCCATATAAAGGGTGATTTTTTAAGAGCTTGATAACTTTTTTTTAAAAAAAAACGCATAAAATTTGCAAAATCTCATCGGTTCTTTATTTGAAACGTTAGATTGGTCCATAACATTTACTTTTTGAAGATAATTTCATTTAAATGTTGACCGCGGCTGCGTCTTAGGTGGTCCATCCGCTTAGTCCAATTTTGGCATTTCCACGTTTTTGAGTAACAGAGACCCAATTGGTGCGAACGGCGACGAATCGAAAATTGGTGGTCATCATTAACACTGGCCGATACAGCTGCGATATTTTCTTCAGTTCGCACTCTACGTAAGCGTGTTGGTGGTTTAATGTCCAACAATGTAAATTTGGTGCGAAATTTAGTCACAATAGCCCGAATAGCCGCTTCAGTGGGTCGATTAAACTGACCATAAAATGGAAGCGCGCAATGAACTTTCTTAACAGAGCACGCATTTTGATAATAAAATTCAATAATTTGCAAGCGTTGTTCGTTTGTAAGACGATTCATGATGAAATGTCAAAGCATACTGAGCATCTTTCTCTTTGACACCATGTCTGAAATCCCACGTGATCTGTCAAATACTAATGCATGAAAATCCTAACCTCAAAAAAATCACTCTATATAAGTTATAACAGCTTTTATTTTACGTAGGCTAGGGTGATTTGTGTGGGAGGTACAAGAGGGGGCGTGGCAATATCCGCCATATTTTGTACGCTTAAAGTTTTTATAAAAACGAAAATATAGCTAATTCCGAATATCGGTGTTGAAGTTACATTGGTTTTTATTTAACATAAGAATATGGGCTATTTGTGTGCAGGTACCAGAAGGTCGTGTACACCAGCCAGACGGACGGACATGGCTCGTGTGGAAGTTAATATAACATTGGAATATGGGATATTTGTGTGGGAGGTACCAGAAGGGACGTGTCAATTTAGCCCATCTTCGAACATAAACTAAATTTGGGGAAAATATTACCATGTGAAAGTGTGAATCGATTCCTTAACTCCTTTCGAGAGTTATCGTGTCCACCAGCCAGACGGACATGACTCAAACAGCTTAAAAAGTCGTGAAACTGATTTGGTTCAAACATACTTGAGGTATTAAGCCACTCCTTGAATGCGTTACACTTTTTTCTATCCCAAATGATATATGTATACCCTCCCACTCTGTAGAGTGCGGCTTTGGTTAGTTGTAAACTGATAGATTCCTTTCGATTTGGAGCGTTTTAATTTGATATTTCTTGTTTTTTTTTCAGAATTATGTTGTGAAAGTAATGTTTTTTTATTTGAGCAAAATCATCTTAGACTTTTTCCAATACTTGTGAAACACTAAGATGCCCCACTTTGAGCCCTCACAACATCGCCCCATTGAGAGGCTTTGAATGTCATCATCACAGATATATCACAATGGCAAAGTAACCGATCATTTTAAATACAGGTGATAGCCAACTCAATTACACACCCCATTGGGAGGGTAATAAAACATCATGTCATGCAGCGAAACAGTCTAATGATGACACAGTATAGCCCTCATCAACAGATCATATAACTTCTGCTCTGCCATTTGTTCATCAAATAAATGAAATAAAATGAAATGAAATGATTTCAACAAATCAATGACCACTAATGAAAACATTATCGAAATCGAATTCGTATGTAAACTACTTTGCTTCGAAATCGAAATCTTTTTTTCCCAGCCGAACTCCAGCAGTGCTGATGTCTTAAATTATATGAAGTTCCCGCTAAGCGAGAAGTGCAGCTGCCTGCTGCCCAACACAAGGCATGTAAAATTAACAAAATCTAAAAAAGAAGAAAAATTTACTACGGACACCTGAAATGACAGTAATTTGTTTATAAATTTGTCATAATCAATTTACTTTGAAACAAATGTCCCAAAGAATGCAGAGGGAGGAGGGGGAGAAGGGAGGGGACAAAATTCGAAATGGGGAGACCGTACAAAATGTATTTATTGTTAATATATTAAGCATGCGTAAGAAAATATGTTAATTAACCTTAAAATCCATTCGAAATGTAAATTTCTTAAATGGATCTATAATTAAGTTAATTGCTACAACACCTTTATCGGTTAAGGGCCGGCCAGTTAGCCAGTCAACAAGACAAAGTCATCAAAGAAATTGGTGTGAAAGTGTGTCGCGGAGGGCTAGTGTTGCTACCACTCAAAAGTAGAAATTGCATATAGACGTCGCACAGTGGTCCAGAATCAAATTCCATTGACCACAAGTCAATATTTTTGTTCTAGTAAATATTTTTGAGTAAAAATTTAAATTGGAAAAGGACCCAATGATTATTTCGAGATATTAACATAATAAAGCTAAGAAACCACAATTTCTAATAATAAATAAATTTCTAAATAATAAAAGTTCAGATTTATACATAGCCCCCCATAAAAAATTCGCTCCCGATTTAACATTTTCCGTTCTAGAAACCACATATTGTACCCGATTTTCTTTAAATATGACACAACATCTTATAATCCAACTAAAAACACCTATGCAGAAAGTGGGTAACATCGGTTCAGATTTAGATATAGCCCCCATACAAATGTCGCTCCCGATAAGACTTTTTTCGCTCTATAAAGCACATACAGCACCCGATTTTCTTCAAATTCAAGTACAAACACCTGTAGCGAAAGCGGGTACGATCGGTTCAGATTTAGATATAGCCCCATACAAATGACGCTCCCGATTTGACTTTTTCCGCTCTAGTAACCACATATTGTATGTAAAATTTGCACACCATCTTATAATCGAACTAAAAGCACTTATGGTGAAAGTGGGTAAGATCGGTTCAGATTTAGATATAAATTTATTTATATACATACAAATGTTGCTCCCAAATGTTTAAATGATTTTGGTCAAACTTTATATTCACATCGTTCCATGTTTCACTATACCCCCATACAGATGTCCTTTGCGATTTAACATTTTTTGTCAAACACATACATTTACATGATACAAAAATACTTCCCGATTTCACTTTTTTGCTGAATTGAATTGTATATAATTGAATTGAATTGTCATATAGTCGGCTTCGTCCGACTTTAGACTTTCCTTACTTGTTTTCCTTCTATTTCCATTTTACTTCTTAAAGTACGATTTTGGAAAAATACTTTTATATTATGTATCTACTTAATTAGATGAATGCACACACCGAATTTCGTGCTTCTAGCCGCTGTCGTTTGATAGGTACCATTTTTATCCCTTTTTGCCCCATTTCACCCCCTAAAAATAAAAATCACTTTATGGTGCACGTTTTTGTTATAGGGGGAATGCTATACCCAATATCAAGCAAGTACAAACAGACATATGCTTAAATACTCTAAAATATTATGGGTATTTTTAGTCAGATCGGCCCTTTGGGTCGATCTACGACTATAAGACGCGTTTACGGAAAATTTGGACGTCCTAGTCCTTTTCGTTTAGATGCTAGCGTGCTTTTAACAGACGGACAGATGGACGGACGGACATGGGTAGATCGCCTTAGAATTTTACGACGATCAAGAATATATATAATTTATAGGGTCTCAGGTCGATATTTCAAGGTGTTACAAAAGGAATGACAAAGTTAGTATACCCCCATCCTGGATGTGGAGAGTATAAAAACGCAATTTTCAATGTATTTATACTCAAATAATAAAAGCAAACAACAAATATTTGTTTTTTACTTTAGCTGGTCCTCTTTCAACTTTGTCACCGTCGCTTTAGTTATATTTATTATTTTCCGACACCGTTTTTGTTCATATAGATTTAAATAATTAAAAAGTACTTTTTACATTAATAAGTTATTAATGCAAGATTTTTTTTTTTCAAATTTTTAATTTTCACTCTTAAGACGTGATCGACTTTATAAAAGTGCAAGGTCACAAATCTGCGATAACAAAAACGTAAATAAAATGTTAAATTTGCACTCAATGGAAAACAATAATTTTTTACATTCTTGCCGACAACATTAAAAAGTTTGAGTATCAAAACAAATTTCACAAAAATAATTTTATATATTTTTTTATTTATATATTATTTTTGGCTTAGTCTGCGTGTTCGCAGTCAGAATAATTTCATGATTATAGCTACAGCGGCTTGATTGGTGCCAAATTTAATGCCATTTAGATTCTGAAGGTACGAATATCGAAAGATCTCTTTGCAGTCAGAGTAATGTACAACCCAATTTCTCTCTCTCTCTATATATATATATATATATATATATGAAATGATTTTTAATCGTAGAGAGTGAAAGGGATAAAAGTGGTACGTATTAAACGATAACAGCTAGAAACACGAAATGGGGTAAAATGGGAATAGAGGGACAAAAACGGAGCAACCAAACGGCTGCACAAGAATAATGAAATTCGGCATACGCATTCCTCTGATTGCGTAGACATGTAAAATAAAGAGGTTTTAGAAAGTCGCACTTTTAAGGGTGCACAATGGGAAAAGTGTATAAAAATGGTACCAACTAAATGGCCGTAACTAGAATCATGGAATTCGGTGTATCATTCCTCTGGCTGCATAGACACGCAAAATAAAATGATTTTTTCCAATTCATAGTTTTTACTTCTACGCAAAAATTGGTTGAATCAGGTTATTCAGGCACTATGTACGTGAGCTAATGGATTTTCAAAATTTGTACTTTTCGAATTAAAATAGAATGGAAATAAAAACAACTGTAGCACCCACTATCTACTAATATTTATGGTATTTAAACTTTTTGAAAATATATTTTATTTTATTTTTTTATTTATTTTTTGCATTGACTAGAAGTATTATTTCGATATGCCTTATAAGCGTCGTTTGAAATAATAAAAATATTATATTTATTTATAAAATTATTTTTTTCAATATTTGTATTTGTTTTGGTTTGGCTATATTACAAAAATATATATTTTCCTGTAATATTACTGCACTTCTACGAAAATCGGCAGCCTCTGTGGAATGCAATCCATGGTGGAGGGTATATAAAATTCGTATATACCTCGCTTTTGTTACTAAACGCAGGTGTTTCATGGGAGCAATTTTATGTAGTTCATATAAATTATATAGAATACTATAAATTCATCTTTAGTCATATTTAACGAATATGGTAAATAATATGATAATTGATGCAATTTTCCGGCAGACAAATACAAATTTTACGGTACTAATAGGATGAATCGGATCGATATTTGAAAGGGGGTCTATTACAACATGGAGTAATAGAGTAGAATGGGGCCCCATTTGGGTTATTCCAAAGTATGGACACATATATTTGACTTTCATAGTATGTATTCTTAGTTGAAATATAATATAATCTGCAAAATTTGAAAAAAATCCGATGTAAAATTTGCGCCCTTGAGGGGTAAAAATTAAAATGGGGCCATTTGTAAGGGCCCCATTTTAATGTTTGTTTCCATATAGATCAAAGTAGGCATTCTTAGTTGAAATATGACATGCTATGCAAATTTGTATCGAGATCCAATGCACGATATGGGATCTAGAGCTGTATTAGAGTAGAATGGGAGCCCAACTTGTATGGGGGTTATACCAAAATATGGACCCATATATTTGACTTTCATAGTATGTATTCTTAGTTGAAATATAATATATTCTACAGAGGTAATAATTAAAATGGGGGCCCATTTGGAAGGGCGCTATATTAAAAAGTGGCCCTTTATAAATCACTTTTAAAGAAGATATTCTTTATTGAAGTATAACATGTTCTGCAAAATTTTATCAAGATCCAATGTAAGACGTGGGTTCTAGAGCGATAATAGTGTAAACTGGGGGCCCATTTGTATGGGTGCTATACCAAAACATTGACCTTTATAGCTGGCTTTCAAAATACGTGTTTCTAGTTTAAATGTAACATTGTGTGGAAAATTTGATCAATACCCAATGTAAAATGTGCATTTTGGAGCAGTAATATTGTAAATCTTATGTACATTTGTATGGGGGCTATATCAAAACATGGACCCATGTGGTCCACTTTCACGTGAGCTGTTTCTAGTTCAAATATAACACGATCCTGAAAATTTGGTCATGATTCTATGTAAAATATGTAATAGAGCAGTAATAGTGTAAATTATATGGATATTTGTATGGAGGCTATATCAAAATCTGAACGGATTTCCAAATTCAATACCAATCGTCCCTGGCACAAAAAAGTAACTTCTGCCAAATTTCATGACAATCGGACCTCATTTGCGACCTGTAGAGTGCGAACAAGCTGAGATGGACAGAAGACGGACGGACAGACAGTCATGGTTAAATCGATTCAGCTGGTGATTCTAAGCCGATCCGTATGCTTAAAGGTGGTGTTACAAACATTTGGCGGAAAACTAACTTAGAATACCCTAGTCCACGAAGTGGTGTAGGGTATAAAAACTAAAATAATATTCTTTTTCTTTGACTGAAATCTGCATCATCATCTATAGATATCATATTTAGACCTCTGCTTCATCCAAAAGGAAAACAATTTTTTTTTTGTATTTTATATAATTTGATTTAATATATTCGAAGTTTTTATGTTGAAATTTGTTTTTAAATAAATAAATTAATAAATTGAATAAATGAAAATAAAAAATCCAACAATTTTAAATTAAATTTTTATCAAAAACAAAATTCGGGGGCATGAGAGGGTTATTTTTTTAGATTTAACATATTTTTAGTTTTTAAGTTGAAAATTGTCCTTAAATAAAATTAATAAATTGAATAAATAAAAAATCCATCAATTTGAAATTATGTAAAACCTTCATTTTATTTCGTAATTTCGCAAATGACATTAAATTTTAGTGGTTATCAGCCAAAAAGTGGCAACACAAGTTACACCGCCAATGACGGAATTATCTGACGCATATACGAAAGTATCTACCGGCAACCATGTGGATGGTATTAGCTTAAGATACATCCATTCATATGCCTTCCACATGTTGTTTCGCATCATAACAATAATCAGCTGTGCGAGCGAGCGGCATATGGTGCGGCGAATTCATCTGTGGAAATTCTAGCAGTTTAATCAAAGATACTTTTGCCGACGAATGCTCGTCTCTTTGAGAGACGACACAACGAAGAGGTATACACGAGCTAACGCTCACGCACATTTGCGGCGCTCTCCGTTAAAACGAAGTTTATGTTGGGAGAGCAAATCCATTGAGAGAGGTAGCCCACCTTAGGCAGAGAGAGTTAATTTTGCATGGAGTTAATGCACCCTAGTGTTACATGTTAGGCCGGCGAATTCTAAGTGTGTGCGGTGCGAGATGACGAATTCGCCGTGTATAGGCGGCCTGGCCTGCATTTCCATCCATCCATCCAGTTGCGGCGGAGTGTATAGTCAGTTTTGTTTCGTTATTGTCCGGGTACGGTTGTAATAAGCGCACAAGGGCCGAACGCGACGCGGTTAAATGATGAAATGTGATTTTGTTTGAATCAGAATTAAAGAAGAAAATACCAAATGTAAATGGAATGGAAATGAATGAAAAGCACAACAACAAATCAAGAAAATAGAAAAGAAAGAAAGCACAAAAATATTACTTAAATTCAAATTTATACCGGGATAAAAAGAAAAATGAAATTGAATTGAATTTTGATAAAGAAAAATAAAAATAAAAAAAATTGCCATCAAACAAAATTCATTCGTATGTCTAACGTTGGAAAAATTTCATGTGGAAACAACCCCGTGTTTTGTGGCAGGCACATCTAACGCGCGTCGTATACACAGCGTAGGATTCTAATGTCTATACGGCGGCGGCTGCGGCACACGCACACATAGTCGCATCCATCCAACCAGCCACACAGAAATACTCTGAGGCACGACGGTACAAACTCAGGAGTTGTTGTTTTCGGACATAGCTCGTCTCGTGTTCAATCTTTTTTTGAGTGAGTGTGTGTGTATGGGGAGAACTACACCAAAAACTAAAAACGAATATCGGAATTATCGAAAATCTCCTCCAACGCGCGCGGCACACTACAAACAAAAAACGTTCGTTCGCTCGTTCGTTCGTTCATTGCACTTGAAAAGGCCGCCTAAAATTTTGGATTATTAAAAACGCACTTTTCGAACGTACTGTGTTGAACCACCAATCGAACAACAACAAAAACAACAACAAGAAAATAACCCATTAAATGGTGCGGGTTTGCTCTGTCTATGCATCTTTCGAGTGCCATTTTTAATGGATCGCCCCCCCACAAAAAGTAATTGAGTTTTGAAAGAAAAAGAAATTCCCAAAAATTAAAAAAAAAATAAGGGAAAAATCCATCGATTCACAATTTGTGCATCCCTCCCTCATACTCACGCGAAGCAATTATATTTTGTGCAACAGAAAAAATCATCAAAAATTATAAATAAATTGCATTAAGTGGTTGTTAGAAATATCCAAGAGAAAAATAAAAATCTCTCCTGCTTTGAATTTTTTGTGAATTGACACAAAATTGTTACACAAATCTTAATGAAATTTTGTGAGGTTGTTGAAGAGAAAATAAATTAAGTGGCAAAAATCAGAAGAAATAAAACGAATCCGTTCACTTTGGGCGAGAAAACACCATAGGATTGGATAAAGGATTAACAAGGTTTGTATAGAAACCATATTAAAATACCTTAACTAATGAATAAACAAATAACGTTGAAGCACAAAGAGTGTTCAAATTTCAATAACAAAACAATCGCATTTGAAGCTTTTATTTTAAATCGGTATTATAAGATCTGTAAATTTGAGTTGAATATCTGATTTAGGTTGAAGGTGCTTCTCCGGGCGCTGTTTTTTGTATAAATTTCCAGTTTATAAAGCAAAAATGGTATATTGCAGGAATGTTTTTCCTTAAGCTGGTATAACAAGTTGTGATAGGAAAAACATTAATAGCTGCTTAATGTTTAACTCAAAATAAAAAATAGTATTCACATTATCGCCATCTATGTATAAATATAGATGCTTGCCTTAAAACAAATTTACAAAAAAAAACTAATTTTCTTTTGACATTTTTGGACTTAGCCTCGGTAACCAGAAAAAAATTATCCTGAATATTTGTTTATAAATATAAAATACTAATGTTTGGAAAACATGAGTTGAGTCTGTCTCAGATATATTGCGAGCTTTATGCAATATGGGAAAAATATAAAAATACTAATAAGTAAATCAAATATGTCTCCATATACAGTACTTTTATTTTAACAATTTATATTCGTACTTTTTCGAGCCATACAAAGGTGATATGGGTATCAAATAATAGAGAAGACTATCTATTAAAAATACTTCACATTCCATGCTTCCAACTGTATTAGTTGGGCATTAATAACCATCTAAAAGTTTCCACTTCTTATATTTAGATTATTCATGTTTTAATTTTTAAGAGGGAAAACATGAAATGGCTGTCATGCCAACTGTATGGAAGAATCGAATTTGAAGTATTTTTAACAGATAGTCTTCTCTATTATTTGATACCCATATCACCTTTGTATGGCTCGAAAAAGTACGAATATAAATCCTTCATTTGATACCCTTAGGGAGCACAGGGTGACAGTACTAAAAAAGCTAGAGAAAAATAGGAAATCAGGAAAAATAAATAATAAATGTCTGTCTCAAGATATAGTCGAACTATACAAACTATCTGAATATTAATGTCGCAACTGAGAAGTATTAATTTTAAGCTGGGTATTTCGCCTGAATTTTATAATGAGCTATTAAAACCATCGGTATGGCCGGCCAATGTTAAAGTGCGGCCATTTCAGAACTTTCAAATAGTCCAGTATGAACAACTTAGTAAAAAAATTTAATGAAATATTACAATTATTTAACTCTTACATTTAAGCTAGTCTGTAAGGATTATAATGTCCATAGACTGAAATAAATAAATACTAATGAATATTCAAGAAACCAAATATTCATAGACATGATTATCTAAGACTATGGGATTTGTTGGACCGAAAAAATGTGATTATTCACCCAAACCATGAATCCTTACCTTACAAAAGCCAAGAAGACCATTTTGTGATCTGAATGCTGCGAAAAATCATTTGTCATTGCAGAAATGTTATTTAATTTGAAAGCTCAAATGTTAAATTGCAGTACTTTCCATTGATTTTCAATGCAAATTTATTTCACTGAAGGACAATTTTGAATTTTGTATTGCACCATTTACGTATGAAACTAGAAACCGTATATAGGAAAACTGTGTACTCAGTTTTCCATTTGGTGATCGTTTCTCCTTTTTGCAGGACTTTTTTTTTAAACCATACAAAAGCGACATGGATATCAATTTAAAGAGAAAAATATCTGTTAAAAATACTTTGCTCTTAATGTTTATATCTGTATTAGTTTAATATTAACAACCAATTCAAAATTATACATCTTAAAATTCTGTCTCAACTAATAGTCGAACTATTCAAACTGTCTGTAAAAAATAAAAAAAAATAGAAACCAAATATTCATAAACTTATCTGAAAATTTAAGAAGCATAGAAACCTAATATTCATAAACATATTTGTGTATTACACGAAACAGAGGCCTGTTAGGCCTAGCTAACACTAAGAGATTTTTGGGGCTACCAAAGTCCGTTTCCACGGCCAAACCATGAACCAAATATCAGCGAAAAATGTGCGACACATATCGCTAATTTCCTCCTTAGGCAATCACATTTAATATTTTGTATCTTAGACATGAGAACGATTCTAACATTATCGCTACTCTAATTATAAAATATATATATAATCTTATATTATAAATATAATCTCATTATATAAATATAATGTTATATTAGGTGTATATCAGATAGCCATCATATTAGATATGATGCTATATAATTTTTAAATCGACATATGAGCGACATATATGTGTTGGTTCAACACATCCTACAATAGAATGTAGTATTAGAAGTATGCTAAGCATTAGTATCAAACTTAGTGCGATAAGTGTAGAAACGCCTAGTAAAAAGAGAGCATACGAAGAAGGGCAATGGATCTCGATTTTGTGATTCAAATATTGGGGAAAATCGAATTATCAGTAATAAATCTACTATGGAGTTGTCATTGGTAAAGTAAATTCAAAAATATAAATATATACGGCTGATAACAGAAAACACTATATACAGACGAGCACAGAAGATACAAAATACGAATGTGGCTAAAGTGTGTATAGCCGAGTGAGGTTCTCCTCCTTTCCATTACCAAACAAAAATTTCTTTCGTAAGAAGAAAGGACTTGATCGAAATAGCTGGAATTCAAATGTCTTACATTCAAAAACAAATGATAAATCTCAGTAGAACGAAGGATTTTCATCTCATTACATTCAGTTGTTATTATGGTTGCACTCTAACCACCACAGCTATTTTTTGTTGTTATCTTTAAACTGAGATGGTTAGAGGCAATTTCAATTTAGATACCCGCTGTGGAGCCATTATTTTACCTAAAGGGACCAGAAGATCACCAATGCATAATAATGAGTATGTCTAGGAGTATTATAATTATTTCTTATCGTTCGTTTCTTACAAAAAAATATATATTAAGCAAAATCTTACCTGTATCTTCATTTTGCTGGAATAAAAAAGAGAAAAATCAGAAATTTAGAGAGTAGACATTCGAATTTGAAGGAAAAAATTATGTTGTTAGAGAATGAAGTATTCGTTAATTTTGAATTCGAAACAATCACAAATATAAGTACACACAACATTCATATTTGAATTCAATCAATCTTTACTACTTTACCGGTACTTAACTTTGGAATATTTGGAGTAAATGGAATATTAGAAAAATATTTGGGATATTTAGAATATTTGTAATAATTTGGAATAATTGAAATATTTGAAATAATTGAAATATGTGGAATAATTGGAATATGAAATATTGAGAATATTTGGAAATTATGGAATATTTGGACCATTTGGAATATTGGTAATATTTAGAATATTTATTGAATATTTGGATTAATATTTAATTTAAATATTTGTAATAATTGTAATATTTTAAATATTCCATTCGCACTAGAATGGATACATTTGTTCAATCAATCTTTACTACTTAAACAGTTCTTAACTTTGGAGTATTTGAAATATTTAGAATATTTAGAATATTTAGAATATTTAGAATATTTAGAATATTTAGAATATTTAGAATATTTAGAATATTTAGAATATTTAGAATATTTAGAATATTTAGAATATTTAGAATATTTAGAATATTTGGAATATTTAAAATATTTGGAATATTTGGAATATTTAGAATATTTAGAATATTTAGAATATTTAGAATATTTAGAATATTTAGAATATTTAGAATATTTAGAATATTTAGAATATTTAGAATATTTAGAATATTTAGAATATTTAGAATATTTAGAATATTTAGAATATTTAGAATATTTAGAATATTTAGAATATTTAGAATATTTAGAATATTTAGAATATTTAGAATATTTAGAATATTTAGAATATTTAGAATATTTAGAATATTTAGAATATTTAGAATATTTAGAATATTTAGAATATTTAGAATATTTAGAATATTTAGAATATTTAGAATATTTAGAATATTTAGAATATTTAGAATATTTAGAATATTTAGAATATTTAGAATATTTAGAATATTTAGAATATTTAGAATATTTAGAATATTTAGAATATTTAGAATATTTAGAATATTTAGAATATTTAGAATATTTAGAATATTTAGAATATTTAGAATATTTAGAATATTTAGAATATTTAGAATATTTAGAATATTTAGAATATTTAGAATATTTAGAATATTTAGAATATTTAGAATATTTAGAATATTTAGAATATTTAGAATATTTAGAATATTTAGAATATTTAGAATATTTAGAATATTTAGAATATTTAGAATATTTAGAATATTTAGAATATTTAGAATATTTAGAATATTTAGAATATTTAGAATATTTAGAATATTTAGAATATTTAGAATATTTAGAATATTTGGAATATTTAGAATATTTAAAATATTTGGAATATTTAGAAAATTTGGAATATTTAGATTATTTAGAATATTTATAATATTTAGATTATTTAGTATATTTAGAATATGTGGAATATTTAGAATATTTTCAATATTTGGAATGTGTGAATTATTTGAAATATTTGAAGTATTTGAAATATGTGGCATAATTGGAATATGTGAAATATTTAGAATATTTGGAATTTTGGAAATATTTGGTATTTATGGAATATTTGGACAATTTGGAATATTGGAAATATTTAGAATATTTCTCATATACCAATTATTCCACATATTTCAAATATTCCAAATATTTCAATTTATTGAATTTATTAAATATTTGTATTAATTGGAATATTTGGAATAATTAGAATATTTGAAATTTTTAAAATATTTTACATATTCCATTCGCATTTGAATGCGTACATTCAATCAATCTTTACTACTTTGGAATATGTGAAATATTTAGAATATTTGGAATATTGGAAATATTTGGAATTTATGGAATATTTGGACAATTTGGAATATTGGAAATATTTAGAATATTTCACATATACCAATTATTTCACATATTTCAAATACTTCAAATATTCCAAATATTTCAATTTATTGAGTTTATTAAATATTTTAATTAAAATATTTGAAATTTTTTAAATATTTTTAATATTTTACATATTCCATTCGCATTTGAATGTGTACATTCAATAAATCTTTACTACTTAAACAGCTCTTAACTTTGTGCGTTTAGATTTATCCAACATCTTGTTGTTGTTTTTCTCGAATTTTTAAAATAACACAAATGTTATTGAACTTTTCCACTGTCAAAATCTGAGTTAAAAAAAATTCAACGAAAAAAACAAGTCAACTACCACACAACAGCTGTCAGCCAGCCATTGTGGAATGGAAAATGCAAAAGTCATCAACATATTCTTGCTCCTCAAAGGCCGCAAAGCAAACAAAAACTTTTCAAATATAAACCAAGTATGCAATAACCGGGATAAAAACAGCTGTTTGCTAGGAGTTCATAGAATGAGTATTAGCCGACACTAGTTCGTATGCAAATGTGAAGATTTTTGTTGTGGGACAATATTGGACAGAAGCAAAACAATAACAATAAAAATAAATCATGTAAAATAGCTTTTTGTTTGTTTTAAAAATAAAATTAAAAAATTGATTTTAAAAAATAATTAAAATAAAATTAAAAAATTTATTTAAAAAAAATAATTAAAATAAAATTAAACAAAAATAATTGTAAAAAATAACTAAAATAAAATTCAAAAATTTATTGTTAAAAATAAAAAATAATCAAAATAAAACTCAAAAATTCATTTGAAAAATTAGTTTAATTTTAAGCTAAACTCAAATTAAAATCACCTTGACTTTCCTCGTACGCTCAAGTCAAACTCATTTGCTAATAAAGCACAATGTAGTTGTGCAAATATTTTGTGAATTTTCCCCCAGTTTAAATGATGCCATTGTCGGCAATTAATTTTCGGAAAATGCACTAACCCCCCCGCCGAGCACGTTACAATTTTACACTTCTTTGCACAGAATTTGAGCAGTGCAGGCGAAAGACACACAGGCAGTCAGACAGACAGACAGACGGACATGAACGAGATTTTAACGAAAATTGTACGCATACGAAAAATCCATTCCATTAATTTTCATTGTCTTAATGCATCAGACTCACTCACTCACTCACTCGGTACCTACTGCAAATACGAATGCATGCCATGAATGCATAGAATCTAAGCATACATCCCAGAGTATGATCAAGGATGAGGATTTCACAGATACGCAGGCACACACACATGCACAAGCTCATCCATGAGCATGTGTATGTGTATGTGGATGTAGTTGTACGTCTGGCATTATGAAAAGTGCAGAGAAAAGTGTTGTTAAATTAAAAGTAATTTTCCCTAACATTTTACATGATTACAACGCAAAAAAAGTAACGAAAAGAAAAATAGGGAAAGGATGAGGAAGAGAACAACAAGAAGAAACGGGGGAAAAAGTATCCCTTAAAATATTTAGGAGCGTTAATGGCGGCAGGAAAATTTAATAATGAAATGAAAAACAATGAAAAGGCTACGCGACACGTAGAGACAATAAAAATCGTAAATGATGTCGTAATTCTAGCATTCGCTCTAATGAGCGCAGCGAGGGAGGGGGCATAGAAGTAAGAACAATTTCTAATGCGAGTAATTAATTTGCAATAAAAAGGGGGAAGAGGAGGAACAAAAAAAATAGGAACCAGGGAGAGAGAGATGAAAAAGTATGTGGAATCCATACACACTCGAATACTTCAAAATTGAAATTAATAATGAATAATATTTGAAATATTTGGGAGATTTGGAAAATTTAGAATATTTGAAATGTTTGAAATATTTTAGTTTTTTTCGTTTGCATTTTTTTGGTCTGTAATCAATATTTGATTTGAACTGGGATATTGTCCTGGCTCAAGACTATTTTGCTTCTATATTTAATAGAATGCAAATTTATTTACAAATGGCATGGTGACATTTATTACTTGGCTGCAGACTACCACGATCATGATTTCGACCATGTCAAATGTCTTTTCAAGTGGCTTCGCAGCGACTTTTCAACATCAAACCCGGCCTCTATAAGAGAGAATCATCTCCAGTTCAAATCAAATATTTGAAATATTTTTAATATTAAGAAGATTTGTAATATTTGGAATAATTGAAATATTTGGAATATTCGAAATAATTAAATATTTGGAACACATGGAATATTTGAAATATTTCGAATAATTGGAATATTTGAGACATTTGGAATATTTAAAATATTTGGAATGTTTAAAATATTTGGAAAATTTTAAATAATTGAAATAATTGAAATATGTCGAATATATATTTGGAATAATTTGAAATATTCGGAAAATTTGCAATATTTGGAATATTTGAAATATATGGAATAGTTACAATTATTGGAATATTTTGAATATTAAGAAGATTTGTAATATTTGCCATATTTAGAATAATTGAAATATTTGGAATTTTTGGAATATTCAAAATATTTGAAATAATTAAATATTTGGAACACATGGAATATTTGAAATATTTAGAATAAATGGAATATTTGAAATATTTGGAACATTTTGAATATTTGGAACATTTTGAATATTTGGAATATTTGAGACATTTGGAATATTTAAAATATTTGGAAAATTTTAAAAAATTGAAATATGTCGAATATTTGAAATATATGGAATAGTTACAATAATTGGTATATTTGGAATACATAGTATAATTGAATATTTGGAATAATTGGAATACAAAGAATAATTGAAATATTTGTAATATTTTAAATATATGGAATATATAGATTATTTGAAATATTTGAAATTATTGGAATATTTGAAATATATGGAATATTTACAATAATTGAAATATTCGGAATACATAGTATATTTGAATATTTGGAATACATGGAATAAATGAAATATTTGTAATTTATGAAATATATGGAATATTTGAATATTTAAATTATTTGGAATTATTGGTATATTTGAAATAATTGTAATATTTGAAATATTTGAAATGTTTGAAATATTTGTAATATTTGGAATATTTGTAATCATTTGAACATTTCGAATAATTGGAATACTCTTCATTAGAATATTCACTTGGCATGTTTGCAATAATTTTAATGTTTTAAATATATGGAATAATTGAATATTTGTAATATGTGGAATATTTGAAATATGTACAATATTGGTAATATTTGAAATATTTGAAATATGTGGAATAGTGGAAATATTTGAAATGTATGGGCTATTTGAAATATGTGGAATATTTAAAATATTTCGAATAATTGAAATAATACGAATATTTGGTATATTTGAAATATCTCAAATATATGGAATAATTTGATTATTTGGAATATTTGAAATATCTGGAAATTTTGGAAGATTGAGAATATTTGAATTATTTGAAATATGGTTATCAAATGAAAGAGAAGAATATGGATTAAAAACATTTTAAATTTCATGAATCTACCTACATTGGCTTAGTATTAATAACTATTTCAAGTTTTCTCCTCGGCAAAATATTAAAGTTTTTTATTTTTAAGGAGGGGAATGTGAAATTACTGTTAATGTTAAACCAATTTAGGTAGAGGAATACAATTTGATATATTTTTAACATATATTCTTCTCTTTCATTTGATACCCATATGAATTATGTATGACTATGTAAGAAAACATTAAAAATTAAAAAATAAAATTTGATGTATTTTTATTCATTTTTAATAATTTATTTTTGTACTTCTGCGAGGCATACAAAAGAGGTATGGGTATCAAATGAAAGAAAGGAATATGTGTTAAAAATAGTTTAAATTGCATGCATTTACCTATATTAGTTTAGCATTAATAACTATTTCAAGTTTCCCCCTTATTTTATTTTATTTATTTTTATTTTTAAAATGACGAGTTGAAATGGTTCTTAATGCTAAACCAATACAAATAGACGCATACATATTTAATGTATTTTTAATATATATTCTCTCTTTCAATTGATGACTTGGAAAAGTATGTAAATAAATTATTTAAAAATAAAAAAAAACTAAAATTTGATGTATTTTTATTAATTTTTAATAATTTATTTTCCTACTTTTGCCAGTCACACAAAGGCGACATTGGTATCAAATGATAGAAAAGAAAATGTGTTAAATATATTTTAAATTTCATGTAACTACCTGTATTAGTTTAGCATTGACAACTCTATCAAAATTTCCCCCCGTTAAAAAGTTAATTTAGGGGAATTTGAAATTGCGTTATTATTATTTGGATTATTTGGATTATTATTTGGATTATTTTTAACAGATATTCTACTCTATCGTTTGATACTTTGTAGGAGTCGGAAAAATATGTAAATAAATTATTTAAAAATAAATAAAAATGATTTTTTACTGATATTCTTCTCTTTCGGTTGATACCCATACGGGTGTCATATAGTTCGGGAAAAGTATGTAAATAAATTATTTAAAAATAAAATCAATTTATGTGTTTTTAACAGATATTCCTCTCTTTCATTCGATACATATACCGACTTTGTGTGACTCGGACAAATATGTAAATAAATTATTTAAAAATAAAAAAAAATGAAGTTTGTTTTTTTTTCATATTTTTATTCATTTGATAACCATTTTTGTATGATTCGGAAAAGTATGTATGTAAAATATTTAAAAAAATTTCTATCCTTTGGAAATTAAAAGTCCTGTAAAAAGATTTTCCACCAAATGGAAAACTGTTTTTTTTTTGTTGATTTTCACTACTCCCCACAAACCTGGGTCCGCAAATTTTATCACATAAAATTACTCAAGAAATCGCCGCAAATGTATAACTTTTTTTTTTTTGTAATCAAAAATTCAATTCAATTATTCCATATATTCCAAACAATCCTGTGTATGGCTCGGACAAGTATCTAAAAAAAATTATTTAAAAAATGTATATCCTTTGGAAATTAAGTCCTGTAAAAAGTAGAAAATATTACCATATGGAAAACTGAATACACATGTCTTTATGGACTTATTCAGGCCCTAAAAGTGATGTCGCAGGGTGTAATATCACAAATCGGCACTTCCATAGTCCTGACCTTAACAGGTTGGATTTAAATTTTGCTGTATATTGTTTAGTGAATCCGGAAATTTAATTTTCAATTCTAATCTGTCCTTTTTCTGCTCATTTAATTTCAAAACAAAACCAAAATCTGCCTTCCCAACCTTTCTCAAAAAAAACTCAAAAGAAATCCAAAACAAAGGGCCACAATGCAGCCACAATTAAATTGGAAGTTGGAAAATTTTGAAAACAATAGAATCCCAAACAATTTAGCACCCCATTTCTTATTTTCAAATCCATTTCCAAAGTGCCAAAAAGAAAAACAACAACAACAACAATATTAACAAAGAAAAGGTAGACCAGAGTCTGTGGGTAAATGCAATTCCAGAGGAAAAAAAAAAAACAAAAAAAGAACAACCAGACGTCATGCAATTTTCCACATGAACGAGTGGAAAGTGAAATAAAAAACGGAAAGAAAATATAGGAAACGAAGACGGCGAAGAATTTTATTTTCGCTTTTATAGCAGGACTTTTTTTTATTGTTGTTTTCTTCCTTTTCGGGGGAGGAGGTAATAAAAGATAATATTGTCAGCACGCAAAAAGTAAATAGGGACGAACGGATGAATGAATCGTTGCAACTACAATTGCAAAATAATAATGTATTGAAGACTACTATGCTCCTGTCTTCTTCATTCCTAGTCCAACATTTTAGGACGAAGTTTGCTGCAAAAACACCCAATTCCAATTTGATCTAGTGTGTTGATGAAAATGCCACACGAGTCCTTGGTCCTTTTGGAAAACTACCCCGGATATGGCAGGGCAAACCTTAATGGTATTTCGGTGTATTGTACACACTCTCATTTTGACAAAATTTCCCCATAACAAGGTTAGGCAAAGCATATATCCTGTGTGGCTGTGTGTGTGTGTGAGGCATGAAAAGAAAAAACACGGAAAATTTCCTGACGGTGCCAGTGTCAGTGTTTGTATGCTGCGTTGCGTGTCCGTGTGAGTGTGTGTGTGTGTTAGAGTAAAAGTGCATTTAACATGCCACTCTAATGTTTGTGTTTTACTTTCCTCCTGTTCGTTGTCGTCATCGTCCTGGCCATATATGTTGCTTGCACCCCAAAATGTTTTGTTATTTTTTTTTTTTTGGGTAGTGAAAAATGAAAAACGCCTTCCACCAGAAGAACAACAAAGGAACGCATTCGCCTTCCTTTGTGTGAAATTGGTTCATGTGTTTCCTAGACTGGGCAATCAAACGTCCGTCTGCCTGGTCGACGACCGGGCTGGCTGTCTATCTGCTCCTTCCCCTTTATGGATCGACCACCACACCGCACATTATCAATGTCAATGTCTCTGGCGTGAAAAGCGAATGTTGAGTTCATGTTTTAGGAAAAATATGAATTCCAAAAAAAAAGAAAACAACAACTGATGTGGCGGTGGCTGTTTTTGATGAGGACGAGGATGACAATGCGCCTTTTCTAATGATGATTATTAAAAAAGGAATAATAATATGAAACACAATATGGTGGTGGTTGTTACCAATTTTTGTGTGACACCTTTTTGTTTGTGGTTGGCATTGTAATCCTTGATTTTGACACTCTCGGATGAAACACCTTTCGTGAGCCCAACAAAAAATGCTCCTAAACATATGTATGTATGTTTTTTTTTCGATTTTCTCCTTGTGTCCATAATTAAGCATGAACTGCATAATTTCGTATTAATCATATTCCAAAAGCTCACACAACCAAAAATTAATTAATTCTTTTTCCTGCGTATGTGTGCAAATTTAATGGATTTCTAGAAATAATCACATTATTCAAATGATCACGATTCGTTGCGGCAACATTTGCTGGCTAAAAGGATAGCTAGCCAGCCAAGATTCATTAAATGCCTGTATATTGTGTTAATAATAATCAGTTTATCGTTTAATTATTTATGCCAAAGCAGATGGATTTTTTTTGTTGCTTTAATTCTTAATATTATGTTGAGCGTGGAGGGGGGTATAGATTATTCAATTAAGGAAGAGAGGTAAAAGGGAAATATATTGCAAAAAATCACATTAAAATAAAACGAAAAAAACGAAATTTTGAAGAGATTTTAGAATCCTTAGAGAATTAGAAAATATTGAGTTAAAAACAATTAGTATAATAATTTTTATTTTTTTTTCATATTTTAAAGAAATGTATACAGAGGATATGGAAATCAAATGAAAGAGCAGAATATCTGCTAAAAATAGTTCAAATTTCGTACATCTAGCTGTATTAGTTTAGTATTAACAGCCCATTCAAGTACTCAGTTTTTCATTTGGTGATTTTTTCCTTTTTACAGGTTTTTTAATTTCCAAAGGATATATTTGTCTTAATAATTTATTTCCATACTGTCGCATGACACACACAGACGCTATGGATATCAGATGAAAGAGAAGGAAGTCTATTAAAAACACTAAAAATTGCGTGCTTCTATTTTTATTAGTTTAGCATTAACCACTATTTCAAATTTACCCCCATTAAAGAGTAAAAGAAGAATATATTAAATTAATAAGGGGGACAATTTGAAATTGTTGTTAATGCTAAACTAATGCAGTTAGAAATACTATTTAAAGTATTTTTCATTTCATAAAAACATAAAATTGCTTGCCTATATATGTTTTAGTTTATCATTAACAACCAATTCAAGTACTCAGTTTTTCATTTGGTGATATTTTTTTCCTTTTTACAAGTTTTTTTAATTTCCAAAGGATATATTTGTCTTAATAATTTATTTCTATACTTCCGAGTGACATACACAGATGATATGGATATCAAATTAAAGAGAAGAACGTCTGCTAAAAACATTATATCTTTAATAGTTTAAATAAACAAACATTTCAAGTTTTTTTTTTTCACTTAAATATTATAAGAAGAATAAATAAAATTAATAAGGGGGACAATTTGAAATTGTTGTTAATACTAAACTAATACAGTTAGAAACATGGAATTCAAAGTATTTTTAACAGTTGTTCTTCTCTTTCATTTGATAGCCATATCGTCTTTGCATGATTCTTTAAAGTATGAAAAGAAATTATTTAAAGAAATATATCCGTTGGAAATTTAAAAGTAGTGTAAAAAGGAGAAAGGATCAGCAAATGAAAAACTGAGTACACAGATTTTCTGCATATGAACTCCAGTTATTCTCTAGCTCAGCTCCAATACAATAAATGTAAAGTTGACGCACGGTGTAATCACTAAGTTCTTAAAAAAAATAATCACTAAGTTCTTTAAAAAAATAAAAAAAAAAAAATATTATATAAAGATGATTAATCAAAGGCATTTTTCTGTTCTTTTGAGAATGTAATGCATTTGAATTTCAGCCCCTTCCTTCCCTACCTTTTTAGTATTGTAGTCTGGTCTTATATGTTTTTCATGCCCTGTGTGGGGATAACACATCAGTGGCGCTGAAGGAAATTTTTGTTTTTTTTTTGGCAGTGATGGAACGGAGGAGAACCACACTCACCTCGTATATACACTTAGGGCATATACGGATTTCTTAGCCAGTATGTGGGGTAACTCATCAGTAACCCTACTGTATAGGCTGATGTGTTACCATGCTATTATCAGCCGTATATATATTTACAATTTAGCAAATTTACTCGAAAACCTCAACACCAGGGTGTTTTTGAACTTCTACATTTACCCATAGATCTTTTACATATAAACACTGTTCTCTGCGTTATAATGTTAGATATTAAAAAATATTTTTTCGCATTTTTTCTATTTCTATGATTTTTTTGTGCCTGGAAAACAAACAAACGAAAAACAATTTTTTTCTCTTTTTTTAAATTTCATTACTCCTAGAAGAAGGGGCAATAACGGCTACATTTTTCAATAGACATTTTTCAAATTTAACTTATTTTCTCCGCCCAAATCCCAACTACTACAAACCGAAACCACAGATTATATTATCTAATAAGTAAATCAGTTTTTTTGCGCTATGTTACGAAAAAATTCCTCAATTTTTAAAAAGTATTGTGCGTTTGCAAAGATGACCATAACTTCTACATTTTTCCAGAGACACGATTTTCTGCGCTTGAATATTAGCTATTGAAAAATAATAATAAAATATTTTTTAAATGTTTTATGATTTTTTTCTTCCTGCAAAAAATCCGAAAAAATCATATTTTTTTTTAAATTTTTTATGATTTTTTTCTTCCTGCAAAAAAATCCGAAAAAATCATATTTTTTGAAATTCAATACAATACAATCACTGTCATAACTTCCACATTTGTGTATCGATTTTCTTCAGATAGGCCTTATTTTCTACGCTTCCCAGCTATTACAGGAAAAAAGAAACTATTATGTTATATGATTTGTCAAGGGCTTATTTGCGCTATTTGAGCAAAAATATAAAAATTCCTTTGATTCTGCAAAGATTCTTTCACATGTTGATATTGTAGTGCTAGCTATTAACAAATATATATTTTCCCCCATTTTTTCTAATTTTTATGATTTTTTTGGAATAGCAAAAAAAAAATATTTTTCTTTTCCAAAAAAATCTCAACTTTTTTTGGCTTTTTGTAAACCACTGTTTCTATGTGAACAACATTTGTAGCCATCGTAATTACCTTTAATTGATCATAAAAATAGTTGTGATTGGACCTATATTTCCAAAATGAGAGTAAAAATATTAAGTAAAAAAATATCTATAAAATGTTTTTATGCTGATTTTATTGCTCATGTTTTTATGATGATTTTTTTTTTATTTTTATATTTTTATTTTTTTACTAAAATACCAATTTTTGTCGAAGATACCTTTAATTTGCACAAAAAAAAAACAATTTTTAAAAATTTTCTAAAACAAAATTACACCAGAAACTAATAATTTAGTAACTTTTAATATTTTTGCTGACTAATATTAAAAAGTTTTGGCTTTTAATAGTCGAAGTTGTTGCATTTGGAATTGAAAAATGCACGAATCATTTTTGAGTCACAAATACAGCCTCAATTTGTCACCTTCGATGAAAATTGAAATTATAGTAAAAAAAATAATAAAATTTGATATCTTTAAATTTTTATCATATTCCCAGCAAAATGAGAGAGAAAGAAGTGAAAAAGATGTTCATCTTGTGATTCGGAAGTAGTGAAAATTGGTATCGTTACCAATGAATTTAGATGAGAGATGAGATTTAGATGGAGATGTCCTTTCTTTTGAAAGACTTAAAAGTTATTTTAAAGTGTTGCGCAAAGGAATCACTTTTTCACCAGTTTCCATTTCTGTTTTAAAAAATCCGCCGCTACCAGGGTTAGAACAGCAGACCTGGTTGCTACTCTACGGCTCTCTAACCAACTCAGCTATCCTCTGTTGAGAGTGATGAGTAACTAAAGCAACCCATTTTGTTTATTATAACTGACAATAGGAAACTTAACAAAATATTTACTTAGTATGAATTGATATGTAACCCAAATTAATATTAAATTAAATTAGCATTAAATAAATTAACACTACTCAATTTTACTGATATTATGTAGTATTAATAAGTAATTAAAAATTAATGAAATTTGATTTTTTTAAGCAAAAAAATTTAATTTAATGTCACCATGCCATTTGTAAATAAATTAGCATTCTATTAAATATAGATGCAAAATGGTCTTGAGCTAGGACAATATCCCAGTTCGAATCAAATATTGATTACAGACCAAAAAAATACAAACGAAAAAACTAAAACAAATGAGCGTTGGCACGGCAGAAGTATTGCTGGGTAACTATACCTGCATATACACATACTTACATATGCAACTCAATGAGATGCTTGTAAGATGGTATGTGTACTTTATTATTTGGTGCGTTTTTTTAAACGCAAATTCGGCAAGTGAGTTGTGATTCTCGTTCGTTTGTGTGAAGTATCTCCTTATAGAGGCCGGGTTTGATGTTGAAAAGTCGCTGCGAAGCCACTTGAAAAGACTTTTCACATGGTCGAAATCATGATCGTGGTAGTCTGCAGCCATGTAATAAATGTCACCATGCCATTTGTAAATAAATTTTCATTCTATTAAATATAGATGCAAAATGGTCTTGAGCCATGACAATATCCCAGTTCAAAAAAAAATTGTTAAAATTATACAAAATTAAACATTGTTTATTTATAAAAGTAATAAATAAAAACAACAAAAGTTCTTTCCCGAGCCACGAAACGAACCCGAGACCTTCCGGGTGCAAAGCGGACACATTACCATTGTGACCCCATACTAAAAACTCGTTCGCATTCACTTGTGAAAATGCTATTCGTAAAATGTTATTATTTACTTTTTTGAAGTTGCTTAAAAGAACATCCTCAATATCGGGAAAAATGGATTTATGGATTTGGATTTATTTGGAAAATATGCTTCCTACGGAAGTACTTCAATTTTTTTTGCTGGGTTACTTACCAGTATTAAAAACATGGGCTTTTAATCTTCAAACTACATCCTCAACTTACCATCGTTTGGTGTACATGTCATCTTGATGGCTTCGTTAAACGACAAAATTGTTGAATTTGAAGTTCAGAAAATTCCAGAACGACTAATGAGGCATAATAGCAAGAAGATAACAATTTTGAACTGTATAACACAGTTTTTTTGTGTGCCTAAAGTGTGAGGTATGGAATTGCGCGAGATTCGCTGTGCCTTGAATTCATTCCACCACTTTACTTATACCAAGTGCAGCTTCTTGTCCAATGACATTTATGCCTGTTTTTAAAACATTCCATATATTTAACTAAAATATCCTACGAGATAACTTACAAATTGTTGTCTAGTCCTTTAGCCTGCTTCTATCTTATCTTTATATGTTCTGAGAGTGCTCTGAAAGTATTGCTTAACCGGAATGACACTTAGATAGTACAACCACTTGTATTTTTTTTCTCATTTGTTCTTCCGCTTTTCTTTATTTCTTTCACAAAAGAAAACCCGATTTTCATCCAGAAAAAAAGAAGAAATTAAAACGTTCAACTCATTTCCTTTTATCTGGAATTCCTCTACCATTTCCTCTCTTTCCATATGCCATGGCTATGGCCCGAAGAAGAAAGAACATTTTCAATATGTTGAAGTGGTTTTTATTAACATAAATTGTCGATGTTAATAATTCAACAGCGATACATGTGTACATACCTACATAAGTGAGTTATTGTTGTTTGTTTGTTTGTTGGCGTAGTTGTCGCTTCAAACTTTAGTGACATTGATATATAACCAACACTTTGCGGACATATATTTTACGGCTGGATATGGATATGTTGGCTATAACACATAATCAAACAAATCAACACAAACAAAAAAACACTACTCCCAGCCAACACTTGAGTATTCAATTCATTTTTTTCTTCTTCTTTCAATTTTTGTATTACACGAAAAAGAAATATTCACATGACTTTATTAACAAAAATGATCACGTTATTAAAGGGGGCGCGGAGCCGGGGGGAATGGCTATGGCTCTAAAGTAACCCTAATATATGGCCAAAACAAGAAAACTTGTTGTTTCACAAAATTTATGGTGGGTGGAGAGATGTGTTGCTCGAAAAAAAATAAAAAATTGAAATTGAACACAAAGTTTTGTTTTTTTTTTTGGAAAAAAGTTCCCTGCCTGCTTGGCTAGAATGACACTTGTTTGGAACAAGTTAAGACATAAAGGAAACTACAAAACGTCGTTTTTATTAACATGAGAACTGTTTTTTATGTAGTTTTTCGAAAAAAAATCAAACAAACATATCAAATTTCTTCAAAAATCAATTCCACATTCCCTGATCGGTTTATACCTCAAAACCATGTAAACATTTGATTTTGTTCACTTCTTCTTCTTCTTTTTAAATCACCTGGAATTTATGCTGTTCAAACAGAATTTTCTACTGAAATTTGAAACCATTTCCCTTCCCTTCCCTCCCCTCCATCTCTCTCTGCACACATGCAGCCGTTTGTAGAAGTTCTTAGACGTTGTAAATTTGAAAATGTTCCTAATTAAATAATTTAGTTTTTTTCTCTCTCAGTTTAGTCGTAGCAGGTACCATCATTTCCGTTCATTCGGCTGTCTAAAGATTTGTGTGATAAAAGCAAATGCTCGTCTTTCTCGGCACTGGCATGACTTTGGGTTTTCCCATTGTGCGCGCTATTTGCGGCATTTTATTTTTGGCCTGCCTGGCTGTCTGTCTCCCTCTCTCCCTCTTTCACCCTACCTGTTAGCCAGGGAATATGTGTGCAGCAGCTGCCACCTCGGAGGACACAATTCGACAACATAGTAATTGAGCAATTTCCAAAAATGTTGTCCTATAAGGGAGGAAATTCCCACTACGATACAAAGTGGTACAGTAGACGTTAGAAAAAAATCGGGGAACAAATATTTTGTTCTATTTTTTAATAGCTAACATTCTAACAAAAATAAAAAATATCAACTTGTAATAGATATATGGCTAAATAAAGAAGTTATGATACTCTTTGTAGGAGCAAAAGAATTTAAAAAATATATGATTCTTTATTATTTTCAAAATATTTACAAATTTGATAGCATAATATTTTATTATATTATATTTTGTAATAGCTGAGATCTTAGAGAGCAAAACAAGGCATATTTGAAGAGAATCTATGAATAAATATAGAAGTTATGGCACTCTTAGTGGAAGAAAAAAGAAATAAAAAAATTATTATTTTTTATTATTTTTACAAATAAAGCGAAAACCCCCCTTTTAAAATTAGCTAGCAAAATATTTTATTTGATTTTCTAATAGCTGGGATGCAAAAGAACAAAACAAGTTATAGTTGAATATAATCTGTGGATAAATGCAGAAGTTATGACCCTGGTTGTAGAAGTAATGTAATATGAAGATGACGAGATGTATTTCTACACGATACGTCCTCAACTTCTACATTTATTAAATGATGCAACTAGAACTTGTTTTCTTCATTGAGCTATCAGCTATTGCAAAGTAAAGAATACAAAATTATAATAATTATGTTGCAAAGTAAAAAATAAAAAATTATAATAATTATGTTACCTAATTTTTAAAGTTTTTGTTTCGCGCCATTTTTAGAAAATTAAAAAAAAATCATAATTTAAAAAAAATCCACAAACTTCTACATTTATCCATAGATCTTTTACACATAGACATTAATTTCCGCATTCGAATGTTAGCTATTAAAAATAGAAGAAAATAATTTGGCCGATTTATTTTCTATTTTTTATGATTTTTTTCAGGCTAGCAAAAAAAAAAAAACATATTTTACTTAATTCTTTGACGATTGTTACTAAACCACTGTCGCCATGCCAAAGTGAAATTAGCAATATTTGTAGCCATAATAGTTACCTTTAGTTGGGCGTACGAGCGTGTGTGATCGGTGCTATATTTCCAATATAAGAGAACAAATGTTAAAGGTACTTTCGGTGAAAATTTGAATTTTAGTAAAAAAAGTATCTACAAAAAAAATTTTGTGTTGATTTTATGACTGAGTATGCCTCAATGCCGTTCATATTTTTCTTCTTAAAAAATTAAATGTAAATATATACATACATAAGCGCCACTGATGAGTTATCCCCACACTTAGGCTAAAAAATACGTATTTGATTTGATTTTATGAATGCCTCAATGCTCTCAAAATTAAATTTCAAGGTCTCGTTCAAATGTGTCTTCTTAAAAAATGAAATGTAAATATATACATACATAAGCGCCACTAATGAGTTATCCCCACACTTAGGTTAAAAATACGAATTTGATTTGATTTTATCAAATTTTTGAAAAAATAAATCTCAAAAATAAATTTCAAGGTCTCGTTCATATTTTTCTTCTTAAAAAATTAAATGTAAATATATACATGCATAAGCGCCACTGATGAGTTATCCCCACACTTAGGCTAAAAAATACATATTTGATTTGATTTTATGAATCAGTATGCCTCAATGCTCTCAAAAATGAATTTCAAGGTCTAGTTCATATTTTTCTTCATAAAAAATTAAATGTAAAAATATAGATACATAAGCGCCACTGATAAGTTATCCCCACACTTAGGCTAAAAAATACATATTTGATTTGATTTTATGAATCAGTAAGCCTCAATGCTCTCAAAAATAAATTTCAAGGTCTCGTATACATTTTTCTTCTTAAAAAATGAAATGTAAATATATACATAAGCGCCACTGATGTGGTATCCCCAAACTTAGGCTAAAAAATACGTATTTGGTCAAAGTGTGTATATACATGTTGAGTGTGGTTCTCCTTCTTTCCATCCTAACCATATAACAATTTCCTTCAGCTCCACTGATGAATTATCCCCACACACAGGCTAAGAAATACGTACATATATGGCCAATGTGTATATACAAGTTAAGTGTGGTTCTCCTCCTCTCCATCATTATCAAATTTTTGTTCTCCCTTCACCTATAATTATTTTTTTTCATTGAAAATCTTCTTCTATGAACACAAGTTTCTTGGGAACTATTATTTATTTGCCGCCTTTATTGTTGTGGGTTGTCAAATCACTGCACATTTAGATTTCAAATCAATTCAAATGACAAATCGACAGTCGTCAGGTTACCTTAAACTTTTCAATGAATTTCATTTCATATTTATTTATCTCTCATAATGTATGCCATTATTAATAATGCATCGCAGCCGCATCGGTTTTATATTTCTGTGGAACAAAAAAAGAGCGAACTTTTAGTGTTGGCGGCGGTTGTGGTGGCCGTGGTGGTGGTGATGTTGGTGTTGATTTCCAGCCAATGTAACCCAAATAGCTGCTGGCAAAAAATATCGAAAACTGAACAAAATTGTTAAATGCTTACAGGCATTATGCAAGACATTGGGGTGGAAAATTAGTAATTGCAAGAATATTTAAAATTTTTGACTAGGAAAAAATGGTTATTTGTGTTTCAAGATTTAGTCGAAATAGCAAAACTACCGACAGTATATTTAGAGAAATTAAAAAATCTTGATACCTAATAAATAAAAATTTTTAATTGAAAATTCCAAATTCAACCAAAAATAAAAAAATTGAGTCAGAGCTAAGAAATTATATTTTTTGCATTGCCTCATACTGATTTAAAAATCATCACAAAAATTTATTTTATGGATATATTTTTTTACTAAAATTTAAATTTTTAATTAAAAATTCAACAAAAAATAAAAATATTGTATCCGCGGCCTATGCAATTATATTTTTTGCATTGCTTCATACTGATTCAAAAATCATCACAAAAAAATATTTTATGGATTATTTTTTATTTATTTATTTTTTTCTAAAATTTAAATTTTTAATTCAAAGTTCCAAATTCAACCAAAAATGAAATGGCCTAAGAAATTATATTTTTTGCATTGCTTCATACTAATTCAAAAATCATCTAAAACAAATTATTTTATGTATACTTTTTTTACTAAAATTTCAATTTTAACTGAAGGTACCTTTAAGATATTTTATGGATATTTTTTACTAAAATTTAAATTTTTAATTAAAAAATCCAAATTCAACCAAAAATAAAATTTTATATCCGCGGCCTATGCAATTATATTTTTTGCATTGCTTCATGCTGATTCAAAAATCATCACAAACAATTTATTTTATGGATATTTTTTATTTTTTTTTCTAAAATTTACATTTTTAATTAAAAGTTCCAAATTCAACCATAAATGAAATGGCCTAAGACATTATATATATACTGATTCAAAAATCATCAGAAACAAATTATTTTATGGACTAAAATTTCAAAAAATCTCTTTTGCTGGCACAAAAAACCCACAAAATTAGACAAAAAATTGTTTTATTTTTTAATAGCTAACATTGTAACGACGAAATTAATGTCTATATTGAAATAGATCTATGAAGTTATTATTTTAGGCAAATTTTCTACAAAATCCTCCATGATCTTGGAGTTTAGTTTTTTGTTGTAGAAGTTTCTGTTTCTCTTCCCTCTTTTCAAGTCCTGGTGTGAGGTGCAGAACGTCCACCGAGGCAACATGAAAATTTGCCCAATGAAAAATCGCCAAATAAACCAATCGGAAAATGAAATTACACCCAAATCAAAAATAAAAAATGACACATAAAATGTCTCATCTTTATATGAGAAATCTCCCAAAATTTTGAGAAATTTGTAATACGAAAATTAGCCCAAAAATTATGAAAAAATAGTAATTTTTGATATGAAAATCGCTCATTTTCGTATTGAATGTTTTGGATCACTTTCAACATTTTTTTTGGCGATTTTTCGTATACCCGTCACCAACAGATTGTTGGTGACAAAACCAGGGTTATATTCAGATACTAACATTGAAAATCTTTCTAAAGAATATATTTTAGAAATTAGCTCAAAATCAGTATTTTATCATATTCTTTAATATGAGAAAAAAAAACAAAAATTTTATTTATTGTTTTTTTTTTTTGTGTTTGTAGCGGCAATTTTCATATCTTTCCAGATTTTTTTCCATTTTTTTTTTCAAAATATTGAAAATTTAAAAATTTAGAATTTGTCACAGCTTGTCAATCTTAAATATTTCAATATTTCATTAGTACTAAAGATCGTAGTAATGAAATATTTTAAAAATTAGCTCAAAATTTGACTTGAACTGGGATATTGTCTTGGCTCAAGACCATTTTGCATCTATATTTAGTAGAATGCAAATTTATTTACAAATGGCATGGTTATTACTTGGCTGCAGACTACCACGATCATGATTTCGACCATGTCAAAAGTCTTTTCAAGTGGCTTCGCAGCGACTTTTCAACATCAAACCCGGCCTCTATAAGGAGATGATTCTCACAAACGAACTCCTCGCAGAACTCACTTGCCGAATTTGTGTTTAAAAAATCACACCAAGTAATAAAGTACACATGCCATCTTACAAGCATCTCATTGAGTTGCATATGTAAGTATGTGTATATGCAGGTATAGTTACCCAGAAATACTTCTGTCGTGCCAACGCTCATTTGTTTTAGTTTTTTCGTTTATTTTTTTGAATATTGAGAAATTAAAAATGTATATTTTCTCAAATTTATCCTTCAATATTATGAACCTATTTCTCTCGGATTAATTTTATTTTAAGATTTGAAGTAGTGGTTTCAAATGATACACTAACATTAAAGATCGTACTAATGAAATATTTTAAAAATTAGCTCAAAATCGGATTTTGGAATTTTTTAATATAAAAAATGGTTTTAGCATTTTTTGTTTTAATTTTTTTTAATATTGAAAATTTAAAAATGTATATTTTCTCAAATATATCCCTCAATATTATGAATATATTTCTCTCGGGTTAATTTTATTTTAAGATTTGAAGTATTGGTTTCAACCATCCACTGTAATGTTTTATTCGTGCAAAATGTTGAAAATTAAAAAAAATCGAATTTTTCAAAATTATCCTACAATATTTTGACGATATTTCTCTCGAAATAACTTTATATTAACATTTGATGTTTTTGGCAACAACTCACTTACAAAGATCTACTCTACAGTTTTAATTTTTATTTCATTTTTTTTAAATATTGAAAATTTAAAAATTTAGAATTTTTAAAATTTAACATTCAATATTTTGAAGCTATTTCTCTTGGATTAATTTTATTTTAAGAAATAACTTCAATTTGCTTACAGCGATCCACTCTAATGTTTTTATTTAAAATATTTATTTTTTTTAAATATCGGAAAATTTAAAAATATAGAATTCAATATTCTGCAGATATTAATTTTCTGATTAATTTTATTTTACGATTTGTTGTATTGGCAACAACTCACTTACTGTTTTAATTTTAATTTTTTTATGTTTTTTAAATTATTGAATATTTAGAAATTTTCAAATTTAAGGTTCAATATTTTAATGATATTTCTAACGGAATATTTATAATTTAAGATTTGTAGTAATTTCTTAAACTTGCTTTTTGCGATTCACTCGAATGTTTTAATTTTAATTTTTTTCCAAAACATTGAAAATTTAACTAATTTTGAGTTATTCAAAATTTTCCTTAATTAATTTTATTTTAAGATTTGACATTCAATTTTTTCAAATTGTTGAAAATTTAAAAATTTAGAATTTTTTAAATTTTTCCTTTAATATTTGGACGACATTTCTCTTGGATTAATTTTAGTTTAAGATTTGAGGTGTTTGGCCACAACTTGCTAAAGTTTTTATTTTATAATTTTCTCAAAATATTGGAAGTTTAAAAATTTATAATTTTTCAAATTTAAATTTTCAACGTTTTCAAAAATTTAAAAATTAATATTTCGAAAATATTTTATTTTAAGATTTGAGGTGTTTGCCCACAACTTGCTTACTGCGATCCACTCTAATGTCAAGTATTTGTTTAGAACAAATCAAAGCCAATATTGTGATATGCTTGATTGTTGTAAATAAATAAATGAATGAATGAGCGAACGAATGAACATAAAATTCTTGGAGAAGCCAACTGTGGAAGGTGCGCCTGGGGCGATGAAGAAAAAAACGTTGTTATTTTGAAAAAAAAAAAACAAAATTATGATTATTAATAAGTTTGACAGACACACATTTCGAGGTCTATTAATTCTCTGTGTAGTATTTACAAGACAATCTGAAACCTCCAACATGCCAGCAATTTGTTATGGAGTTTTCGTTGCCCCTCCCCTCCTCCTCTTCAGCGAATTGTAAAACTTACAAAATCATATCCTAAGAAAACTCCCACTCTCATGATAAGTGTGATCATGGAGTGATCAAAGTGTCGTTGTAGAAAAAATTATTGTTTATGTCACCGTTTATAAGAATTTAATGAAATTTATTACCTGCGCCCATGGGTTATGAAGGGGGCAAGCAGGGCACACCCTCCCTCGCCAATGGATGATTTAATGAGCCAGTGAATGACAACCACCCACCCACTCAAAGTGGGACTGGTGCGTAAATCTTTGCATTGAAACAAAAGGCATTTCGATGACATTCTTAGGAAATTCTACGTCCCGAACAAATGATTCTTAGGAAACGCGCCCGCGCCCGCCTTTTCACACTTTGTTTTCGGCCAGTTAACACAGTTAAGGTCTCATTTTGGACGAGCCAGAGTTATGAACGAACATACATACGTTGTGTTTTTTGTTTTGTTTAATAAACACTAAACTTTTGTTTATGGCTTATTGGTCGGTTGGTTGACTGGCTGGCTCATATGTTTTCCATTGTTTTCGTTTGTTTTTTTGTTAACTCATCCCAAATCATAAATCACTTTTTGTGCTGGGGTGTCTCTAAAACAATGTGGCTGAGTTTTTCGTTCCCCGGTTCTGTTTTGCCATTATTTTTATGCTTTAATTTTAATTTGTTATTATTTTTTGGAAGTAAATGTTGTTGCCCACCTTCCCTTTCCTCACCACATGTACTAAGCACGGGGTAACCACTCGAAAGGGGAAGTTCCAACATCTGATTAAAGATTAATTAGTAATTTATTTTTCATCGTTTATTTACCTCGAGTACTCTCCGTACAAGAATAGGGCGTTTCAGCGCGGTTGGTTGGTTGGGTTTCTCAAAATCCTCGCCCGAAATTTATTATGTACTGCCAAGTACAGACTGTGCAACTTCAAAGCGGCGGCGGCAGTGGTGTATGAGGTTTTGTAACAAAGTTGCCCACCAGAGGTCATTATGCAGAGTTCAGCGCTTCTTTTGCATATCTCGCACTTTTTTAATGAACAAAACCCTAGAAAAAACAGCGACAAAGGCCAGCTATTCATCATCCAGATAGAGATCTAGCTTAACTTAAACTCAAACTCGGCGAGTAAGTGAAGAAGTGCCTCGTATCGTATTACAGATCTGGTGATCATACTCTTGGTCGTGTGGAGGGATTTGCGACATGTCTGTCAAAATAAATTAACAGTTTTTTTCTTCGGTTACTTAATGTTGTTGACATCATGTCTACGAGACACTTCAGGTTAAAAAAATAATAAAATAATCAAAATTTTTTTAGATGAATGATAAATGAAGGAGAAATAAGGCTGAGTTTGGAATAATATGTAAAAAATGGAAATTAGAAACGAAACAGCTGTTTGAAAATCAAAAAAAATGTTATATACAATTTTATAAATAATTTAAACATTTTTTTAAAATTTTTAAATGAAATTTTCTTCATTTAATATATTTTTTTAAGAAATTCAAAAATATTTAAATTCCTATAATTTACACTGTGGAACACAAGAAAAGAAATGAACCAGGTTCTGACAAAGGATTCTAACAGAGGGATTGAAAATAGATTACACGTGTAGCGGCGTTTTGAAAGTCTTCGTATGTAGCTATTTTTAGAGGGGGTGAATATTTTCCCCTTTTCCACATTTTGATGATGCTTTGGGAAAGGCATAACCTTGTGATCCTTACATTTTAACTACAGGATGTGTTCCGCAATATTACGGAGAACACTACGAGTAACATTTTTGTGGAACATTTTAACTTTCTAGCTCTTCAAAATAGGGATCTTTTTGGTGCCTTATCCAAAAAAGGGTAAAAAGCTTTCCTGTACCGATTGATATTATGAATCGTTATAGGCATAACCTTGTGATCCTTACATTTTAACTACAGGATGTGTTCAGCAATATTACTGAGAACACTACGAATAACATTTTTGTGGAACATTTTAACCTTCTAGCTCTTCAAATTAGGGGTCTTTTTCTAAAAAAGTGGAAAAAGCTCCCCTATACTGATTGATATTATGAATCGTTATAGGCATAACCTTGTGTTCCTTTCATTTTAAGTATATAATGTATTCAGCAATATTACAATATTAGAACACTACGGGTAAATTTTTTTGGAACATTTTAACCCTCTAGCTCCTCAAATTAGGTGTCTTTTTGGTACCTTTTCCAAAAAATGGTAAAAAGCTCCCCTATACCGATTGATATTATGAATCGTTATAGGCATAACCTTGTGTTCCTTACATTTTAAGTACAGGATGTGTTTAGCAATATTACTGAGTACACTACGAGTAACATTTTAACCTTCTAGCTCTTCAAAATAGGGGTCTTTTTGATGCCTTACACAAAAAAGGGTAAAAAGCTCCCCTATACCGATTGATATTATGAATCGTTATAGGCATAACCTTGTGTTCCTTACATTTTAAGTATAGGATGTGTTCAGCAATATTACTGAGAACACTACGGGTAACATTTTTGTGGAACATTTTAACCCTCTAGCTCCTCAAATTAGGTGTCTTTTTGGTACTTTTTCTAAAAAAAAGGGTAAAAAGCTCCCTATACCGACCGATTCATATTATGACATTTTGAGTACAGGATGTGTTCAGCAATATTACTGAGAGCACCACAAATATGTTTGTGGTAAATTTTAACCCGCTCGCTCCGCAATAGAGGAGTCTTTTTGGTCCCTTTTGTATAAAAGAGTAAAAACCGCCGCTAATACAAGGGTTTACTATAATAAAATAAAACAAGATAATTTATTAAAATATAATTTTATCTGAGCGCCCCGGTATTCGAGTTGGTAGCGTGCTCGGCTATCAGCGTGGGGGTTGTGGGTTCGATTCCCACCAGAGGCTCTGGTCTGTCGGTGCAACAACTAGCTACTAGCTGGCTGGACCAAAATTATAATATAAATTTACTTTTTATTTTAATTCATAATAAATAAATAAAAAAATAATTTTATCTTATTTGTAAAGGTGTTCCCCACACTATTTACAAAAAATAAAAAATCATAATTTTATATAAAAAATCTTTTACCTGTACAAAGAATGTCATAACTTCCATATTTATCAATAGATAGATAGTCAGCTATTAAAAAATATAACAAAATACTATTTTTCCATTTTTTTTATTTTTTATGATTTTTTTCCGTGCCTTGTTTTTTCGAAAAAAAAATCTTATTTTGTTAATCTTTTACCTCTACAAAGATTGCTATAACTTCTACATTTATTGCTAGATTTTTTAAATGTATACATCGTTTTCTGCCTTAGAATGTTAGCTATAAAAAAATGGAACAAAATATTATATTAGATTTTTATATATTTTTTATGAATTTTTTTTTCAGAAAAAAATTATTTTTCGAAAAAAAAATCTCATTTTTTTTTGCAAAATTTCTGCAATAAAGTCTCGTTTTTAATGGAGTACGACGCGAATACTATTGTTTGTTAAATGGAAAAGAAAACTTTCACAAATAGCTTTGGTATTCTTTCAATTCAAAGAAATTCCAATATAAATGATGAAAATTCGAATTATTTTAATCATCATAAATTTGACGTTCTCTAGATTTTAAGTAGAGCATGTGTTCGGCAATGTTAATTAGAACACTACGAGTAACATTTTTGTGGTACATTTTAACCCGCAATAGAGGGGTCTTTTTGGCCCCTTTAAAAAGGGATAAAAAATCATATATTTTTTTCGCCTCTGCAAAGAGTGCCATGACTTCTACATTTATTGACATGTATATCTCATTTTCTGTCTTAGAATGTTAGCTATTAAAAAATATAATATTTTTTCCGATTTTTTCTTCTATTTTTTATGATTTTTTCAAAAAAAAAAGGTATTTTTTTCTTAATTTTTAGGAGACTGTTCCTAAACCACTGTTGCTATGTGAACGTGATGTTTGCAATATACCTTTAATTGAACATATTATTGTGTAGGGATTTTAAGCATTTTTTTAAAAAAATAATATTGTTCAAAAAATTATTTTGCCTCTGCAAAGAATGTCATAGATAGATAGATACATTCATAGATAGATTATTTACGTGTATATCTCTTTTTCTGCCTTAGAATGTTAGCTATTCAAAAATAGTACAAAATACTTTTTTTAATTTTCCTTCTGTTTTCTATGATTTTTTTCCTAAATGATTTTTTTGTGAAAAAAAAAATATTTTTTCTTAAACAATTTTTTTTTGAAAAAAAAAAATATTTTTTCTTAAACAATTTTTTTTTAAAAATATTTTTTCTTAAATAATTTTTAAAAAAAAAAATATTTTTTCTTAAATAATTTAAAAAAAAAAAAAAATTTCTTAAATAATTTTTTTTTGAAAAAAATATTTTTGCGTAAATATTTTTTTTTTTTAAAAATATTTCTTCTTAAATAATTTTTTTTTGAAAAAAAAAATATTTTTTCTTAAATATTTTTTTTTTGAAAAACAAAATATTTTTTCTTAAATAATTTTTTTTTGAAAAAAAAAATATTTTTTCTTATCTCCTAAAAAATAAGAATAAATACTTTTTTTCCTAAAGTCAGTCATTTTTAATCATAATTACCTCTTACTGAACATTAAAGTGAATGCGATCGGGCCTATTTACAAAAAATCATAATTTTATTATTTTTTCTTCTATTTTTAATGATTTTTTTCGAGTCAGCAAAAAATATTTTTCACAAAAAATCTCTTTTTTTTTAATTTATTGGAAACTGTTTCTATATGAAAGTGAAATTCTTTTTAAATATAGCCACCATAATTACCTTCAATTGATTATGTAAGCGGGTGTGATCGGGCATATTTACAACAAATAGAAAAATCTTATTTTACTTTTTTTACCTCTACAAAGAGTAGCATAACTTTTATATTTATCAATAGATGTTTTACATGCATTCACTGTTTTCTGCGTTAGAATGTTGGCTATTAAAAAATATAATAAAATATTTTTTTCTTCTATTTTTTATGATTTTTTTTCGAGCCAGCAAAAAATCGAAAAAATTATGTTTTCTTAATTTTTAGGAGACTCTTCCTAAACTACTGTTTCTATTGGAAAGTGATATTCACAATTAATGCCTTAGAAGGGCATCTATTAAAAAATAGGACAACATATTTTTTCCTGATTTTTTATAATTTTTTTGTCTACACAGCAAAAAAAGATTTTTTCGAAAAAATGGGGTTTTCTTTATTTTTAGCAGACTGTTCCTAAATCAGTGTTCCTACGTAAAAGTGATCTGTGCAGCATTTGTAGCCATCTTAATTACCTTTAATTGAACATATAAGTGGTGGTGATCGGAGCCATAGTTCCAAAATGAGAGAACCCATATTAATGGTAACTTCGGCGAAAATTGGAATTTTTGTAAAAAAAAAAATTAAATACTGTCTTTGGTCTAATTTTATGTCTTAAAGTTATTAAAAAGTTGTTGTAGATAACAGAAGATGTGATTTATACTCTTATTAAAATATTTAAATTGAAAAAAAGAGGTGTATATTAATAAAAATATTAACACTTACTCCAACGTATTGTCTCATCTAACTGCTGCTACTAATATTTTCAAGCTTCAGCGAGTTTAAATCATGCATGCACACAGCGACAAATTTGAGGAGCGTGTCATTTAGGTAGTTATATTCGTAAAGCATACTTATCACCACGTATTTTTAATAAAGCCAATTTTCCAGAGAGCCATGGCCACCCCTCCCCTTTAAGAACGTCTGCCTTGATTGCCGGTTAACCTTCTTTGAAATGTTTAATTTCCTCCCTCTCACTCTCTGCATGCATTTGGCGTGTGATATCACATCAATTATGGCAAAGAAAGCATTCTTAAGCATTTAAATGAAAATTTAAATTGGATTTTTCCAAAAAGACGCCAAACAAACTACGAGTGGCAGCCGCAGCATCAGCAACACATACACACACACATTTAAAGCGGAAATGAGCCATATTTTATTTGTTTGGTGGTTATCTGTAATTGTGGGGTGGTGTAGTGGTGCTGGCTATGTAAGTGTGTTTGTGTGTCTTTTATTCCAAATTGTCTGAATGTGGGTGTGCTGGTAAATGTGGTTGGTTAGTGAGAGAGTGCGTCGTGCTAGGGTTGTTGAGTTGTTTTTTCTGTTTTTTTTTTGTTTGGTCCGAGTATGGAAAGTTCTTTTCTAATGCTGGTGGTGACGGTGCCCACTGAGGGTGGTTGAGGCGGTGCTGCTGGCAGTGGCTGTTGTTCAATTGTGCTTAATTAAACTCAAGTTGACCAATTTGTATGCAAATGATCCGAAATGATTCATATGCTAATTTAATAACATTTTATGAACTTATTTCGCCTCTTACTTATTTTTTTGCCTCTAAAGTTGTTGCTTTGTGTGCGCGCGCTAAACTATGTGTCATTTAATGGCACAAACGGATAACACGCGTTTTGTGTTATGTTTTCCCCGGCCGGCCCAACAAAGAAAAAAGGCCCACGAAATAACTTAGCCAAGCACAAGCACAAGAGCAACAACAACAATAACTATGTTAATAATATTTGCATAGTAATGGTTTAATAATCAAATATGGCATAAATGCTTAAGATGTCCAACAAAATGTAAGAAAGTAAATAGAGAAGAACCTCTTCCCCATCACCCCGAAGCAGGGGCAGTTAATTTTGTAGCGAACTGCGGACTCCAAACTGACTCGTCCAAAAAAAATATTTACATAAATTTATTATAAAGAAACGAACCGAAAAAGAAAAACAACCTCCCAAAAAGGACAAACAAGTTTGAGTTTGTAGAGGGTTTTCTTTATCTTCTTCTTCTATGAAATAGATCCTAAAAGTATGCTATAATTTATGTATTAAGACAAAGCCTAACAGCAGGACAACGAAGATGGCGAATGGCGCAATGTAATGTAATTATTTAAAGTTCGACCTTAAGGCTGCTGCGTGTGGGCCTTTTTGTTGGCTGCCGTCCGGGCCCGTAAAGGCATTTGGAAATTCGATAAAACAAAGTATTGGAAAATAGAAAATCCCAAAAGGTTGACAATCTGTCTGGGATGTATATACAGTCATTTTTAAGAAGCTTTAAATTTTATTTAAGAAAAAACACATAACAAGTGGAAAAGTTGGGTTATTTGTTACTATGAACCCCTCAAATAGGCTTTGTTTTGACATTCGCATACAAAATGAACAAGTTAGTGAATAAAAAACAATACAGGAATAAAACTACTGTATTTTTTGATACTTACAAATTTTTCTATTATCTTTTAAGCGACAGTTTGGAATTTGTTTTACAATGAATTGTTGAAATTGTTGTTTGTCTTTATAACTACAAAAAATAAAATTAATAATTAAAAAAATGAAATAAATATTAAAGATTTTTTTTTTAATTTGATTTCCAAAGCCAAAACTAAAACAAAATTATTTTTCCCGATTTCTTAAAAAAAATATTTTTTCCGATTTTTTTCTTTATTCTTTCTATATTTTATGATTCTTTTCATATGCCACAATGAAAAAAAAAAACAAATTTTAATTTAATTAATTTGAAGACTGTTCCCACCAAACCACTGTTGCTATGTAAAAGTGATATTCGCATTACATAAAGCCACCATAAGTTATCTCTCATTGAACATATAAGTGGTTGTGATCGGGCCTATTTTCAAAAAAAATAAAAAATCATATTTATATAACTTCTACATTTATCCATAGACATTTGACATACATACATTGTTTTCTGCGTTAGAATGTTGGCTATTAAAAAATATTATGAAATATTTTTTCCCGATTTTTTGCTATTTTTTATGAATTTTTTTCGAAAGAGCTAAATTTTTTTTTCGAAAAAAAAATATTTTTTTTTAATTTTTAGAAGACTGTTTTTTATGATTTATTTTCGAAACAGCTAAAATTTTTTTTTCGAAAATAAAAATATTTTTTTTTTAATTTGTAGAAAACTGTTCCTAAACCACTGTTTCTGTAAGAAAGTGATGTTCGCATTAATTGCGAACATCACTGGATGTGCCCGAGCACATTTTCAAAAAATAAAAAAAAATCATAATTTTTTCAACAAAAATTTACGTCGACGAAGCTTGTCATAACTTTTACATTTATCCATAGATCTTTTACATATATATTTCGTTTTCTGCTTTAGAATGTTGGCTACTAAAAAATAGGACAAAATAAGTTTTCCTGATTTTTTTCTATTTTTTATGATTTTTTTCCTGTCAAAAAAGAAAGAATAAAAAAATAAATATTTTTTTCTCATTTCTTTGGAGACTGTTCCTACACCACCATTTCTATGTGAAAGTGATCTGCGCAATATTTATAGCGGGTGTGAACGGGCTTATTTGCACAGAATAGCAAAATCACATTTTTATTTTTATCTCTACAAAGAGTGTCATAACTTCTACATTTACTAATCGTTCCTTTACAAATGTACATTATTTTCTGCGTTAGAATGTTGGCTATTAAAAAATATAATGAAATATTTTTTCCCGATTTTTTGCTATTTTTTATGATTTTTTTTCGAAACAACTAAAAAATTTTTTCATTAAATTTTTTCGAAAAAAAATATTTTTTCTTAATTTTTAGAAGACTGTTCCTAAATCACTGTTTCTATAATAAAGTGATATTCGCATTAAAGCCTTCGTAATTACCTTTAATTGATGGAAGTGCTCTGGTGTATTTTCAAGAAAAATCATAATTTTTTTTAAATTATCAATTTATCCATAGATCTTTTATATGTATATATCGTTTTCTGCTTTAGAATGTTGGCTACTAAAAAATAGGATAAAATAATTTTTCCTGTTTTTTCTATTTTTTATGATTTTTTCCTGTCAACAAAAAATATTAAAAACATAAATATCTTTTCTCATTTCTTTGAAGACTGTTCCTACACCACTGTTTCTATGTGAAAGTGATCTGCGCAATATTTATAACCGGCCTATTTACACAAAATAGAAAAATCACATTTTTGATTTTCATCTCTACAAAGAGTGTCATAACTTCTACATTTACTAATCGAATCTTTACAAATGTACATCGTTTTCATTCTAAGGAATGTTGGATATTAAATAATAGAACAAAATAATTGTTTTCCATTTTTTTTTTCTATTTTTATGACTTTTTACGAGCCAGCAAAAATTTGTAGCCATCATAATAACGTTTAATTGAACATACAAGCGGATGTCATCGTACTTACCTTCGCCGAAAATTGACATTTTTGTAAAATTCCAAAAAATAATCTATATTTTTTATAATATCGCCTACACTCGATTTATATTAAAAGTCATTTTAATTTAAAAGTAACTAACTACCACAAAGAATATTTTGACAATTTGCCGGAGAACAAAAATAATTGCGAGTGTTTATTGGGAATATAAAAATACCTCCACTATGTTTCTTTTTTCTTTAAGGCATCCTCGGCATGCGCCTTGTCTACCTGAATAGCTGTTGTGCCTTCAGCCGTGAGAAACCCCTGACATACGTAGAACAAAAATGTGTGAAAATGGCTAAGGATAACTAATTAAGTGGTCTAATAGAATATCTAAAAATATTCATTTTATTAATTATCCCATACACTTGTGTACATGTCAAATGGCCCCGAATGGAATGCCCAGACATGTACCACATTTATATGTAGTATACATTTAGGCTCCATTTTGATTAACCTTGACACTCGGTTAATTTGTATTTCGTATATTTTACGCATAACTAACATTGTGATATCTATTAGCATACTTTTAGAAGATTTTCATTTATTAATATTATTATTTTTTTGGTTTGGCAAATAAATATTTCCAGTGGGCTTTTGTTGATGACAACCCTTTCTGTGATCGGAGGAAAAGTCATATATTTGCGATTCAGTTTGCGTTAAAAAGCCAAGCCGCCATAAATTAACAGCTTAAATGTACTTGAAGAACATTTTTTATGGGATATAATTTTAGGAGAAAAAATGGAGCCAAACAAAATACACATATAAGGAAATGAAAGCTATTCATTTAATACATTTATAAACATTAGCAGTTTTTTGTCGTGACAAGGAAGTAAAATTTATGATACGACCAATTTAGTTTCAAGTTTATACTCACTTTGGTACAATTCACATTGAAAATTAATTAAAATTATTGAAATTAATTTTTTGCCCATTTTTGCTAGCAATATTGTCAATAAAAATAAATATTTAATTTTTACGACCCGGGAAAGTATATGCAAACTTTTATTTGCTGTCCTTGGAATATTTGTTCAGGGTCAGGTTTACTTTACTCATATTTCCAAATAATTAAAATCTTTTAATTTGCTACCAATTTTCAATTTCAATGTCATAGAACAAAATCGAGCATTTCTATTGCCTACCTCTAGGCGGCCCTTGCCCCTAATATCTTTGCCTATTTTTAGGATCACATCGTAAAATATTTGCCCCCCCCCCCCACGTGAAATGCAATAAACGAACGAACAACAAACAACCAATTGCCGTTTCATTTCCTTAATGCGTAAAAATTAATTAAATTTTATTTCCACAACACTCAGTCACTCGCGCCGCGGAGCGCAAGACATACGACCGCCATGAGATGCTATCTGGCGGGCGGTTCTCATTGTGTTTCATTTCCCCGGTTACGGTTTACAGGCTGGCGTGCAAACGTGACGCCTTCAAAACCTGAGAGCACGTGTAATGAGGGAAATTTATAAGATTTACTCCAAATATTTTTCATTAAATATTTCGCTTCCATGTCATAAAGCCTGACGACAGCAATGCTGACTATGCCAACGTTGGCGAGCAGTAAGGAACAGCAATGACAACATTGCTGGCCATGTAATTGCTCCAACACGTTGTGCTACAAACTCGAAATAGCAAAGCCCGACCGTTCCCAGTGCTGGCAGGGGAGGGTAGGGGAGGGGGATAGCTTAAAAGTAACAATAATTTCTGAAGTGTGCTTGGAGTGTTGTCGTCGAGAGTTACACTGCATTTGATGAAAGTCATAAAACAAAAGACTGGCGAAGAACATGGCTGTTTCGTAGCCATTGCTACTGTTAACGCTCTGCCACACGTTGCCGTTGCCGATGCCATTGCTGCTGTTGTAGCTGTTCTTTTTTTATTGGCGATTTCGCTTCCAAAAAAGGCGTAACTTTGTTAACGAGATGCTATAAAAATCCATTCCATTGTAACTAAATAGACAAAAGTCTTCTCCGGTCTACATATTACTGGTGCGGTAGGCTTTCTTTATGGCAACTTAATAATTGTGTATTTTGCTGGGAAGGCGGCAGCGGCAGCGGCGGCGTCTGCCAGTCTGTCAAGTGTTTTCGGGGGATTTCTAAGACATGTCTGAGTCATAAAACCGTAGGAAAAAAAAATTGCCAAACACAAACTGTCCCAACTTTCTTCGGCTGTGTTGGGGATGGGGTTGGATTATAATAAAAAAATAATAAATTTTCAAAATGTAATAAAATATTTTTATTTCGTGTTGAGCGCCGTGGAGACAAGATAAAATTAACCTTCAGAAATTTCTCTGTTTTTCTGTTTTAATTTTCCTAAAGTGTTTTTATTTATTAAGCTATATTTTTCAATGTCAGCTCTTTGGGGGTGTGATGAGGAGGACGGAAATGGAAATTTATTAATTGATGTATTAAAAAACAGGCTCAATAAATATGATCTATTGTCTACTTTTAGGCTACTGAAGTGATTCAGGTGTCTGTTTCTAGGCTTTTATATATTTTCTTGGTTCCTGAAAGTATGGTTTGAATATAGTTATTTAGCTGCAAGATACAAGGAGACAAGATACAATTAACCTTCAGAAAATTCTCTGTTTTTCTTTTTAATTTTCCTAAAGTGTTTTTATTTATTAAGCTATATTTTTCAATGTCAGCTCTTTGGGGGTGTGATGAGGAGGACGGAAATGGAAATTTATTAATTGATGTATTAAAAAACAGGCTCAATAAATATGATCTATTGTCTACTTTTAGGCTACTGAAGTGATTCAGCTATTTCTAAAGTCTCTTTCTAGGCTTTTATATATTTTCGTAGTTCCTTAAAGTATGTTTTGAATATAGTCATTTAGCTGCAAGTCTTTTTTGTTCGAGAATGCCTTTAAATTCTTTTTTCGTTTTTTTTCAATTCATCAATTGATTTTATTATTATAAAAATCTATTAATTATATTTTGGGAAATTTGAAAAAGTGAAAATAAAATGCTATTTTGTCTCCTAGGTGCGCTCAACATGAAATGAAAATATTTTATTTTCAAATTTCCCAAAATATAATTAATAGATTTTAATAATAATAAAATCAATTGATGAATTGAAAAAAGATTCAATAAATATAATCTAAGCTAATTGATGAAGTCTGTAGATATATATATCTATGGCATACTTTTAGGCTTGTGAAGCGATTTAGGTGTTTCGAAAGCCTATTTCCAGGCTTCTACATAATTTATGAGGTCCCGAAAAGTAATATAGCAATTGCTAAAATGTCTGTATAAGTAAATATATTTTTATTTTGTAAAAAATAAAAATCGCAATTTAAATAAATATTTTACGTCTTCTACATTTATCCTTACATCTTTTACATGTGGACCTTGTTTTTTTCGTTAGAATATTGGTTTTTTTAAAATAGAACAAAATATTTGCTCTCGATTTAATTTTTATTTTTTAAGATTATTTCATGCCACCATTTTTTTAATATTATTTTTTTTTAATTCTTTGGTGATAGCTTCTCAACCAATGTTGCTATGCAATTGCTATTTGCATCCACAATAATTACATTTACTTTAACATATAAGACTCATATTTAAAAAATTGGAATTTTATGAAAAAAAATCGATATATTTTTTCCGATTTTTTATATTTTTATTACATACAATTATTATTTATTTATTTTTTGAAAAAAATCATTTAAAAAAATTTAGTTTTTTTTTTCAAAAATTAAAAAACTATTTTGATATATTTTTTAATATTCTAACATTCTAATGCAGAGAGCAATGTCTACATGTAAAAGATCTAAGGATAAATATAGAGGTTTTATAGAGGTTATATTCAATATTCTAAAGAGCTTTTTACTCAAAGTATGTTAACCCTGAAATCATAAATGGCCGGCCGGCCAATCAAATCAACATTGAAGAAATCTTCTCTTTATGAACGAAAACAAAAATCATACAACCTCACAAGACCACAACAATGCGAATTGCACTCATAATAATAATAATAATCAGGTTTTATGCAAAATCAAATAAAATATCCAAAATTATTACTTAAATTTAATGGCCAACATAAATTTCATCATTTATGGCCAAGTCCAAACAACTTCAACTCCTGGCAAGAGCTCTTAACCACCCCCCCCCCCCCCCCCCCCCCACCATCAATACCCTCAGAACAGCATTACCGGGCGGGCGGTGGCCAGAACCCGCCACAGCAAAAACGAAAATCCAATTTGGAGAAAAGACATTACTATTACTATCCCAATATTGTCGGTAATTCGTAAATGCCAAATTTCATTACAATTTCTATCCATAAAAAATGAGAATGACACACAGAGCGAGACACTTCCAGCTGGCTTGCAGGCTACAGGCCGTTAGACAGAGACAGATGGGCGGTCGGACGGACGGACGTGCAAGAAAGGAATAAAAGACAGGACACAAAATAGCAACCATGAAATTAAAAATATTTATGTTTGCTTGTTGTTTTCGTAAACCCCAACCCCTAGTCGCTCCCCCAAAAACAACCTGAACCATCTCATCAGCACCAATGGTCCTTAGACAGACAACACACACACACACACACATACATACACCCACACTCCTTGCAGTATGCGGAAACGTTAAATAAAGCCTACTTTAAGGTGTTGTTGCTATTATTTTTGCCTCGCAATGATTTCGTTTGCCTTTTGTTGGGTTCATGTTACGCTTTAACACTTGTTAAGGCATTACTTAAGAATATTATTTTTTTCGTTTTCTTCTTCGCAATTCCTTCATTTCCCCACCACCTCCTTCCTCACTCGGTTCGTTCGTGTGTCTTCGGTAGTATCTTTCATTACTTTATGGTCGTCGTCTCCCACCCCTCACCATTTGCTGCTGTTATATTTTGCTTCCGTGTATGAGTTTGTTTGTGGGGTGCTGCTGGTGGTGGGGGTTGTTCTCGGCATTTTCTGCTCCTTTTGCACTGAAAATGTCAATTTCAATAATAACTTTCACCTTGTCTAAATGCTGGCACAAACACATACACACACTCAGAATCTCATGTACATGACTGCAGTCAGGCCTTAGAAGTATGCTTCAAAATTTTGCTTTAGAAGCGACGGAGAAAAAAAATCCATGGCACAGTGTTTCGAAAAGTGTAAAGGTTTGTATAAAACAAAAATTTTTTTATGGATAAAAAATGTTTATAGGTGGAAATTGTTTATGGATGAAACAAATTTTTATGGATAAAAAATTTCATGGATAAAAAAATTTTCATGGATAAAAATATAAAAAAAAAGTTTTTTTGATTATAATTTCTTGATAGACGAGACCTTTTTTTCATAAAATCAACACAAACAATTTTTTATGGATAAAAAAATGTTTATGGATGAAACAAATTTTTATGTTAAAAAATTTCATGGATAAAAAAAATTTTTATGGATAAAAAAATTTTCTTGGATAAAAATAAAAATATAAAAAATAAAGTTTTTTTGATTATAATTTCCTGATATCCAAGATCTATTTTTTCATAAAATCAACACAAACAATTTTTTATGGATAAAAAAATGTTTATGGATGAAACAAATTTTTATGGTTAAAAAATTTCATGGATAAAAAATTTTTATGGATAAAAAAATTTTCATGGATAAAACTAAAATATATAAAATAAAGTTTTTTTATTATAATTTCTTGATAGACGAGACCTATTTTTTTTCATAAAATCAATACAAAATTTTTGTATGGATAAAAAATGTTTATGGATGAAACAAATTTTTATGGATAACAAATTTCATGGATAAAAATATAAAAAATAAAGTTTTTTTGATTATAATTTCTTGATAGACGAATCCTTTTTTTTCATAAAATCAACACAAAAAAAATTTTTGATGGATAAATAAAATGTTTATGGATGATACAATTTTTTATGGTTAAAAAATTTCATGGATAAAAAAATTTTATGCATAAAAAATTTTCATGGATAAAAATAAAAATATAAAAATAAAGTTTTTTGATTATAATTTCTTGATAGACGAGACCTATTTTTTCATAAAATCAATACAAATTTTTTTATGGATAAAAAATGATTATGGCTGAAACAAATTTTTATGGTTAAAAAATTTCATGGATAAAAAAATTTTATGGATAAAAAAATTTCATTGATAAATATAAAAAATAAAGTTTTTTTGATTATTTTTCTCGTCTATCAAGAGACCTATTTTTTCATAAAATCAATACAAAAATTTTTTATGGATAAAAAAATGTTTATAGATGAAACAAATTTTTATGGATAAAAAATATGGATAACGAATTTTATGGATAAAAAAATTTCATGGATAAAAAAGTTATGGATAAAAAATGTTTTGGATAAAACAAACTTGTACGGATCAAAATTTTTTTATAGATAAAAATTAAAGTTTATCGATTATCACTCTTGATATCCTTTATACAATCATCGGATAAATAAAAAATTATGGATATACTACTAAAAACTAAAAGCAATTAGGCAGAAGGATGTGTATGAGGAGGTGCTTGCAACAAAAAATTAAAATTTTGTGATCGAGACCTAAAGCATTTATTGAGCATTGAGACATAAAATTAATACAAAAATATTATTTATGGATAAAAAAACAAATAAAAATGAAGTTTATTGATTAAAATTTATTGATGTCCGAAACCTAATTTTTTATGGATAAAAAATTGTTGTGGATAAAAAATTTTTATGGGTAAAAAATTATGGATAAATGCAAATTTATGGATAAAAAATGTTTAGCGATATAAAATATGGATAAAAAGTGTGGATTAATAAAATATACGGATAAAAAAATTATGGCTAAAAAACAAATAAAAATGAAGTGTATTGATTATAATGTCTTTCGTTATCCGAGACCTAAATTTTTTTATGGGTAAAAAAATTATGGATAAAAAATTTTATGGGTAAACAATTTTTATGGATAAATAAAAATTTATGGAAAAAAATGTTTAGGGAACAGGAAATAATATGGAAAGTGTGGATTAAAAAAAATATGGATAAAAAAATTTACGGATAAAAAAATTATGGATAAAAAAATATAGATCAAAAAATTTTTATCAAAATAAAGTTTTCTTTTCTTAATAACCGAGACCAAAATGTTTTCATTAAATCAATTAATTAAAAAATTTATGGATAAATGAAAAAAAAATACGAAAATTCCAATTCTCTTCTAAGGTACCATTAATATTTGTACTCTAATTTTGCATTTATATTTTCAATTAAAGCTACTTTTGGTGGCTACTAAAGTGGTGAATTTGAATTTCACATAGAAACTGTGGATTAGGATAGTGTTAAAAAAAATGAGAAAAAATAGATTTTTTTTTTTTTGAAAAAAAAAAAATTATAAAAATATGTCACAGGTAAACAAATTGATTTTGTCAGGACAATTATTTTTTTAACTTTCCACTCAAATTTTTCCATCCATTTTATGATTTTAACCACAGTACGTCATTGTTATTTTCCTTGTTTCCTTCTTCCTTTATTTTCTTACATCGTGTGGGGGGGAGGGGAAACAAACAGCTCCCTCCATCAACGCCTTCTGCTCCCCCGTATTTGGGAGAATGTGGTAAAAAGTCGTTATTTCATGGAGTATTCCCTTCCGTAGCATATTTGTACCATTTGAGCAAAGCCATGGCTGGGGATATATGTTTGTATGTGAATGTTTGTCTACGGTTATACACAGTCCCGGGGTATTGTCAGGTATTGGTATGTATGTCTGCATCCATGTGTGTGTGGGTATACTACCCTCCATTTTTATTACTTTAGAAGGCTAGTTAGTTTTTATTCCTGTTTATACATACATACATACATTCGTATAAATACATATATTTCTTCTTTTTTGGCAAAGTTGTATGTTTTCGTTTGCTTTTTCCTGCCTTCGCCATGTCCCCCTTTTCGTATGGGTGGGTCTGGTGTTAAAACAATCAATGAATGTGTGTGTGTGGGTGTATATGCATGTGTGTATGTGTTATCCTCCCTCCCCCCACAAACATATGAATCTCATGAATCATTTACCTCGCAGGCAATAATAGTTATTTTTTTCGATTTACCTTTTTTTTCGTTTTGTTTTGTTTTCCAGGCAGTGGGAGGGATGGAGGGAAGGAGGATATCATTAGAAATGATAAATTGACTCAATAATAACAGGAAGAAACTCGAGCAATATGTGTGTGTGTGCTTAAGCCTAAAAGTAGACAATATTTTAGGATTCCGCCCACTCACCGAAAAAAGTAGGCAACACATTTGCTTAAAACAACAAACAGGCAAACATAATTCCCTTTCGACCACATTGTTATTTTTAAGTATAATCTGCCCAAAATCTTATTTAACTTTTCTTTGGGTTTTCTCTTCGCCTGCCCGACTGCCTGCCATAATAACAAGATTCATTAAAAATAATTGGCATTAAGACCCCAAAAGTAGGCCGTATTTTTTTAAGACTATTTCTAGTAACACCTACAACTACACCTACCTAGTTCGTGTTATTGTAGATGATGCTGTGGGCTGGTCACCAAAACCTAGAGTGTAATTGAAGTTATATTCTCCCCCTGGACATCGTGAGGATTTATTTGAAATGGTGTTATAATTTTTGCTAAATTACTAGGTCATAATGCAACGCAATGCTGGATATTTCCAGTTCATAAAATTTTGTGATTTAATTTCTTATCCGTTATGCTTATCCTAACAACAATAATTACAATCTTTATTATAAATAATGCGTAAGCATTTGGGCGTCTAAAAGTTGGCAATAATTTAAGTGATTTATAACAGCCTAAAATTAGACACTTTATCATAAAATTAATATAAATTAATGGCATTTATTCGCATATATATTTATGTGAGCTGGAAGTGGGCAGTGTAATTTTATTTGTTTTTAAAAGATTTAGATAAAGCTAATTGTAAAATATTTATCTTCACTGAGTAATATTTAACAGTCGCCTAAAAATATATTGGGGATGCCAACAAGTTAGTTAGTTTCTGACCAGTCCAAGTTGTGATAAAATATATCACAGCTTGAGTAAATCTGTAAATTTAGTTCAAAATTGAGAAAATAACATCCAAATCAAATGAAAGAAGAATATTTATAATGTTTAATTAATTTTTAATCTGTGATGAATTATATCACAGCTTAAAAATGTAGATATAGTAGTAAATAAATTATTTTTCACAGGTTTAAATGTGAAACAAAGTGAATTTTTGATATTTTCTGATGTATGAAGTTTCACAAAAGTTATAATAAAATATATCACAGCTTAAGAATCCCAGAAATTTTATTTAAAAATTAAGAAATTAAACGGGAATATTTATAATATTTATTACGTTTTAATCTGTGATGAAATATATCACAGCTTAAAATAAAGATCTATAAGTAAATAAATTGATTTTTTGGTCAAATTTAAGAACAAGAAACACTATCAGACGGTTTTATAAAGTTAGTGATTAGTGATAAAATTTATCACAGTTTCAAAAACCCAATAGTATCAAAGAAATTGGATTCTTTTGAGATTTTCTGATATATGTAAGTTTGAAAAAATCGCAGTGTGAGGAAACCTAGAAATTTATTTCAACATTAAGAATATTTACAATATTTATTAATTTTTAATCTGTGATGAAATATATCACAGCTCAATAATAAAGATCAAGGAGTAAATAAATTGATTTTTTTTGGCAAACTTTATGAATAAGAAACACTTTGAGACGGTTTTATAATGTTTGTGAGTTGTGATAAAATTTATCACAAGTTCAAAAAATTGATTTTGTGGAAGAAGTATAAGAGACAATGTTTATTTTGATAATTTGAATAAATGTATTTCAACATTAGAATATTTATTAATTTTTAATCTGTGATAAAACATATCACAGCTCAATGATAAATAGCTAGTAGTAAATAAACTGATTTTTGGCAGACTTTATGAATAAGAAACACTTTGAGAGGGTTTGATAATGTTTGCGAGTTGTGATCAAATTTATCACAGGTGCGAAAAACTGATTTTGTGAGACAATGTTTATTTTGACAATTTGATTAAATATATTTCAACATTAAGGATATTTACAATATTTATTAATTTTTAATCTGTGATGAAATATATCACAGCTCAATGATAAATATCTAAGAGTAAATAAATTGATTTTTGGCAAACTTTATGAATAAGAAACAATTTCAGACGATTTTATAATGTTTGTGAGTTGTGATAAAAATATATCACAGGTTCTAAAAATTGATTTTGTGAAGGAAGTATAAGAGAATATGTTTATTTTGACAATTTGATTAAATTTATTTCAACATTAAGGATATTTATTAATTTTTAATCTGTGATGAAATATATCGCAGCCCAATAATAAAGATCTAGGATTATATAAATTGTTTTATGACTAAGAAACACTCTGAGATGGTTTTATAATTTTTCCGAGTTGTGATAAATTTTATCACAAGTACTAAAAATTGATTTCGTGAAGGAAGTATAAGAGAATATGTTTTTTTTGACGATTTGTTATATATTTTTGTGTGAAAACACAAACGAAAAACTGAAATTAAATCACTACAGTAATTTTAGATTTTTATTCTGTGATAGTATGCATCGAAACTTTGTTATTTGTTCATAAACCCTAGAGTATCCAAGAAAGTTGATGTATTTCAGATTTTTTGAATATACAAAACTTCAAAATTTTATTATAGAGTTAAATGAAAATTCAATTACTACGGCTATTGTTCTTTTTTCTTCTGTGATAAAATATATCACAAGTTTGTTATTATAATTTAGTATTTCATTTCATAATATATATGTTAAACAGAAACAAAATTAACCAGTTTAAGCTTTTTTCAGACTTGTGATAAAAATGTATCACAGGTAAAAAAACTGCTTTTGTGCAGAAAGTATAGCTGAAAGTGTTTTTTGACAATTGGTCGAATTTTGTGAATATATGCAAAATTAAAACAAATAGCCAAAAGATAAATGAAAACTATATAGCTACTGGATTTTTTGTTTTTCTTCTGTGATAAAATATATCACAACATTGATATTATAATTTAGTATTTAAATTTCTGATAATTTTTAAGTAGAACGCTTGTTGAAGCAGTTATAGCTTGTTTCAGACCTGTGATAAAAATTTATCACAGGTAAACAAACTGATTTTGTGTAGGAACTATAACAGAATATGTTTATTTTGACAATTTGTTGAATATTTGAGTGTGAAATCACGAATTAAAAACGGAAATTAAAACACAACGGTAATTTTTGATTTTTATTCTGTGATATTATGCATCGAAACTTTGTTATTTTGTTTTTTTTTTTTTGTTTGAACTTATCCAAAACTTAAAATGTATCTTAAAGTTAAATGAAAATTAAATATCTACAGTAATTTTTAGATTTTAATCAGTGATAAAATATATCACAAGTTTGATATTATAATTTTGTATTTTAAGTAGTAATAGTATATTAGTATTATATTTAGTATTCTTAACCAGACAAAAAGATGAACCAGTTTTAGCTTGCTTCAAACTTGCGATAGAAAATTTGTCACAGGTTCAAAAAACTAATTTTGTGAAGGATGTTTTTGCTTTGAAAATGTTCGACTATTTTGTTTTTTTTTTTTTTTTTTGTGAATATATGCAAAACTAAATAAATAGTATAAAATAATATATAAATTAAATACCTACAGTGATAATTCTTTTTTATTCTGTGATAAAATATATCACAAATTTGATGTTTTGTTTCAATTTATGCAAATCTTAAAAAATAGACTAAAGTTAATTGAAAACTAATAAAATGCAGTATTTCATGTTTTTTTCTGTGATAAAATATATCACAACATGATATTATAATTTAGTATTTCAGTTTCTAATATTTGTTAACCAGATAAAAAGTTGAATCAGCTTTAGCTTGTTTCAGACTTGTGATAAAATATATATCACAAGTTCAAAAACATTTTTCAGCGTCTATATTGTACAGAATGCCTTTTCTATTGTTATATGTATAGTTATATCTGCAGTAATATTATTGATTTCATTCACTTATATTGTTTTAAATATTTAAATAACCAAAAAACTGCTGGAGTTTCCTGGCCTTTGGATTTTAATCATTAACATTAATTAAGTTTCATTCATTGATTCGACCTTCATGACTTACCCAATGATTTCTTGGCTTTTCATGAACACCATTCATAACAAAATATCAGCCTGACTTAACACAATCATCTGATGTTACAATCTTTTGGATTTCTAAACACCACAATGTACAAATTGCTTCTCAGTTATTAACGTATTTTACTCTCACCGTTGAAAAAGTGTGTCACAGAAAAAAAAAACATTTTTTCGTATAACAATGAAATACAATAAACAATGTGCACAAAAACAAATCATTTGCATATCACAAAATGTCCCAGTCATACCATCGCCAACGCCACCCGCACCACAGCGAAATCTCGTCTACTGCCATTCTGGTCCAGGAGGAGGCGGAGACGGGTTATTACTATGTTGTTATTACTATGTTTTGTCACAATATTATTTAAATAAATGAAAACAGCAAGTGGCAAATGAAAATTGTCACAACTGCTCTCCTCCCTCCCCCTCCCACCAATGTAATGTTAATGTCTCTTCCAATTTAGTGTGAATGTCTATTTGTCTATCCCAGCTGTATCTCTGTTGTGATGTCACTCTAACACTGTCTGTCTAACTGTCTGTCATTTTGTAAATTCTCACATCGCATTCAAATCGAAATCCGAAATTTGTACATTTGTATCTACACAACTGAATGTTGTTATAAAAATTGAGAACGTGACAAGTTCGTTACGGGTTTTTTGTATTATACGAAAATCTAAATATTATTAACATTTGAAACAATTGCTGGCTTGTCGTCCGTTGTTGTGCTTTTGTGTTTGCCTAGAGCGTCTAGGAAATAAATTCAAAAGCAATAAACAAATAAAAGAAAAACTGTTAAGACATTGTTGCAAAACACATAGATAAACAATAAAAAATATTATTTTATTACTTAACGCCATATACGGCACACCAACACCCACCAAGCAAGCCATGCCTGCCCGGCGAATAGGACAAAGTGAAAAAAATAACATGAAACATTTAAAACGTGACTGAAATTCGTTGCTTTTTGGGGGAGACCCCCCACACAATTCGATACACTTCAGTTTGGTTGAGGGTAGAAAATACAATAAACTCATGTTTTTATTTTTTTCCAACAAATACTTAATATTGTAGTTTTTCCTTAGTCTTAAATTTTATAAAGAGTTTCGGAAGATTTCTTTTGCAAGCAACGTTTTTTTGGTTCCTAACTGTTTTCTTTAGCAAATGGCGTCTTAGTCATAGTTGGCGGAAAAGGGAAGACAAATAAATATCAAAAGTTCTTTGTTTAAAATGCAAATCATCTCTGAAAGGCATTTAAAATAAAGCAATATTTTTATATATAAAACTCTTTACCAAACCAAGGCACCATAGACTCGTAGTAATTCAAACTTAAAAATTTCCAAGATTTAAATGAAAATTCAATCAATACGTTAATTTTCGTTTTTTATTCAGTGATAAAATATATCACAAGCTTGATATTATAATTTAATATTTCGATTTACAATAAAAGCTAATCAGAGCAGAATTGAACCAGTTTTAGCTTAATTCAGACTTGTGATAAAAATATATCACAGCTTCAAAAAACTGATTTTGTGAAGGAAAGTGTTTGTTTGGACAATTTATCGAATATTTTTTTCTGAAATTAACTGAGTACAGTAATTATTGGTTTTTATTCTGTGATAAAATATATCACAAGTTTTATATTAAAATTTAGTATGTCAATTTACAATAAAAGTTAATCAGAGAAGAATTGAATCAGTTTTAGCTTAATTCAGACTTGTGATAAAAATATATCACAGCTTCAAAAAACTGATTTTGTGAAGGAAAGTGTTTGTTTGGACAATTTATCGAATATTTATTTCTAAAATTAACTGAGTACAGTAATTATAGTTTTTTATTCTGTGATAAAATATATCACAAGTTTATATCATAATTTAGTATGTAAATTTACAATAGAAGTTAATACGGGAAGAATTGAACCAGTTTCAGCTTAATTCAGACTTGCGATAAAAATATATATATATATATATAGTTACTTAGAAAAAATGAACAAGAGTACAGTAATTATTGGCTTTTATTCTGTGATAAAATATATCACAAGTTTTATATTAAAATTTAGTATGTCAATTTACAATAAAAGTTAATCAGAGAAGAATTGAATCAGTTTTAGCTTAATTCAGACTTGTGATAAAATTATATCACAGCTTCAAAAAACTGATTTCGTTAAGGAAGTATAACGGAAAGTGTTTAATTTAAGAATTTATCGAATATTTTGTGTTTTTAGTGCATATATTCAAATGGCCTACACATAAATTGAAATTAAATAAGTACAGTAATTATTGGTTTTTGTTCTGTGATCAAATATATCACAACTTTGATATTATTATTTAATATTTTAATTAATTTTAGCTTTTTTCGTTTGTATTTTTCTTGTCTGTAATCAATAATTGATTTTAACTGGGATATTGCCCTGGCTCAAGACCATTTTGCATCTATATTTAATTAATAATATTTTTAACCAGAAAGAACCTTGAACCAGTTTTAGTTTGTTTTAGATTCGTGACGAAAACATATCACAAGAGTAATTAGGTATTGATATTTTGTTATTATTATATTAATTTAAAATATAACTTAAGAAATAAGATCCATTATTTTTGAATATAAATTGAAAGCATTTGAATAAAAATTCTTCTTCTATACTCGTAGCCAGTCAACTACCTTTGAAAGGTTGGTTTTTGGACTGGCGCCCGAGCAGAACTGAAGTCATCAACAGAACTGTTGGATAAATAAGTAGCAGAGACGAAAGATAGTCACGTGTAAATTTGACAGCAGTCATAACTATGTGTCTATTATTTCCAGACATTATTTTATTTTCAATTTGCTTCATGCCCGAGCAGAACCTAAGTCAAGAAAAATGGCACGATAAAGACCTATTCTCACTTCAGAAGGAACATATATGATCCATATCGTATTAAAAAATATTACCCAATTTCTATTGGCGCCCGAGCAGAACTTAAGCCATTAACAAGGGCCGGCACAAATAGTGGTCTTGCTATTCAAGCAAATGAGAAGTATTCAGGGGTGATAGTGACAACTTCACAACAACCGTTCGAGTGTCATTTTTACAAAATATTTCATCTCAGATTTGTTTCATACTGGCGCCCGAGCAGGTCTTAAGTGAATCAAAAAAGCGACATTTACCGTTACATCATGACATCATCTATATCTTACTGAAAGTAACGACTTAGTCTTTTTTACGTTCGAGCAGAGCAAGCCAAGATAAAGCTTTCGTGTTACCCAAGAAGTAGAGACCAATTATATGCATGTGTAAAAGCGACAGCAATCACAACAGTTCGTGTATTATTTTCAGCAACTATTTTATCTCATATTTGTTTTATTGCAGGGCCTAAGTATGAAATATGCACGATAAGACCCATTCTCACTTGAGAAGGAACATATCATCTATATCATACCAGTATGGATTATTACCCAATTTTTATTGGCGCCCGAGCAGAACTTAAGCCATTAACAAGGGCCAGCAGACATAGTATTCAGTATTCTGGGATGATAGTGACAACATTCATAACTGTCCGAGTGTCAATTTTACAAAATACTTCATCTCAGATTTGTTTCATACTGGCGGCCGAGCAGGGCCTAAGTCAATCAAAAATGCTACATAATCGTTTACTGTTAACTCAGTAGATCATCTATAGCTTACTAAAAGTAACGACTTAGTCTTTTTTGGCGTCCGAGCAGAAGAGGACAAGATAAAGCTTTCGTGTTACCCAAGAAGTAGAGACCTTTTGTATGCATGTGTAAAAGCGACAGCAATCACAATAGTCCAAGTTTTTGTTTTCAGCAACTATTTTATCTCATATTTGTTTTATAGCAGGGCCTAAGTATGAAAAGTGCCATATAATTACCCACCGTAGAAGGTGGGAGAATGAATGAATGAATGGCCGAGCAGAACCTGAATCATCAACCAGGACTGAATATATTCAGATTTGAATATATTTGCGCAAAACATTAGGCGAAGGACTATGTATAACAAATTCTGATGTATTTTGGATTTTTGAAACTACAACACTATTATTACAAAAAAAAATTAAATTTCTTTACTAAAAGTCCACTTTTCGGCGAAGGTACCTTTAAGATTTTTACTCTAATTTTGGAAATATAGAACCGATCATATCCGCTTATATGTCCAGTTAAAGGTAATATTTATGGCTACAAAAGTTGTGAATTTCACTTTCACATAGAAACAGTGGTTTAAGCACAGTTTCCAAAAAATTGAGAAAAAATTTATTATTGTTGTGAAAAAAATCCATTTTTTGCTGGCACGAAAAAAATGGGGAAAAAATATTTTGCTCTATTTTTGAATAGCTAACATTCTAACCCATGAAACCAACATGTGAAAAATTGAGATTTTTTTTTTTTTTTGAAAAAAAAAATATCATAAAAAATTGAAAAAATATGAACAAATTTTGTTTTGTTTTTTAAAAGCTAACATTCTAACCCAAGAAACCATTCATTGCAGAATTTTTTAAAAAATATTTTTACTTTTTTTCTAAATATCCCTAAACCCCTTTAAAATAATATTTTTTTGGAATAGGATCTATCATTCCTGAAATATTAAATCAAAATATTAAATATACGATGAAAATTTGTAAAAAGAAAAAAATAAAAAATCTTCCTTTTAACCAAAAAATGTCCCCGTGAATATTCTAGGAATTTAATTTTTTTTTTAAATTTAATTATTTTGGAAAAAATTGTTTTTTTTTACTGGCTCGAAAAAATCGGAAAAAATATTTTGTTTTATTTTTGAATACCTAACATTCTAACCCATGAAACCAACATGTGAAAAATTGAGAAACAATTTTTTTTTTTTTGAAAAATAAAATCATAAAAAATTTAAAAAATCTGAACAAATTTTATTTTGTTTTTTAAAAGCTAACATTCTAACCCAAGAAACCATTCATTGCAGAACTTTTTTAAAAATTATTTTTACATTTTTTCTAAATATCCCGAAACCCCTTTACAAATTAGATAAAATAATATTTTTTTTTGGAATAGGATCTATCATTCCAGAAATATTAAATCCAAATATTAAATATACGATGAAAATTTGCAAAAAGAAATAAAAAAATATTCCTTTTAACCAAAAAAAATGTCCCCGTGAATATTCTAGGAATTTAAAATTTTGCCTGTAACCCAAAAATGTCTACATAAATCTTGTTGATTCCTTGCCCTCGTCCTTCATCCCAAAACATATTGTGCTGCATTTAACCCTTTCGTCTGCTACATATGCAAATATTTTATGGTTGTTTATAATCTTTGGACGCTTTATGAATACCAAACGGGGAGGAAAGGAGAAGGAAAAGAATCTGCTGCTTGTGGTTATTTATTGCAGCATATTTATAGCTACACATTGCCTGGCGTGTTCGAAGCGCCTTTACAACATTCCTTGCTCTTATACATCAGTCCTTCCCCCCTGCATGAGGGTGGGCGATAGACGATATCGATGTTAAAAGTGTTGAAATATCTTTGCCATTGACGTTGACGAGATTTAACATTTTGCATCATGAATAAAGCGTGGAGTTTAAAAAAATATTTTTCTTTTCGAAAGAAGACGATTTCCTCCGCTGCCTTTGAAAATTATGCACTCACCCAATACGAATCTTTAAACGCGCTCGCGAATTCTTCGAAACCACTTGACCATATGCTGAGACATAAATTTTTGCTTGCTGGCTGGTCCTTTGGTTTTGTTTCTTTTTGATGTACATTTTGGCGTTTCATGTGGTGTTCTTCATCTTCTTGTGCAGCGTAATGAAATGCTTACATTATAATGATTATTTTCACAAGTGTCGTCGTCGTCGTCGTACAGCCTAGAGAAGAGGGCGTCATTGCCCGCCATCGTCTTCAGGGCTGTCTTGGTTGGCTGGCTGGTTGGCTGACTGGTAAATATGAATGTCTGCAGAAATGTGAAGAATATAAATGAAACACTTTTGTAAACACGACGAGGCATTCAAGCAAATATTTTCTTAAGTTCGCTTTTTTCGTTGTCTGCTCATACTCTTGGTTTGTGCAAGGGGATTATTACACATATGGTGTGTTTTTTTTCTACATTCTTGATTGCACGCTGATGCTGATGAGGATGACAATGAAGTAGATGATTCATATAAAACCAAGTGCGTGCAAAGTTCATTGAGGTTTCTTAAGATGAATCGAGGAGTTAGGAACAAGTCTTGAAAATAAATAAGAACAAAAAACAATCAGATCAGACTATTTCAACGCCAATTAGCCAAGTTAGGTGGAGAGATCGCTACAATAAACATTAACATTTTCCAATATCAACTCCAATCTTGCTGACTGAACAAAATTTCTAATTTCAGTTTTTTTTCTAACTAATTGTCGCTCTTTTGAACTTGTGATATATTTTAAAACCTGCAAACATGTATATTTAATATTCAGGTATTTTTGTTTGAATAACTTGATTTTTTTAACTTGTGATATATTTGATCACAACTCCAAAAACCATCGAATGCTAATGCGAATAATGGTTTTCATTAAAATTCGTAGAAAATATCATTATTTTGTTGATATTTTGAATTTTCAACCTGTGATATATTTTATCACAACTCCAAAAACCTTCGAATTCTAAAATCGATGAAGGGTTTCGTTATATTTTGTACAAAATATAGTCATTTCATTGAAAATGCTTTACCTTAGATGCGTTTCCGACTAATTGTTGAACTTTTGAACTTGTGATATATATTATCACAGCTTGAAAAAGCTGTAAAATTGTTATATTTTTGTGGCCTTAGTTATTATTATGTATTTTGGTTTGAATAATTTGAATTTCCTAGTTGTGATATATTTTATCACAGCTCCAAAAACTATCGAATGCTAATCATAACAATGGGTTTCGTTAAAATTCGTAGAAAATGTCATTATTTTATTTATAATGCCTTATTTTTAAGTATTTCTGACTACTAGTTAAACATTTGAACTTGTGATAAATATTATCACAGCCTTAAAAATATGTAAAAATATTTTATTTTTGTCGCCTTAGTTAGTTAGTTAGTTATCATGTTTTTTTGTTTGAAAAATTTTAATTTTAGGGTTGTGATATATTTTATCACAGCTCCAAAAACCATTATATGATAACAAAAATAATGAGTTTTGTTAAAATTTGTAGAAAACATAATTATTTTGTTAATCATACCATATTTGTATGTGTTTCTGACAAATAGTTGAACTTTTGAACTTGTGATATATATTATCACAGCTTTAAAAACATGTAAATATGTTAAATTTGTGTGGCAATATTTAATGTCATGTCTTTTCTTTGAATAATTTGAATTTTCAACTTGTGAAATATTTTATCACAGCTCCTAAAACCATCGTTTGAGAATGTGAATAATGGTTTTCGTTAAAATTCGTAAAAATATCATTCTTTTGTTTATAATACCTTATTTTTAAGTATTTCTGACTAATAGTTAAACATTTGAACTTGTGATATAAGTTATCACAGCTTTAAAAATGTGTAAAAATTATTTATTTGCTTGGCTATAGTTGTTTTCGTATATTTTTGTTTGAAAAATTTAAATTTTCAACCTGTGATATATTTTATCACAGCTCCAAAAATCAACAAATGATAGTGGTTTTCATGAAATTTTGTATCAAATACCCTAATTTCATTGTAAATGCTTTATTTTGTATGTGTGATATATTTCATCGCAGATAGAAATATAAAAAATTCCAATAATATTTAGTAAATATTTATTTGCAACTACAGAAACTATCGAGTGGTAGAGCTAACTATGATTTTTGTTATGTTTATAGCAAATATCCTAAGTTCATGGAAAATACCTGACCTTAGATGAGTGCTATATCTTATCACAAACAAAAATATCCAAAAACGAAGCATGATTTAAGTTTAATTTTAATTTAATTCATTTTAATTTATTTTTATTCCACGGAAAGTCACCATTTGAAAGTTGTGATATATTTTATCACAGTAAAGTATTAAAAGTATTTCGAAATACAAATATCATTATGCCAATTTCTTCTTTCATTTGTTTCAAGCTGTGATATATTTCATATCACTAGTTCAAGTTTGCTAAAATAATCAATTAAACATAGTAGAGCACACATTAGCAATTAACAAATGAAATGCAAAGTTTGTTTGTAAATCAAAATGCTTTTCAAGCAGAATACATAATTAATTCAAACTGTCATAGGCAAGTAGTGATAAGTTATGACATTATTTTGTCATAACCTAGTTTTAAATATTTATATAGAAATCTATGCTTAAGAAAGTTATGCTAGTTTATCATATCACAACAATGATAGAGTTGTGATAAATTGGTTAGAGTCCTTTGTGTATATGTATTCAGATACATTCGCAATCTAGAGGGATGAGAATGAATGCTATTATTCCCAAAACCAAACTTTATGTGAGTACATAAAAGAGAAGGAGGAGGAGGAGTTGGAGGAGCATGAAAATATTGTCAACACATGTTGGGGAAAAGTTGTGACAATTGACATAAAATATCTTCATTCTCTTGAGAATGGAATTTAATATTAAAATATTAAATATTTTGTAGACATGATTTAAAATGCAAACTTAATATCTATATGGCGATATTGGATATGTTTGGAAAGTTGTGATAAGTTTATAAATAAATTGTTGTCACATACACATATATATTTTGTTTGAGCACTTTTATGTGTTAAACTTTTTGCTGGTGATTGGAGTGACTAATATTTATCACAAAGTTGGCGATAACAACCTTTAAGTGAAATATATTACATATTGAAATAATGTGATAAGTGGTGCTCTGAAGTGATATTTATTATTTTCGAATAAAGTGAAATGAAAAACTTTTTGCGTAGATATTTTTTCATGGACATGCTACATGTTTATCACCACTTTGTAATGATATCATCGTTCAAAGAAAACTTCAGCCATAACAATAAAATGTTGGAGAAAAAGTACTCTGATATATTTTAAATTCGGCCATTTCAATTATTCACATATACTCCACTCTTTGCATGTGGAATCTGCAATATGATTCGCTTGTTTTCAATTTCCATTGAAATTAAAGAACCTTTATTGATTTTTTTTCGCCATGTCCTTTTGATCATTTAGCAGTGAATGTTTTTGAAGTTTTCAAAGTGATATTTTTATATCACAACTATGACAGTGATAACCATAGACAAATGAGTTGGCGGCGGCTGTCCGGTCGGCGTTTTTGCAATTTACCTCTAGATGAAACATAAAGATGAGATATGAAACAATCCCCCATCGACTCGTATTTCAGACACTCAATTGCTGTTGATGTTTGTGTCATAGTTGCTGCAGTCTGTGATAAGCACCAGCAAATGGAAAAATTCCGGAAATGTTGAAAAATTTAACAATTCTATGGCAAATACATTTCAGTTTGGTAATCGATTTTTATCACAGGTTTGTGAGAGATAGTGATGGATTCCCAAAACAACCTAGAGTGTCATATAGAAATGACAGACAGATATAAAGAGTGATTTTTTTGAGGTTAGGATTTTCATGCATTAGTATATGACAGATCACGTGGGATTTCAGACATGGTGTCAAAGAGAAAGATGCTCAGTATGCTTTGACATTTCATCATGAATCGTCTTACAAACGAACAACGCTTGCAAATTATTGAATTTTATTATCAAAATGCGTGCTCTGTTAAGAAAGTTCATTGCGCGCTTCCATTTTATGGTCAGTTTAATCGACCCACTGAAGCGGCTATTCGGGCTATTGTGACTAAATTTCGCACCAAATTTACATTGTTGGACATTAAACCACCAACACGCTTACGTAGAGTGCGAACTGAAGAAAATATCGCAGCTGTATCGGCCAGTGTTAATGATGACCACCAATTTCCGATTCGTCGCCGTTCGCACCAATTGGGTCTCTGTTACTCAAAAACGTGGAAATGCCAAAATTGGACTAAGCGGATGGACCACCTAAGACGCAGCCGCGGTCAACATTTAAATGAAATTATCTTCAAAAAGTAAATGTCATGGACCAATCTAACGTTTCAAATAAAGAACCGATGAGATTTTGCAAATTTTATGCGTTTTTAAAAAAAAAAAAGTTATCAAGCTCTTAAAAAATCACCCTTTATATTTGTTTAATATTAAATATATTGGTAATGATGAGTGTAATTGATTTTGCTTGAGTTTCATCTGTGATAAATGCAACTAGGCAAAAAAATATTCAAATTAACTTAATAATGATAATGGAGAAGAGGCTGAAACTAGAAAATTTTATAGTTTTGCTGTTGTGATGATGCAACAAAATAATGAAAAAAATAATTTTGTATCCGAGACTAATAATTAATTTTTTGTTTGGACAAATTAAAAGAAAAATATAGTTAAATTTCGTAAGCAATTTTTTATAGATATTTTTTTTAAGAAAATTTTTTGTGGATAATTTTTTTTAAGAATTTTTTTTTTTTTTATTTTTTTTCACAAAAATTCCAATTTTCGATGATGGTACCTTGAACATTTGTCCGATAACACTAATTATGTATTCAAATTAAGGAATTTATGATGAATACAAATATTTTAAATTTGTCTTTCGCATAGAAACAGTGTTTTTGGCACAGTCTCCAAAAAATGAGAAAAACTATTAAAAAAAAATCTTTTTTTACTGACACGAAAAAGATCATAAAAAATCGGAAAAAATATGTTTGCTAATTTTTAAATAGCTAACATTCTAACACAGAAAACAATGTAGATATGTAAAAAATTTGTAGATAAATGTAAAAGTTGTGGCACTCTATGTAGACGCAAAATAATTTAAAAAAATCATGGTTTTCCAAATTTAAGGCTAAAAAGCGGTCAAACCAACTTTACAAATTAGATAACAGAATATTTTGTTTTATTTTAAAATAGCTGAGATAATAACAAAGAAAACAATGCCTAACAAATGTATGGATAAATGTATAAGTTGTAGCAAAAACTAGGTTATAGTTACGGCAAAAACTTTGTGAAAATTACATATTTGTCATATTTGTCTCCCGTACCCCAACAATATGGGTCATAACTTCTACATTTATACTTAGATATTTAAAAATAGGCCTTTTTTTCTTCATTAGGATACCAGCTATTATAGAAAATATTTTGTTATTTAATTTGTAAAGTGACTTTTTGCGCTATTTATAGAAAATTAAAAAATAATAATTAAAAAAATCTTTTTTTCTAAATATCCATATTGATTGTGAAATTTTATTTATATATATTATATTTACAGCTTTCTTCTGTTCAGTGAATTATAGTGAAATTTGATGGAGAATTGTTTTTCCATTCACATCACAGCCCTAAAATGCCGATTTGTGGGAGTGTTTAGCATCAATACGGAAAAAGTACGAAATTAACCCTAAAATGAATTTTATGTTTTCACTAATTTACAATATTTTGGATGAGTTTTGACTTTTGGTGTATTCAGAGATGTATAGTACAATTTTATGGCAAATATTTTTGTAGAACATTTTGATCCGTCAAAACTCTGTTTTAGGGGTGTTTTTTACCCTTTTTCCCAAAAGGGACCTATAAGACCCCAATATTGAGGAGCTAGAGGGTTAAAATGTTCCACAAAAATTTCCCTCGTAGTGTTTTAAGTAATATTGTAGAACATGTTGACCCGTAAAGCTTCTGTTTTATGGGTACTTTTTACCCTTTTTCCCATAAGATAAAGTACGAAATTAACCCTAAAATGAATTTTAAGTTTTGACTTATTTCTGCCACTTAAATTGAGTTCTGACACTTGGTGTATTCGGAGACTTTTAGTAGAAATTCTTGACAAATATTTTTGTAGAACATTTCGACCAGTTAAACCTCTGTTTTAGGGGTGTTTTTTACCCTTTTCCCCAAAATGGACCCATAAGACCCCTATATTGAAGAGCTAGAGGTTTAAAATGTTCCACAAAAATGTTCCTCGTAGTGTTTTAAGTAATATTGCTGAGCACATCCTGTAGTTAAAATGTAAGGATCACAAGGTTTCCTATGTTCAGTCATCAAAAAAAAAATTGTAAAAGTGAGAAATATTGGACTCTTTTCAAAATTCTTTTTTAACCCCCTCTTGGTGAACGATCACCTTGTTATTTTGGAAAAAAAATCATTTCGTCCCACAGTGTTATCTACAATGAAAATTATATCATTTAAGCCCAAATCAAAAGTTAATTTAAAGTCTCCATTATCTAACTAACTCCTCGAAAAGTTCATTCTTCCCCTTCCCTTCCTCCATCACAGTAATTGCTTCTTTTATAAACCACCACACATATAAACATTACCTAAAAGATTTATAAGGTTCCCGACAACCAAACTTGCGCATAAATATTATATTGAAATTACTTTTACAACCGTCATTAAAAGCCATTTAATCGTAAATCATTTGCGTGCAACCTGTCGTCTCACTGTCTATCCGAGTGTTTGGCGGTGCGGAATAATGGCCTCCTTCACGTCAGCAGCATGTTTGTGACGTACGATGACGAGGAGGAGGAGGAGGGGGATGTGGAGGACGAGGAGGATATATGACATTTATGTATTCTTCCTTGTAACAAAATTTGATTGCAAAGCAAAAATCAAAGCGAACAAAGGTGTGTTTCACTCAAAACCAAATTCGATTACTTTCATTGGCAATTTCATCAGGCCCGGCTGTCGCTGCTGAATCATTTAAATTCCCATAATCCCCGAAATAAGTTTATTGTTCAATTAATGATTTCCAGCGATGCCGGAATTATCTGCTCTTTAGGGTGATTGAAATAAAAAAACAGCGATTTTATTTGTGTTGTGTTAAGACTTAAGCTATTTGCGGCATACGTCGGCGGCCGAGGTTTGATTTCTTTTTTATTTGTTAGCTTCTTCCCCGAAAATAATTTTGGTTTTAAGTTTAGCATGATTCGGCTGCTTTGTTCGGGGGGTTTTATGGTCTGAGTGTGCTGATAAGTGTGTGAGGGGGCAGTAGTGTCTGATGTGTGCGATACGCTGAGATGTGATGTTGATGTGGATGCCTGCTGATGTGAGAATTTTTATCTGCTGGCTGCCTGTCCGTCCGCCGGCTTGTCTGTCTGCCGCCTCTGACATTATCAAATTAAATTATCGCCTATAAAAATCATACTTGACGTTTTATTCAACAACAAAACAATTTCATTCCTTTTCGTTATTGTTTTTGCTGCCAATCTGTTTTCTTCTTCTATCTCGAACTCCGCAAGTTTGTTTGCGGCCAATCCAATCCAAAAGGAAGACGCCAATCTTAAAGTTTTGTTTTGTTGCGGTTTTACTGTGTTGTTTTATAACACATGATTGATTGATTTATGGATTCTTTTATTGGCGGCTCAGGCCACGATGTAAAAATACAATTGATAAAGTTTTCTGAGTTTTTTTCTGTTTCGCTGAACAGAGGAATAAATCATTTCAACAGGAACTTTGTGTCTCCTCTGGTTTTCGGTTGTGTTAAAATTGTGCACGTTTTTTTTTTGGGGCCAGGCTTAATTGAAAGCACCTTTTTTGTTCGACTTTTACAATACATTTCTGTGATGTTCAAGAAATGAAAAAACTCCGAAAACTGGGTTAATGATGTATGCATGTTTTTCTGCGTTGTAATGTATTTTTTTTTTGTTCAAAATCATAATTCCAATTAGAGGGATTGCTGGCATGTTGGATTGGGGCCATATTAACCTTTATCAGAGCCCTTGAGGTGTAACATAGAGATATTTCGTAGTTTAACAACAAGCCCTTCTAAAAAATCATGATAGCATGTACCCCATTTAAATCTTATCTTGAAATGTTCACAAAGAAGCCATATTAATTTTAGCTAGATCGAGTCATGTGAAGGCCTACTTTGATCCAGGGACAAAATGAACTTTAGTCTAGCCTACATGTAGTCAAAGTTTTTTTATTACAATTTTAGCTATTGCAAAAAAAAAAAAAAAAAAAACAAAATATATTTTTTCATTTTCTCTCTATTTTTGTGGACGAATTCCCAAAGTGGGGAAAATGTGTTCCAAAATTTGAAATTCATCAAAATAGATAAAAATTGTGAAAAAATGCTAGATTTGCAGATTTATCATGTTTTCCTCCAAAAAATAGCCGAATTCCCAAATTGGGGAAAATGTGTTCCAAAATTTTGAACTCATCAAAATAGATAAAAATGATGAAAAATACTTAATTTGCTTAATTATCATGTTTTCCAAAAAAAGCCAAATTCCCAAAGTGGGGAAAATGTGTTCCCAAATTTGGAAATCATCAAATTAGATAAAAATTATGAAAAAATAAAAGATTAGCAGAATTACACTTTTTCCCAAAAAAAGCCGAATTTCTAAATGTGTTCCAAAATTTGGAACTCATCAAAATAGTTAAAAATGATGAAAAATGCTAGATTTGCAAAAAATAAATTCCCAAATTGGGAAAAATGTGTTCCAAAATTTAGAATTCATAAAAATAGATAAAAATTATGAAAGATACTTAATTTGCAGATTTATCATGTTTTCCAAAATAATAGCCAAATTCCCAAAGTAGGGAAAATGTGTTCCAAAATTTGGAATTCATCAAAATTGATAAAAATGATGGAAAAAATACTAGATTTGCAGATTTATCATGTTTTCCAAAAAAATAGCCAAATTCCCAAAATGGGGAAAATGTGTTCCAAAATTTGGAACTCATCAAAATAGATAAAAATGATGAAAAATACTACATTTGCAGAATTATTATTATCCAAAATTTTTTTTCGAAAAAAAAAAACCAAAAATTAGTTTTCACTTTTTTGGTGGACAGTTCCTAAACCACTGTTTCTATGTGAAAGTGAAATTCACAGCATTTTTAGGCCTCATAATTATCTTTAATTCGAGATATAAGCAAAATGAGAGTACAATTATTAAAGGTATCTTCAACGAAATTTATTAAAATAAATTAAAAAATATATAAAAAAATTTTGTCGCTTTTATGATTCATTATTTCCAAAATGAGAGTACAAATATTGAAGGAAAATTGAAAAATTAGTAAAAGAAAAATTAAAAAAATCCAATAAAATTTTGTCGATTTTATTTTTTGAGATATCGGACACAAAATTTTTATTTTTATTTTTTTTTTTGCGAAATGTTATTATTACATTTTAAATTGTTTATCGATTTTTGCCCGTTTTTTTGCTAATTTCCACCAATTTTAATTTATCCCTATTTTTTCAAAAAAAAAGAATAAAGTCCCATTTTTAATTTTGCTCACATATCCTTGGAAATGATGAGTATTTTTAAATTATTTTTATTAATTTTTTTTGTGAATTTTTGACCACTTTGGCCCCTTTTGCAATTTTCTACTCTTCCCCAGAAGTTTTGTTTAATCCTTTAGACTAAAATACACGACACTCCACAAAATGTTAGGCTTCCGAACATACCTAAAAAAATAAATAAAATATCAAAAAAAACAGTTTCCTTTGTTCCCTTCTTAATTAATACATAAAATGTAAATTGGTTTCATTTTTCTAATTAAGAGGCACAGAGGCATGTTTACTTAGGTGTCACCACTGTCACATGGCAAGGATACACTACGAAAAACCCCTTTTACTTCATCGGAACTCATTACAAATTCCGTGCACAACACTTAGCCAGTTAGACACTCATGACACATGTACCGCCGATCAATACAAAATCAATATTCATTTGCCCTTTGTTCTTTAGAAGTTTTTCATCGGACAACGACGCGATCTCTCTAAGTTTGAACTGAACAATTGATATGTTAAGATCTCCATAAAAAGATTACCACTTCAAAGGAAATATGTTTTTCTTTTCTTCTTCTTCTTCTTTTGATAAAGATCTATAGGAAAGGGAAAACTACGGATGTTTTTCCTTGGATTACATTTTCTGCTTCATTGCGTTTCAACGGAACAAAGGCGAGAGGACAAAAAAAAGAGCAACATGACAAACCGTAGGAAGTGTAACCGTAGCTGGGCGGACATATGTTTGAGATACATTTGAAAACGTTCGACATGTTGTTTGTCGTTGTTCCTTTTTTCCGAAAAAATCAAAAACAACAACAGCCTAATGACAAAATTACCAAGTGAAGGTTATTAAAGGCATAGTATGCATGGTTGGAGGGACGGGCGAGAGCGAGAGCATGCACTCAAACGTAACAAGAACATGGTGCTTTTAAGAGATTTTTAATATCGGGTGTCGTTACATGTGTGTGGGTAGGTAGCCCAGCATCACCATAACCAACATTATACAGACAGCCAGCCAGCCAGCCAACAGGCTCGTCTCGAAATGCAAAAAAGATTAGTTTCCAACTGGTTGAGTGTGATCAGCTGGCATTGGTTGCCTCGACGCGTCTGACTGTCCGTCCATCCATACATCCAACCTCCCGTTTGTCTTTGTCCTGCCTTAAACTGATTTCCATCCATTCGTCCTGTCCGTCCCGTCCTTTTATCTGTTTGTATGTTTGTCATTATTATTATTTTTCACTTTATTTAACGCTTTGTCTTTCTTCTGCCGGGTCTTTGTCATTGTTTGCTTTGTGTGCTGCTTGTTGTTTGCTCTTTGTTGGCCGTGTTTATCTTAAGGGCAGCATGTGCTTGCCTCATCATACCTCCACCACCACCACCATCACGCATCATATGTTGCGTTCCACGCACCAGACTTTTTCCACATTGACATCCAAACATCAAACATTTTGAGGCTAGCTAGCGTTCCCCCTGCCTCCTGCCATACAAAATCTAGCTAAACCTCCATCACGGGGAACAAAAAAAGAAGCGGGCACATGTAATGAGAGGGGATGTGGACGCACGTAGACGCACAAGTATAATGCTAATTTTATGTGTGATATTAAATTTGTAACAGATGCAAGTGTCATTGTTGTCGTCGTCGGTTGTTGTGTTGTAGTTGTTGCTGTTTGTTTGGTACAAAAATAAATTATAAATGAAGGCGTGTGCGCGCGGGTTTCGCTATTAATTAGCACCATCATATTTGGTCTTGATGATGACGATGATGACGATGATAAAAATACAACGAAAACAGGATGAAAACATTTCAATGAAAATGGAAAGTTACGAAGCTTTTACAAGCAGCGGCTGGCGATCCCAGGCAATCAGACGAACAAAGAGTATGATGAAGCCTTCAATTTAACACAAAGTGTTGTCACAAGTAATAGAGGCAGTCGTGTGTGACGTGAGTTCAAATGCTGGGCCACTTTCAGATGTAATCTGCGAGGTAACAACCAAGTGAATCAATTAAAGATTTATTCAGAACCTAAGCTGGAATAGAAGGCAGGGATGGAACATCTGATGGACAATGAAGAGAATGTTCGAAGGGAATTTAGAAAAAGAAGGAACAGAAGGTCGAACAAAAAACGAATGGACACATAAACCAAAGAAGGAATATAGATCGATGATGAAGAGAAAGAACACATAAGATCAGGAATATAGTGGTTCAAGGAAATCGCACAGATAGTTCTATGGGAGTTGGATCAGATAAATGAAAAGAAATGTACGCAGACATCAAAATATGGTCAGGCATGTATAGATGGAAGGATTAAAAGATAGTCTGGAGACGAGGAATAGTTCATCGAACCACAACCTAAGAGGGAATAGAAGGACAGGGATAGAAACTCCGATGGACATTGGACATATAGATCGAAGAAGACTATAGTCTGGTAGACGAGGAATAGTTCATCGAACCACAACCTAAGAGGGAATAGAAGGATAGGGATAGAAAGAAATGTACGCAGAGATCAAAATATGGTCGGGCATGTATAGATGGAAGGATTGGTATATAGTCTGGTAGACGAGGAATAGTTCATCGAACCACAACCTAAGAGATACTAGAAGGATAGGGATAGAAACTCCGATGGGCATTGGACATATAGATCAAAGAAAATTTAGAAAAAGAACGAACAGAAGGTCGTACGGAAAGACCATAGATCAATGATGGAAAGAAGAACACATATGGTCAGGAATAGAATTGCCAAAGGCAGTTGCTCAAATAGCTCAATAGGGGTTGGGCATATACTGAAAGAGGGATTGAAAGACAGTCTAGCAGACGAGGAATAGTTCATCGAATCAGAACCTAAGAGGCAATTGATGGACAGGAATATAATCTGATGTACATTGGATAGATGGATCGAAGAGAATTTAGAAGAAGAACGAATAGCAGTGAAACAAAAGACGAGCAGACATACTGAGGAAATGATGGACAAGAAGATGCAGGGGACTACCAACTATAATATTCGACGAAATATTGCCTAAACAACCTAGGGAATCCATTAAAGATAGAAGTTTAGTTCAATGAACCACAACCGAAGACAGAGTGGAAGGAAAGGGATGGAAAAAACCAATGGACATTGGACAGATGGATTGCAGGGAATTTAGAAAGAGGCCAGAAGCCACAGTGCAAATGCTGAGGAGTACCAACTATAATATTCAACGAAATATTGCCTAAACATCCCAGGGAATCCATTAAAGATAGAAGTTTAGTTCGGTGAACCACAACCGGAGAGAGAGTGGAAGGAAAGGGATGAGAAAAACCATTGGACATTGGTCAGATGGATCGCATTGAATTTAGAGGAGTACAAACTGAGGAGTACCAACTATAATCTTGGACGAAATATTGCCTAAACATCCTAGTGGATCCAATAAAGATTGAAGTTCAGTTCAGTGAACCAGAACCGAAGAGAGAATGGGATAGAAAACCCAGATAGATATTGGACAGATGGAATGCAGGGAATTTAGAAAGAGGCCAGAATAAAAGAACGAACAGAAGTTCAATCAAAAGACGAACCCACACATCAACCAAAGAAATATCCATGATATGGGGAAAGAGCACATAAGCAGTGATCAACCGAAATCGCTCAGATAGCTCGATGGATGCTGGACGAGATAAATGGAAAGAAAAAAGACCAAATAGATCATAATATAGTCGAGCATGTACTGAAGATAGGATGGACAGATAGTCTAGAAGACGAAGAATAGTTCATCGAACGACAACATAAGAGGGAATAGAAGGGCAGAGATAAAAAATCTGATGTACAATGGACACTTGTATTAGTATTAGTTGTGAATGTCCCGGGGAATGGATGGAAGAAGGATAGTCCAGAAAATCAGGAATAGTTCATCGGACCACAATCTAAGAGGGAATAAAAGGGCAGTGATAAAAATCCGATGTACATTGGACAGTTGTATTAGTATTAGTTGTGAATGTCACGAGGAAAGGATGGATGAGGAATAGTTTATTGAACCACAACATAAGAGAGAATAGAAAACCCGATGGACATTAGATCGAAGATAATTTAGAAAAATAAGGAACACAAGTTATGTCCAATCAAAGAAGAATATAGACCGATGATAGAAAGAAAGAATACATAGGGTCAGGAATAGATTTGTCAAAGGAAATCAAATAGTTCTATAAGAGCGGGATGAGATAAATGGAATGGAAAGAGGGTCGTATGTACAGATAGTCTAGAAGACAAAGGATAGGCGAATGAAAAAAGGACAATACAGAGAGGGAGTTTTGATTTGTACAGGCCTGCTTACGACTTATTTTTCCAGGGCATCGGGTATTCTAAGCATGTCTTCCGTATAGTTCTTCTCTCAACGGACTTTCTATCTATCTGGAGATAGATAGCTCTACATTCTATTGCCGATGTGGGTATGTGCGGGATGAGATAAATGGAATGAAAAGAGGGTCGTATGTACAGATAGTCTAGAAGACGAAGGATAGACGAATGAAAAAAGGACAATACAGAGAGGGAGTTTTGATTCGTACAGGCCTGCTTACGACTTATTTTTCCAGGGCATCGGGTGTTCTAAGCATGTCTTCAGTATAGTTCTTCTTTCAACGGACTTTCTATCTATCTCGAGATAAATAGCTCTACATTCTATTGCCAATGTGAGTCTGTTAATGATTCTGATATTGTGTTGGCTTCCTCCAGCTTTCATTATCTTCTTGTTCCCCTGTCCTTTTGTCGTTAAAAACCTTTCCCCCAATATCAGGCGACCAATATTCCAACTAATTCCAATGATTTGGAATAATTGATACGTTTAGTGTTGGATTCGTCGTCTATACTCCCAATTAAGGTCAATGGAGTCACAGAGATAGAGCATAATTCATACAGACTTTCAAAGTCCGGTAAAGCTAGCGATTATGAAGGAGAGAGTAGTGTAGACCTGGAATCCAAACAAACCTGACTTTATCAGCCACAATAGAAGGGACGTATCAAAAGGTGGATTGCAGAGCTGACAGACCACTGCCAAATTGAAGCCTATTTTCATCGACGGAAGCTATTTTTTAACGGTCACTGTCGCAGCTGCGACAATGAAGAAGCGGCGGTCGAACACTTCCTTTGTCAGTCACAACAGAAGAGACATGGGGAATTGCAGTGCTGCGGGCTATTTTATAACCAATTCAAACCTATGATCTGCAAATGACGCTAATTTCCTTAGCTTCGAAAACGAAAAGGCAGAAGAGACGGTTGATTGCTTCCCAGCACTGAGACTTCGGTCTTAGATGAAAGAGTAGTAATCTTGGAATCCATACTAAGAAAAGTACACGATTCCTTCTCATCCACATTAGGAGAGACGTAGCAATAGGGGATTACCATGCGCTCGTCATTGATTCCAAATAGAGCTTCCAAGAAGCAAATAAATACCAACTAGATTCAAAATTTTAAATTTTATTATGAAAGACATGCTGCTCCCCGACATCCGTTTGCCGGAAATTAAACCGAACGGTTTAGTAGTTTCCCAAATCTTTATCTTTGAGTTTAGGAACCACAAATGATGACCAGCTAGACCAAATGGAATAAATCGAAACAAGGAAAACAGTGAAAACCAAACAATTCATCTTCTAATGAACGTGTTTGACATTGACAAAGTGGCCGGCCTGTACTGGCCACAACTCGCTCAAACGACCAACCCTTCTCGAGAGTGTGAGAGAGAGAGGTTATCATTTTCCATTCGGTTTCTGCATTTCCACAATGACCACTGGCTGTCAACTTAATTTCTCTTGTTGCGGAGTTATGATTAATGATGAGCGGCCCTTAAAACGGAAACTATGACGAACCTTTTGACAACCGCATTGGATGGACCAATTTGTTTGCGCCATTGTAACCAACCTCCACCAACCACCCCAACCTACGAAAAATTCCCACATCAATTCTCGTTCTCCCTTTTCCGAGTGATAATGTTATAATCCTCTTCATTTTCTTTTTGCTGTTGTCTCATTTCAATACGACCACGCCCCTATAATGTTTTCCCGAAAAGACTTAAAAAAGAAACCAGAACAACATAACCGCAGCAGCCTCATCAGGCACAGCCTACAGCCATGCCAAATACACTCAAAGAAGAAGTTGTATTGCTTCGTCGTTCCCAACTCTTTGAGTATTTGCATCATCATCACATTAAGCCCTAAGGGTAAGTTTTTAACAGCCGACAGACGGTTGGTGGGTCGGTCGGTTTTCTCTACGACTAGATGGCAGGACGGATGGCAGGCAGAGGGATGTGGATGTAGGCAAAAAAACGCACCGAGCACAACCGGCAAATTACTTTGAATATTAAAAACTTTACAAGAGAACTTACACAAACATATACATATGCAGAAATCTACTTATACACACACGCACGTACGTACTACATAAGAATGTTAAAGTAAATGAGTGTCAATGTCTTTATGGTTGAGAGGTGCGGTGCGGTGCGTTGCGATGCTGGGAGACTGCTGCGTTGGCGTTTCTCTGTGAGGCATTTACATGCACACACACCCACAATTGCATACACACACACACATATGCATTTAGTTTGTGATGTACATCTCAGAGTAATCTCTGTGTGATATTAAATATGTAACAGTTTGAACGACATCAGCAACTGTTGTCACCAGCTCACACACAGCTGCACGCACGCTGACAACCACCCACAGTCACACACGTCTGTAGCCTGCCTTAGTCGTAGTCCCAGTCCCAAGTCGCAATAACCAAAAAAAAAAGAACCGAATTATTCTCATACAACTCTCACAAATTGCTTTGGCGGCAATACTGCAGTAAACTGTATTTTACTTAAATATCCTATAATTGCTGCTGGGGTGGTATATTAAGTGGAGTGAAAGGGGGAAGATAAAATAGAAGGATTGATGGTCTTCTATAAAAATGTGCCATTTATAAAACAAGCCACTTAGATAGGTTTGTGATAGAATCGAATTGAAGACATGATAGTGAAGATTTTCTAAAAGGCCATGGGAGTATTATACTTGTCTAAAGGAATTAACTCTTGGGACTAGGAAACTAATTTTAGATTTCAGAAAATCCAACTTCTGGTAACCGCCTCTCTATGATGTTGGATACAATCTACGAGTAGACGATCTGCCTTGTTCCCAGGCGGAACAAGGGATCTTATCTCAAGCAATGAGCGACACTCACTGATAGAAACGGTCTCAAACACCTAATCACCTAATTTTAAGGAAGCTTTATCAGGCCTCTATTACTTGCAGGCATCACTAAAGGATACAATAAACAGAATGCAGGGAATAAGCAGATCATTCCAAAGTATAGGTTTAAGTCCCTAATTTCTCTGAAACAGAGAAAAGTAAAAGGTTTAAAAACCTCATAAAAGTAACAATTTTAGGATAAACTCTTCTTAAAGTGAATACATCATGATTCCAAAGGCTATCTTCCCTTCACAAGATAATTTCAGATCCATAGTGTTCTTCGGCCAACATCTGGAGATGTTGGCCGAAGAACATAGTGATGGAGACTTTCAAATAAGTCTCTTCGAGGTGAGACTTCTTTTGAGGTGTAGGTGTAAACACACCCTAAAAAGAATAAACTCTTCTAAAAGTGAATCGTTTCCAAAGGCTTTTTTTCCATACAGTTTCGTGTTTCCAGCACCTCTTTCACTAGATGATTTTAGAGTTCTTCGAAAAAGAGCTGGAGAATCAACGTTCTTTCAACATAAATCTGTTCGAGGTGAAACTTCTTTTGAGGTGTAGGTGTACACATATCCTAAAAGGGACAATTTTAGGATAAACTCTTAAAAATGTTTTCAACACCCTCCTTCACTAGATGATTCTAGATTCAAAGTGTTCTTCGGTCAGCAGTTGGAGAATTGACGATCTTTCAAAATAAGACTCTTCGAGGTGAGACTTCTTTTTGGTGTAAACACACCCGAAAAAGAACAATTTTAGGTTTAACCCTTCCTAAAGTGAATAGTTCATTATTTTAAAGGATTTCTTCCCATAGAGTTTCGTGTCTCCTACATCTCTTTCACTAGATGATTTTAGGTTCGAAGTGTTCCCCAGCCCACAGTTGGAGATTCAACGTTCTGCCAAAATAAATCTTTCCGAGATGAGACTTATTTTGAGGTGCAGGCAGAGAAAAACCGAAGGATGGTCACATACATGCAAGGAAAGCGATAGATGATTTCAGATTTATAGAGTTCTTTGGCCAACAGTTGGAGAATCAACATTATATCAAAAGATTTCTCTTCGAGAAGAGAGTTATTTTGAGGTGCATGGGGAGAAAAATCGAAGTGTGGTCACATACATGCAAGGAAAGCAGCTAAAGGGACTAACTACGAAGTGAATAACTTTAATTGAAATGAAAAGTCTAAGGATGAATGGGCAGCTAGTTACCTAGGAAGGACGGAGAAGAAGTTTCACATATATTTATTCCCATCATTTTAGAATATATCTCACATATATTTATTCCCATCATTTCAGAATATATCTCTTCTTAAAGTGTTTGATTTCAAGGGCTTTCTTCCCATATAGTTTCGTGTTATCACTTATTCATTTGATGACTTCAGATCCATAGAGTTCTTCGGCCAACAGTTGGAGATTCAACATTATATCAAGAGATATCTCTTCGAGGTGAGACTTAATTGGAGATGCAGGAACAGAAAAACCGAAGAATGGTCACAGTAATGCAAGGAAAGCGGCAAAATACCCTTTGGTCTTTCCTTTCCTACGAAGTGAAAAACTTGACCTGAAATGAAAACCCTAAGGATGAATGGACAACTAGTTGCATAAGAAGGGCCTACAATTATAGAGTAGGAGATGCTCAAAGTTTCACATATATTTATTCCCGTAATTCCATCGATGAGTATAGAAACATAAAAGTTTCACATGGACGGATAAAACTGTAACAGAAAATATAGACAAAGAAGGAAGGATGAAAAAAAACTGACGATAGGGTTGGGCAACTGTAAAGAATAAAGGATGAAATAAATGCAATGAGTGACCTGGGATTAAATTGATGGATGGGTAGATAAACAAACGAGTGTTCCTCCGATGACTGAGGAGCAAATGAATCGAAGGAAAACTGGTCATATTCTACCATAGAAATATGTATACCTAAATTAATAGATCGAGTAAATCCACCAAAGGAAGTGATCACTCCTGTCGTATATTTTGTGAGACAGACAGCAGGCAATTCTTTGGAAAACTTAAAAAGGCTGAATCACCTTAAATCAGCGCCAATTCAACAAAAGGGTAATAATTCAGAACACAACTCTCAAGTCATATTTTATATATATAACCCAACGGATAGAAGTATTAATGGGTAGATGGAATCCTGTTGGAATATGACGCCGAATGTAGCATAGATGGCTAGGTGTGCGAACAAATGGCTGCAGGAATATGTTTGGATGAATGGGAGATTACACAGAAGAATGGTGACATTTAGGGAAGCAAAGATGGAATGAATGAGGGAAACCATGAAAGTAGATGGAAAATAGAAATTAAATGCTGATTGAAAGAATGAATGAGTGTCTAGATGGATGGGTGAATAGATAGAATGGGATGAATAGATATATGATAGGTTGGATGGATATATATAGACCAATAGATAGAATGATGGAAAATAGAAATTAAATGCTGATTGAAAGAATGAATGAGTGTCTAGATGGATGGGTGAATAGATAGAATGGGATGAATAGATATATGATAGGTTGGATGAATATATATAGACCAATGGATAGAATGATGGAAAGATATATTCAGACGGTATTTATAGATATAGATGGAAGGTTAGATGGATGTATAGACCAATGGATAGGTGGAAGGATAGATGGATGGCTTAAAAGGATGTAGGCCGATGGATTGATGCATTTATAGATGGATGTATAGACCGATGGATTTATAGATGGATGGGTAGATGAAAGGTAATATGGGTAAATAGACAGATAAACAGATATTTTTATATTTGAAAGGATAAATGGATGTTGAGATGGATGGTTAGATGGATTTATAGATAGATGGGAGGTTAGACGGATGGATAGAAAGATGTATTTATAGATGGACTGTTAGATGGATTTCTAGATATATGGTGATAAGGATGGATGGATAGATGGAATGTTTGATGGATATATGAAAAATTAGATGGATGTATAGAGAAATGGATAGATGTACTTATAGGACAGATAAATTGATGTTTTTATATATGAAAGGATAAATGGATGTTGAGATGGATGGTTAGATGGATTTATAGATAGATGGAAGGTTAGACGGATGGATAGAAAGATGTATTTATAGATGGACTGTTAGATGGATTTCTAGATATATGGAGATAAGGATGAATAGATGGATGGTTTGATGGAAATATGAAAGATTAGATGGATGTATAGACCAATGGATAGATGTACTTATAGGTTGAGGGATAGACGGATGGTTAGATTTGTAGATAGATGGACAGATGGATTTATAGATTGATAGATGTATGGTTAGATGGATTTATAGATTGATAGATGTATGGTTAGATGGATTTATAGATTGATAGATGTATGGTTAGATGGATTTATAAATACATGGTTGGATATATGGCAGGTTATATAGATGTATAGACCAATGGATAGATAGATGGATGGTTAGATGGATTTATAAATAGATGGAAGGTTAGATGGATATATAGACCGATTGATAGAGGGGCGGTTAGATGGATGTTTAGAGAGATGAATGGTTAGATGGACGTATGTATGGATTGATGGTTAATCGGATGGATGGATTAATTGATATAGGGATTGATGGTGGAATTAATCATATAAGGGAAATGGAAGGATTGCGAATGAATGGAAGGTGGTTAGATGGATGGAGGTATTTATGGATTGATGGTTAGACGGATGAATGTATAGAGGCAAGAAACGGATATACGGATTGAAGGCGGAATTTATCGTATAAGAGAAATAAGAAAATGGGAGGATGGGGAATAACTGGATGTGTAGATCTAGTGATATATAACCGAAAGTATGGAGCGATAGATGGATGAATCTGAAGATGGATTGATTGATTATTAGACAATTGAATGCACATATATGATTGAAGGGACGAAAAGAATACAAGGATCGTTGAGTGAATAAATGTAAAGATCGGTGAGAGAAATTTAATTTAAGGGCCACGAAACACAATCCCTAAGATTAAACCCCCAACCTCAATGAGATCATGGTTTAAAGGACAGAATAAATTAAATGATGAATAAGAAAATGGTTGTGGGATCGATTGAAGTGTAGATTGATTAATGAATGTATTGCAGGATTTGAAAAAATGCAATGATAAATGAAAGAGAATTTTAGTGAACGGAGGAGAAATATATGGAAATTATGGAGATGAAAGGAGTTAATGAATGTAAATAATTCCGCAGGAATGATCAATAGATCATTACGGAGGAGCGTATTGAGAAATGAAAGAAAAATTAATGATTGTTTCCAATGAAATGAGGAAAAAGGGATTTAAATATTGAGGGACAAACAACAAAAGTGAAGCAATTGTTGTTGACCTTTAACTAATGACCGGACCAGGCAGAATCCTTACCATCCTTAATACACCAACCGCCCACAACAACAACGACAACCAACACACCAATCGGTTCGGTGACGGGTGTTAAGTACTCGTTCGTTCGTTCGCTCGCTACATGAAATAAAACAATTGCTGGCAATGCAGAGTATTAAAGCGTAGCGAGAAATTGAGAACAAGATGCAGAAGAAGGGGTAAAAAAGCGGTATCTTTCCATATGCCATATGTTATGCGTGTGTATGCGTTTGTACTTTTGAAACAGAAAACACCACCACCATCACCAACAACAGCAACAACAATAACAAAATGGAAAATAAAATTTAATACGTCTTAAACGTTTTAGTATCGCTGAGCAACATGGTGTGTGTGTGCGAGCGTGTGCGGGTAAATTTAAGAAAGCCTTTTAGAAAAACGATACTTCTTCATTAAGAGCGAGCGAGTGTTATAGACTCCAGAACTGAAACTGAGAGTCGAGCTGAGTTTTCGGGGGCCGTTCTGCCTGTCTGTCAGCTTACTTGCTTGTGTGCATGTTTTGATTATTTCCAAGAAAATAATTAAAATGTTAATAAGTTTACTTGCCAAGACCATGAACGGGTAAATGGGTTGGGGAAGGGGGTGTGAGCAAGACAATAAAACCTGGTAGATTTCCGCAGAACACAACAATCCTGGGTAATTGTTTTATGGATGGCAAGCATAAAATTCACAATAGCAAACCTAGAGATATTGACAAAGTAATAGGCTCAATGTAACAAAGAAGTTGCTAAATTCCAAAACATTTCAATGAAGTATTTCTTAAAATAAAATCCTTTAAATGTATTTATTTTTAAAAGCTTTTTAATTTTTCAAAATCAAATTTTATAAATTTACAAAAATGCCAACTTTAACTAACAAATATATTTTCATTTTATTTTCTTTCAGATTTATCTTCACTCTCTAAAGGAAGGAAACCCCCCGACACCAACATACAACTGTCCGACCGTCTCATAAATACCATAACAGGTGGGTAGATTTACGTTTCTATCTATTTTCATTCCGTCCAAAGTCTTCAATCATTGTTCAAAATAATCATATTTTCTTTTGGTGTTTAAATAAATCAAATTAAATAAAACAAATATAAACAAAGAAAATCTGACCTGATTTTTGCCCCTCTCTATTGTAACCAAACTGCCAACCAGCCAGTCATACAAACTCCAACCTGAACACACTCCGTGCCTTTTTGAGTTCGATACGATGATAATGCATAGCTTTTCACATCACACACACCTCATGCATGCATGCACGAGGTTGGTTTGCCTGCCTTGTTTGTCGTTTGCTTGGCCAAAGGTGGGCCTGTCATGGGTATCTTTAGCAGAAATGATAGATTAGTTACACCCCACATTTTTTTCCATTCTCCATAAATGTGCACTAATATGAGTTGGGTGATAGTAACACCTATGCCCAAGAAAAGGGGGAAGTTTTTACGACAATGCTGACATGGGAGTATGTACAAAAAATCAAAGTGAAGTTAAGCTAATAAAGGTATATCTGTGGAATAATAAGGGTATTCAGGGGGGAAAGTAAAGCTGAAAATTTTATGGAAAGATGAAGATCATCTAATACATGAAAAGAAGTTGATCAGAACGATATAACTGAAAGGACCTACATATTGTTTAAATATGGCTTCTCGGGACTAACATAGTATTTAGGGGTAAATATTCTCCCTTTTGGACATTCTTATGACCGGAAACCTTGTGATTATTACCATTTCAGTATAGGATGTGTTCATCAATATTTTTAAAACACTACGAGGAAAATTATTGTGAAACATTTTAACCCTCTAGTTAATCAATATAGGGGTTCTTTTAGGTCCCTTTTGTGCAAAAGGGTAAAAAGTACCCCTAAAACAGGGCTGTGAAGGGTCAAACTGTTCTACAAAAATATTTGCCACAAAATTCCACAATAAGTCTCTGAATACACCAAAACTCTAAACTCTACTTAAATGCTAAAAATAAATATAAACTTAAATTCATTTTAGGGTCAATTTTTTCGAATTATTGCTAAATCCTGTGATCCTTACATTTTCGGTATAGGATGTGTTCAGCAATATTACTGAAAACACTACGACGAACATTTCTGTGGAACATTTTAACCCTCTAGCTCCTTTATAAAGGGGTCTTTTTGGTCCCTTTTGTAAAAAAAAATTAAAAAACTTCCTCAAAACAGGTGTTTAGCGGATCAAAATATTCTACCAAAATATTGGCCACAAAATTCTACAATAAGTCCCTGAGTAGACTAAAACCCAAAACTCAACTTAAATGCCAGAAATAAGTAAAAACATAAAATTCATTTTAGGGTTAATTTTGTATTTTTTCCGAATTATTGCTAAATCCTGTGATCCTAACATTTTAAGTTAAGATGTCTTCAGCAATATTATTTAAAACCGTACGAGGAAGATTTTTGTGGAACATTTTAACCCTCTAGCTCCTCAATATTGGGGTCTTTTTCGTCCCTTTTGTGCAAAAAGCTTAAAATCACACCTAAGACAGAGGTTTAACGGATCAAAATATTCTAGAAAAATATTTCTCGTAAAATTCTACTATAAGTCTCTGAACACACCGATACTCAAAGCGCAACTTAAATGCCAGTAATAATTTAAAACTTAAAATTAATTTTATGGAGAATATATCCGCCTTTTGCACATTCTTATAACGAATCGACACAGGAAACCTTGTGCTCCTTTAATTTTAGGTATAGAATGTGTTCAGCAATATTACTGAAAACACGATGAGGAACATTTTTGTGAAACAACTTAACTCTCTAGCTCCTCAGTATAGGGGTCTTTTTGGTCTTCTTTGTGGAAAAGGATATAAAAGACCACTAAAAAGGGGTATAGCGGGTGAAAATGTTCTACAAAAATATTTCCATAAAATTCTACTATAAGTCTCTGAATAGTCAAAACTCAACTTAAATACCAGAAATATGACAAAACTTAAAATTCATTTTAGGGTTAATTTTGTAATTTTTCCGAATTATTGGTAAACCCTCAGATCCTTAGATTTTACCTATAAGATGTGTTCAGCAATATTATTGAAAACCGTACGAGGAAGATTTTTGTGGAACATTTTTGGTCCCTTTTGTGTAAAAAGCTAAAAAACATCCCTAAAACAGGGCTGTAATGGGTCGAAATGTTCTACAAAAATATTCGTCATAAAATTCTACTATAAGTCTCTGAATACACTAAAACTCAAAACTCTACTTAAATGCCAGAAATATAACAAAACTTAAAATTCATTTTTAGGGTTAATTTTGTATTTTGATATTTATGAAAATATCTTGAATACCCCTAATATCTTCTTTTCCCAGCTTTTACAAATTAAGCAGAGAACCTTGTTTACTGTCTTTTTGAACTCTCCTTTTTTAGCTTCGTTGTTGCTGTTGTATAAAGGAAATCAAACACTCTCGAAAATAAATAAATATCATAAAGTGACAATATGAAAGAAACGAGTTTCATTTCAATCGAAAGAAATATATGTGGACATATATATGTATGCAAAGATAAGATTTTGAAACACACACGCACGCATGCACGCACGACGGACATTATTGAAAGCGGATTTTGATTGAGATCATAAAAAGCCCAGCCAAGCAGCCCAACAAAGTAGAAACCGGGAATGAATGGGTGATATTTTTTATGACTGTCGTTTTTTCCACAGGGAATCAAAACGATATTTGCTTAACTATATGAATCCATACAATAAAGACACGATAGGTGAGTGCAGTGTGTGGTGTGAGTGAGAGTGTGTGATGGAGGGGAACAGATAAAATCGTGCAGAGCAGAGCAGTGAGCGTTAAGTGTAAGGCGCCATTAATCATTTATTAATCATATGACAAATAAAGAAATAAATAAAAAAAAAAAGGCCAAAAAGCGGCATTTGAAGTAAAAGTCAAAGTGGAGCACCCAAGGTGTGGGAGGGCCAGAGGAGGAGAAGGGGCAGGAAACGACAAATGCCGGAGGAAAATGTAAGACATAATGCATAGCTATGTGTATGGTTTCGAAGTGTCGAACGAAAGTCTTTAATTTGTTGTATAAATGCTAACATTTATTAATCAACATCAACATAATCACACCGGGAGGCTGCGTTTAAGTCGAACAAAATTGCCAGAATTGAAAACAGTTTTGAATTGAAAGCCATTCACACCTCATATATAATTTAGCTAATAATGCCTGCTGTTCAGCGTTGTTCGTTTTTTGTTTGTTGTTGCTCGGGCAACTGCGCCAACGCGCGCTATAGTCACTGCACTGTGGGGAATGTTTGCTGCATTTGGTTGTTAGAAATGATTCAAATATTTTCATTACATAATTGCTTAATATATTTAATTCAGAATTAATTCACAATTAATTTTCTTATAGCTGATATATGCTGGATATTGTTTGAAAGTGGTAGAAATTTACCAAGAGCTAAATGAAAAAAATAATAAATATTTTTTTGTTTATATACCCAAATTGCTACTGATATTTTATTTATATATATATATGATATCTACAGCTTTCTTTTGTTCGTCGACTTATAGTGAAATTTGGCGTAGAATATTTCTACCATTCACACCACTCCCCTCAAATGTCGATATGTGGGAAAATTATGCCCCAATTCAAAAAAGTACAATATTAACCCTAAAATGAATTTTAAGTTTTCACTTATTTCTGGCATTTGAGTTAGTTTTAGTGTATTCAGAGACTTATAGTAAAATTGAATGGCAAATAATTTTCTAGATCATTTTGACCCCTTAAACTCTTGAATTTGGAGTGAAACACACCTTTTTGCACAAAAGGGACCAAAAAGGCCCCTATATTGAGGAGCTAGAGGGTTAAAATGTTCCACAAAAATGTTCCTCGTATTGTTCTAAGTAATATTGCTGAACACGTCCTATACCGAAAATGTAAGGATCACAGGATTTTGCAACAATTCTGAAAAAGTACGAAATTAACCCTAAAATGAATTTTATGTTTTCACCTATTTCTGGCAATTGAGTTACGTTTTGAGTTTTGGTGTATTCAGAGACTTATAATAAAATTGAATGGCAAATAATTTTCTAGATCATTTTGACCCCTTAAACTCTTGAATTTGTAGTGAAACACACCCTTTTGCAAAAAAGGGACCAAAAAGACCCCTATATTGAGTAACTAGAGGGTTAAAATGTTCCACAAAAATGTACCTCGTAGTGTTCTAAGTAATATTGCTGAACACGTCCTATACCGAAAATGTAAGGATCACAGGATTTTGCAACAATTCTGAAAAAGTACGAAATTAACCCTAAAATGAATTTTATGTTTTCACCTATTTCTGGCATTTGAGTTACCTTTTGAGTTTTGGTTTATTAAGAGACTTACAGTAGAATTTCATGGCAAATAACAACATTTTGACCCGTTAAACTCTTGAATTAGGGGTAAACACAGCCTTTTGGAAAAAAGGGACCAAAAAGACCCCTATATTGAGGAGCTAGAGGGTTTAAATGTTCCACAAAAATGTTCCACGTATTGTTCTAAGTAATAGTGCTGAACACGTCGTGCACTCAAAATGTATGGATAACAGGATTTAGAAAGAGTATAAAATTAACCCTAAAATTAATTTTAAGTTTTCACTTATTTCTGGCATTTGAGTTACGTTTTGAGTTTTGGTATATTCAGAGACTGACAGTAGAATTTTATGGCAAATATTTTTGTAGAACATTTTGACCCATTACAGTCCTGTTTTAGGGGTGCTCTTTACCCTTTTGCACAAAAGGAACCAAAAAGACCCCTATATTGAGCAACTAGAGGGTTAAAATATTCCACACAAATGTACATCGTAGTGTTTTAAGTAATATTGGTGAACACATCCTATACTTAAAATGTAAGGATAACATGATTTGGAACAAATTCGGAAAGAGTATGAAATTAACCCTAAAATGAGTTTTAAGTTTTGACTTATTTCTGGCATTTGAGTTACGTTTTGAGTTTTGGTGTATTCAGAGACTGACAGTAGAATTTTCTGGCAATTAATTTTGTAGAACATTTTGACCCGTTAAACCGCTGTTTTAAGGGTGTTATTACCCTTTTACACAAAAAAGAACTCAAGAGACCCCTTTATTGAGGAGCTAGAGGGTTACAATGTTCCACAAAAAAGTTCCTTGTAGTGTTGTAAGTAATATTGCTGAACACATCCTATACGTAAAATGTAAGGATCAAAAGGTTTCCTATGCCTACTCGTCATAATAATATACGAATTATTGGTTTGTGTTTTGATCATTTGATCCCTAGAGGAATACTTTTCTAAGGCAGCTCACATTAGTTTCACTTTTAGTCGGAGACAAAATTACGTTGCCTTAACTTCTCGCCCACTGTGCACTAGCAAGACACAGCAGCCTTTTCTAGTTGATGTTAACATATTACATACAATGCACTGGTTTAGGTTGCATGTTCCACTGTTTGTTTGTTTGCAAAAATTAAGTGGCAAAAACAACGTAACTCGGCTGTATTTAGTTGTTGTCGCTGCTGACTGCCTCTGACCGTATGGCCCCAAACAAATTTACAAATCTATCAACACCACATTGTGAGGCATTTGCCACACATACAATTAAACTCGCAGACAGGCAGACAGACAGACAGACGTACCCACCATGCAGCAATTCATCTAAAAATTGTATTTAATTTTAATTGCAATAGCACGTTTTTGGATTCCCTCCCCCTCTCCACTCCTTATCAACAACTTTTCAATTTCTTGATGGTGGTGTTGAGAGCTGGCGTTGTTGGTGTTGCAGCTTTACAGCTTAGCCGCCACCGGAGTCACCACCACCGCAGCCACCATCATCTCCGTCCAAACCCACCAGCTATGCTTTAAAGTCACGAGCGCATAACAGCTTTAGATTATATTGCCGGAGTTTTTGGTTTTCCTTTTCGTGTTTTTTCTCTCTCTTCTTTTAAATCAAAATCATATGGAACAAGTTAAGTTATGCCCCTTAAACATACCACCATACAACAACGGCAGCAACAACAGCCTCAACTGCCTCATGCTGCCATCGTCATACGAGTGGATTACATTTCAAGGTTACTTTGTACATTGTCGACTTGGGTCGACTTTACTTGGTCTGCGGGTCGCTTGATCGTTCGTTCGATCGATCGATCCGTGTTACTGTGGTATGTGATCATGATGCCTTGGAAACTTGTTTTCAGGGGCACAAAGAAACCAACCATCGTCAACAACATACATTTTATTAGCGCTGCAAATTGCCTTTCCTCCAAAAGAAAAAACGGAGAAAAAATAACCATGTAAGTGCCCCGTCAGTACTTGCATATGGGGATGCATGAAACAAAAGGCAGGCCCCTCGAACAGGGAGGGGGTTTGGTTTCTTTTGTGGTGGGAATGCAATGGTTTCAAATCCATAATGTGTAAAGACTCCAACATCCGAAAGAAATCAGTGTAGATTCCCTATTAATCTCGAGCTAAATTAGAGATTGGGTTCAATCATGATCTCCGTGAGATTGTAAATTGCAACAGATAAGTTGCTTTTGGTAGAATATAGTGCTCATTAAATCGAAATCGGCCATTAAATTGATTCGTTAGTTCACTTTTGATAAAAAAAAAATCGTAAATGCAACGAAGCCTTTCGTGGAATCAACCAAATCCTATCGTTGACTCACTTTTAATGACAAGTTTCGTTAATACAACGAAACATTTTCTATCGATAGTTCGATTGATCACAACCTAAACGGTAACCAAGGGCCAAGAACGGAAGTAGAATTCAACTGTTACTGGAGTGGCAGCGAATACTTCTGGAGATGACCTAAATATGGGAATTGGAACGAAGCATGCCGATAGTAGATAGATCGATTGAGAGCATAGCATTTAGAGGAACTTTGGCTCAAGTCTCGACGAGACCGAGACAAATCTTGAACAGCAGATTCCTTCTCAGCAACAATAGCAGGATACGTAATCCAGAGTGCTCGTTGTAGTGCTAATGGATCACTGCCTAAAGGGCAATCAAGAGCCACGGACGAAACTACAATTCAGCTGTCACTGGCACTTCTTCTGCGTTGATCCAAGCTAAGACAACATTCAAAACTGTGCCCTAAGTAACCACTTGATGCTTTCTTGATCGATCGTGTAAACCTATCCTTCGGGAAACAACTACTTCCGGATCTGATCTAATTAAAGGAACCGGAATGAAGTATATCAATAGAAGGTAGTTCGATTGAAGACACATTTAGAAGAACTCTGATCCAAGGCTCAACAAGACCGAGAAAAATCTCTCGCACATCAGATTCCTTCTCAAACGCAGTAGCAGTGACTTATCAAGAGTGATCGTGGTAGCTCCAATGGATCACTGCCTAAACGGCAACCAGGAGCCACGAATGATGCTACAATTCAACGGTCGCTAGCGTATCAGCGACGATAAATTAGGAGAAAAGAGATAAAACACTTCTTCTTCGATTATCCAAATTAAACCGTGTCCTTGGTTCCACACTGTACTCTTGAGAACTGTTTCTAAAGGGTTCATCAGATTCAATGAATAAGCTAAAGAAATATCGATACTTCTTCTTCGATTATCCAAGCTAAGGGCACGGTTTCTTTGGTTCCACAGTGGAACTGTACTCCTGAGAACCTTCAAAACTGCTCCTAAAGGCACAACTTGATGCTTCCGTGAAAGAGACGGGCCATGTAAACCTATGCTTTGGGAAACAAATACTTCCGGATCTGACAAAATTAAATTATTAAATACTGGCAGTTTAAATGATGAGCATTTAGAAAAAATCTAGTTCAAGTCTCAACAAGACCGAGACAAATGAAGATCCAATTTAACGAACTCTACCGTAGCAGCGACAGGGAAGGTAAAGGAAGAAGAGACAGAAATTGCTACGATCTGCGAAACTCATGCGTTCAACTCCGTAGTGAAGGTGCTTAAAGTATATTTCATTCTCGACAACTCGTTGGTTCCTAGAAAAGAACCTGAGGATCCCAAGGATCCCTATAAGAGTGACTTCTGAGAGACAACTCAGTCTAGAAAGATACCTATGCGACCAATTGTGCCCAAAGAGAAAAGCTTGCTTTAAAGACGAAGCAGCTGTTCTTAAAGTAGATCTCCACGCCTACTCATAGGCTCGTTCGTTGTTATAAAAGTCCAGGGTTACATATAAAAGTGACAACTCAGTTTGGACTGCTCCTCAATGCACTGAGCTACCGATGTAGATCTAAGAGACAAAAGGACAGCTTGACTGCCGTCAATGATTCCTGCAGCTGTCAGCGAATCACAGATATTCCTTGGACAGTTAACCTTAAGGGCGACACGATCTGGTTTTCCCTTAGATTTTCTACGAAACTATAGGCGACACACTTTTTATGAAGGATAAGGAGATCGATAAGAAGGTTTCATGTCTAAAGCATGACAGTTCCCAGTGACAATATACAAATATTCCCAGCCTAGTCAAGACAATTCAAACGGGAAGATTTTTGGATGTAATTGTCTGCTGAAAGGTCTGATGTCTGCCGAAAGGTTCCCGAAATTTTTGGAAGATTGACTTGATCATAGAATAGGAAAACCAGGAGTGGGATGTTCTTACGTGACTGTCGAGTAGTTTTCGTAGCTGTCTGGACCTTGACACGATCTTATTTTCCCCGTGGATTTTCTACAAAATAATTGGCAACACACTACTTTTATATAGTTGCAAACTATTATCTAAAAATTCAAATGAAAAATCGAATCTTGTGAAACGTCTTTTAAGAGTTCCAGCGATATCCATATCGAGAATTGACATGTTGATAATATTATAAGCCAAATATATTCAAAGTTTTTGCTCCAACCAACTATCCCTCTCTGCTCTCCACGCCTGTGCGTCTACAATGATCGCGTTAACATTACACATTTCGGTGTACTTATCGTAGTTATCAATAAAGCCTTTAAGCCATCACAAAAACGCTGGCATACAAAGCCGACTGTTGGCTCAACGCTATGACTGGGTATTTCATAAAGGCGTTCGCTTATAACATTCAGGCGATCGGTTTTCTACGTAAAGGCCTCTTCTTATCATATTATGATGATGATGATGATGCTGATGGTGTGGTTGGTGGATTTCTTTGTTTTTGTTGGTTATCCCTCAAGTTACAAAGATACAATCGTGATTTCTTTCTTTCATTCCTTCATACGGCGGCGATCGGCGATCCCATATGTAGCGAATGTGAGTCTGAATGAGATTGTACCCGGTTGAGATGTGTTAGAAACTTTTCTTTATTACTTATAATGCCTTGATAGTTGTATGATTTTTTGCCCGCGCGCTCTCTATAAGTGTTTGATCATGATATAGCATTTATCTTTTGTTTTGTTTCCCAATATAAGCCACCAGCCAGTTAGGAAGCAGAGGACAAGCAGGAGGTATAGCCGGAGGAGGAAGAGTAGAGCGTTCAGCGCTTAGCATATGGGGAGACCTCATGTGGTCTTTGGTAGTTTGAAATAGTAGTCGCTCATTTGAGCATATGATGATGGACAAGCATATGGAAAGCCAATTTTAACTTAATTAGTTGCACGTTGGCGTTGCTGTTATTCCTGGCTCGTTGGCTGCTGACTGCCCTGCATAGTACAATGAGTGGATGTTGGCGGCAGACCGGTTGGTTGGTTGGTTCGTTGGCTGTTGGTCATATGAGCGCGTTGGATGGGTTGGGGATGGCTGATGTTGAATTGTTAAATATGAAGCTGAACCAATTCTTTATTCAAACTGTTGTCAGTGTGAGTGGCAGAAAAATGGTTTTGAAAAAATGATTTGTGCTGGGAGTTGCCTCGTCGGCGGCTTCGCTATGCTCTAGTTATTAATCATGAGCAGGAATTAAGAAAGATAATCGCCGAGATAATGTATATTTGCCAGAGGCAATGGGAATGGCTATGGGAGGAAGCGAAGGCCAGTTAACTAAAAAGGTTGTCAACATAGGGAAGTGGTAGGCGAAGGATGGGGGAGAGAGGAGGAGCTGGGAGGGATAAGAGCATTTAGAATCAGTGGGATCATTGCAGCAAGTTTATGATGGACACAATAGTTGAAGGTTGGGATTTATTTATTTATTTTAATTGTGAGTCCTGGTAGAGAGAGAGAGAGGGAGAAAAAGGATGCTCGGGTAGGTATTGAATACACAACCCTTCGCTGAGAGATGGGCCCACTCCGCCGGGCGCCCTAAAGTTAATAAAGAGTCTCAAGTCCTTATCATGAGATTTCTCAGGTTTGTGTATCCACATACTCCCTGAAATAAAGGAAATTCAAAGTAATTTGCCTGTAGATTTTTTGCGTAACTTTATTGAGGTATAAAGTCTGCTGGAAGGTTCCCGTAATTCGTAGAATGTGATGTCGATAGCTGCTCATAGAATAGGGAATGGGCTGTTATTCAGGGATAGGAAGTTCGTATTTTCTAGGTAATCGTAGAGTCTGCTGGAAGGTTACCGAAATTCGTTGAAGGTCGATTCGATAGGGAATAGGCTGTTATTCAGTGATAGGAAGTTCGTATTTTCTAGGTAATCGTAGAGTCTGCTGGAAGGTTACCGAAATTCGTTGAAGGTGGACTCGATAGCTCCATAGATTGTAGAATAGGAACTCACTCTACTGGGCGCCCTAAAGTTACTATTTTTGTAGAGGGTCTCTAGTCTAAATCATGACGGTTCCCAGGTTATACATACATCCTCATACTCCCTGCCTAGTAAAGGCAATTCAAAGTAATAAGCCTGAAGACTTAAGGGAGTCACTATGTTTGTATGAAGTCTGATGGGAGGTTACTGAACTTTGTGGAAGGTGGTATCGAAAGCAGCTCATAGTATGTGGAAAACAAGGCTATTATTCAGGGATGGGAAGTTCTTTTTTGCTTTCGAGAAGCTTTCCTATAGCAAATTTTCCGGCATATTCGTTGCATGATGTGATCTTAGCTTTTCGTAGTGCGCCAAGATGACTACTCTTCTGGATTCTAATCGGTAGCTAAACACTCTCGTAAAAGTGATGTTGTCAAGTACTTTGTAAAATTCTATTAGTTTAAGGAAGTGACTCCCACTACATTGGTAGCATATGTCGAATACAAATTCTTCTCCATGGAGAAGATCTCTCTGCTTTCGATATTCTACCTTAGCATAGTAGTCTTTATATCTCCTTATAAGTCTCTATTGAATTACTAAGCTCTAATGCTTGGATTACTCAACTCTAGTAGTTTTATGTTCTTCACCCACATTTGCGCCTCATACTGCGCCGTACTTCTTCGTTCGTTCCTGTACTTCCATCAAATAAATGATTCATATTTTAGAATTTCATTAAAGTTCATTTCTGGTTCTGTTATTTATTATTATTTAAATTTATTACCATTCGTGCATTTCGTTAAGAAAAAAAAATTATATATTATGTAAATTCGCATTATTTTCCACGGAGTTCCGTTTTGTTTCGTTTCGTTCTACCTCCTCCACCTCCTCCACCTCTTGCTCGTTTATTAAGTGGCCAATTTCCTGCTAAAACTGGGTATATATCATCGCCCAAGAAACAGACAGAAATATGAGACAAAGACCCGAAGAAATTTATAAATCCACCTACAAACATTTGACTTGTTTCTCCTTTTCTGTGTTGAACAGCTGCTATGCTCGGAGAAGGAGTAAGACTGAAAATCCGCAATGTACAATTGTATGTTGGCTATTAGTTGGACGGGTACACTCGAAGAAAAATGCTGTGATTAATTTTAAATTGGTTGGTTTATTGTTGTGTTTCTCTGGAGGAGACTCAAAACTGGCGCCCAAACTTGCGGCCAAGTCTCTCAAGTTTCTCCATTCAATGAGACCTTTTTACTCTTCTCATGTTTCTCTAGAAAAAATAACTGGCGTCCAAACTTGAAGTGTTGTACAATTTAATGAGGTGTTCTTATTATCCTCAAATTTCTCAAGAAAAATAAACTGGCGCCCAAACTGAAGTATTAAATAGTTTTGTATATACCTTCAGAAATATTTGGGGCCATTGTCTTAAAATATGGCTTCATGTCTTTCACTACAAAAAAAAACTGGCGCCCAAATTTGCAGTATTAAACAATTTGATGACTTTACTCCCTTCCAGTTATCACTTTGAGTGTCACAGTATGAGTTGCAGTGCAGAAAGTTAACGCCCAACATATCTTCCATAGATCGATGTTGAATGTATAGATATAATAATCACGATTTTTATTCAAGACCCATTGAAAAAATGTGAAGCTAATCAGGGCCATATACACGAAATAAGGTTAAAAAACTGGCGCCCAAACTTGCAACATTAAATACACTTTTCAAGTCATCAATATGAACTGTGAGACAGCAAGCTAATAACTGCCATTGAAAAACCTTATAAGACTTACGATATGTCTTCAGAGAAAACCAGAAAATCTGGAGTTCGTATGATCCTATTCTGTCTTTCCTTGCCCACTTCTAAGGCTGTGTCTATCAATACAAAAATCTGGAGCCCAAACTTAAGAATTAAATCTTTCAAAAGCCCCTCCTTCCAGGTTCTCAACATTATTGAGTCATAGACGTAGCTTTCGTAGGTCGACCATAGGAGATTCAGAACAATACATTTATATTTATGGAGCATTAGAGCTAATGTATCCTTGTCGATGATAATCAGTTTAACCTCTATGTTTTCTATAAATATTCGTTCTAGAAGAAAGAGCTCTGGCACCTAAGTCTAAAGTTTAGGTTTTCGCAAAGGTTTGCTTCTTCTTGGAGATATCTTCAGCTTCCAGCAATTTGTTTGGACTTCATTTCATTGAAGTCTTTTCGTCACTCCTTTTCTATGACTGTACTATTATGTCTATTCCTAGGTGGACTTTAGTTCATTCAAGACAATAAATTCATTATATAAATTACTATTTGTAAAGCTGTGGATAGCAAGCTAAAGTTAAGGTATTCGCAAAGGTTTGCTTCTTCTTGGAGACATCTTCAGCTACCAGCAATTTGTTCTGACTTCCTTTCATTGAAGTCTTTTCGTCACTCCTTTTCTATGACTGTACCTTTATGTCTATTCCTAGGTGTACTTTTGTTCACTCAAAACAATAAATACTTTCTATAAATTACTATTTGTAGAGCTGTGGATAGAAAGCTAATGGATACTCATTAAATATTCCTTCTAGAAGATAGAGCTCAGACAACTAAGTCAATGCCTATGCTAAGGTTTATGGCATCACAAAGGTTTGCTTCTCCTCGGAGACATCGTCAGCTACTAGCGATTTCTTCCAAAACTTGCTTACATTGAAGTCTTTTCATCACTCCTTTTCTCAGAAATCCTCCTTTCAAATTGTCAGTATCAACTGTGAAGTATTGAGTCATATACATACCTCAAGCTGATCAGCAGGTGAATCTTAGAACAGTCACAATCATAAATTGCTATCTACAAATTACTATTTATAGAGCTCTAGATAACACGACAATGGATGCTTATTGAAGATCTGGAAGAGAAGGCTCTGCCAACAAAGTCAATGCCTAAGCTCCCAAAGATTTGTGTCTCCTCGGAGACAACTTCAACTTATCTTCGGAGACCACTTCACAACAGCTTGTAAAACATAAATCTGGCTTCCATTGTAGTTTGTTTAATACTCTCTCATCTTTTGGACACTTCGTCCTAGAAAGAAAGTTAAATTATGTCTTCGCCGAGATTTGTGTCTTCTCGGAGATAACTTAAACTTCTCCTTGGAGACTACTTCAGCTACCAGCAACTGTTTTTAAAGTCTATAACTGGATGTCTCTACTTTTTGAAACTTCGTCCCAGAAAGAGAGTTCATGTAAAGAGTGATTTTTTTGAGGTTAGGATTTTCATGCATTAGTATTTGACAGATCACGTGGGATTTCAGACATGGTGTCAAAGAGAAAGATGCTCAGTATGCTTTGACATTTCATCATGAATCGTCTTACAAACGAACAACGCTTGCAAATTATTGAATTTTATTATCAAAATGCGTGCTCTGTTAAGAAAGTTCATTGCGCGCTTCCATTTTATGGTCAGTTTAATCGACCCACTGAAGCGGCTATTCGCGCTATTGTGACTAAATTTCGCACCAAATTTACATTGTTGGACATTAAACCACCAACACGCTTACGTAGAGTGCGAACTGAAGAAAATATCGCAGCTGTATCGGCCAGTGTTAATGATGACCACCAATTTTCGATTCGTCGCCGTTCGCACCAATTGGGTCTCTGTTACTCAAAAACGTGGAAATGCCAAAATTGGACTAAGCGGATGGACCACCTAAGACGCAGCCGCGGTCAACATTTAAATGAAATTATCTTCAAAAAGTAAATGTCATGGACCAATCTAACGTTTCAAATATAGAACCGATGAGATTTTGCAAATTTTATGCGTTTTTTTTTAAAAAAAAGTTATCAAGCTCTTAAAAAATCACCCTTTATGTATTCGCTGAGATTTGTGTATCCTCGACTTCTCCTCGGAGACCACTTCTTTTGGAAACTTCCTCCGAGAAAGATTAAAATATTTTTAACACTCTCTCTACTTTTTGAAACTTCGTCCCAGAAAGAGAGTTCATGCATGCATTCGCTGAGATTTGTGTATTGTCGGAGACAACTTCAGCTGCCAGCAACTGCTTTTAAAATCTACACAAGGTTTCAATTGAAGTCTTTTTAAGACACTCTCATCTTTTCGAAACTTCGTAACAGAAAGAGAGTTAATTAATGTTTTCGCAGAGATTTGTGTATTCTTGGAGACAACTTCAACTTCTCCGCGGAGACAACTTCAGCTGCCAGCAACTGTTTTTAAAATCTACACGTGGATGCCACTCTCTCATCTTTTGCGAACCTCCTCGGAGAAAGACTTTACATGTAAGATATTGAACTTGAGCTTGGTATCTTTGCTGTATTTCACCCAAAATATCTAGTTTACGCAAGATTTGTATTGATTTCCCCTTTGGAGTTTATCCCAACTATACCAACGAACTTTTTCCCTTGAGTGTTTTAAGTGTACTAGTTCTTACTGGCGGCGATGTTGTTGCTATTTCTGCCGCTTGTTTGGAGTAGAATAAGATGATGTTGTTGGTGCTGCTATTGCTGCTTGACTGTCTGCCTGGTTGGTTGTCGCAGTTCCCTGCCTTTTTAAATTGTGCGTATTTCCTTGTAATTTTCACATTACACCAAATGCCGGATGCTTACTCGGTACAAATGAAACACCTTTTCCGTTCGTACTTCAAATCCGGGATATTCCCTTAGATAGTCCGCACTCCCCAAGTCACTAACTACCAAGTTCTGGCCACAGGCTCAAGGTGAGCGAAGAAAGAGCAAGCAAACAAACAAAAAACCAAAAGAGGATAGGAGAAATTGTTTATTACCGCACCGGTGCTGTTTTGTTTGTTTTATACCGTCCGTCCGTCCTTGATTCTTCCACATGCCATAGAATGTAGCTGGGGAGAACAGGAACGTTTGAATGATTGGCTGTGCTACACACCAGTTCAAACAAAACAAAGCCAGAGGGAGAGCCTAAACTCCAGATATACGAGATATACTCGTACTGACGCATTTCCTTTACCGCTTTTTTTTCAGATATCTTACAAAGGCCATGACTGTGTGTGGATACAACTTGTGGCAGTAAGTAGTTTTAGTTGTTGTTGCTGTCTGGATGAACTGTGCTGTGTAGATGAGATGTCTTTAATGCTGGATCACATGTTTGTTGAGGCTGAGCACTAGTAGTAACTAGATATGATGCCGGGATGTGATTGTTTTTCGAAATGCGCAAAAAGGTGTTCTTTCTTTGCTTCATTCTCAAAGGGAAACTAGTTTACGTTGTTTTGGGTTGAGATAACCTTTTATGTCAAGTGCCTATGCATGGACAAAAACAACTTTAGGGGGATTCCGAAGATCGAAGTAGTTCGTAGTGGCAACAGTTTTAATCTGAAATATTTAATGTGCAGTCTTTCAATTTAAATTTAAATTAATAAAGATTTGAATTCTTTCTTTAACATTTTGATTTATTTTCAAGTTAAAAACACTTGGTAGATTCATTCATGCCATTTATTCAAAGAGAAGTATCAACCCTGTTTCTGGAGTTCTCCATCTTTCATTCTAGATCTCCATCTTTGTTTATAGCTTTACAGTATATAAATTTTTTGAATTTAATTTATATTTTGCCAGACATTTAAAAAGCCCTGCCCGAAAAATCTCTAAGATCCAACTTGACAGCTCTGAGTGCTGTGTACGCCTTCCAATCGGATTCATTCATGCTATTCAAAGAGAAGTTTATTCCCTGTTTCTGGAGTTCTCCATATCTTTCATTCTAGATCTCCAGCTTGGTTTATAGCTTTACAGTATATACATTTTTTGTATTCAATTTATATTTTGCTAGACATTTAAAAAGCCCTGCCCGGAAAATCTCTAAGATCCAACTTGACAGCTCTGTGTTTTGTGTTCGGCTTCCAATCGGAATCCACACATAAAATCCTTGTCTTCTTCTTCCACATGCATGGTATGGTGCATCGTTTCCTGGTGCTTTGCCAAAAATTCTATTTTCAGGCTAATTTCGGCAATTCATATCTATGGCTACCTCTGCTTTGTCTTGTCTTTTCCTTGGCCAAGATGTCACTTTTTTGTTGGCTTTTTAGCCAACAACAAGTTGAACCTTTTAAACCAGACCACCAAAATGAAAAGATAAACCCAAAGTACCCCCAAAAAAAAAAAGAAAACATATCTCGGCGTCTTTGGCCACAAACAACGAAATGGAAATTGTTTTGCCAGGGCTGAGATTAAGTGTTTGGCCAAGTTGCGCTGGTTGTGTGTGACCTTAAATGAAAAAATAACAGACTTTTGCAAAAATCCAAAAAACATAAAACTGCACTTCATTATTTATATTGGAAAATTATAGAGTGCGGTGCCGAGCGGCCAACATAAGACAGAAGAGGTAGTAGGATCCCAGTGCCTACACACTGAGAAGAAGACAAGACGCAAGACGACACAGAGATTGTGGCTGTGGCTTGTTTTAAGGCCACAGAACATCTCAACCGCAAATGGCACTGGCAACAACGGCGAATGTTGCAACTGCACAGAAATGAATATTTCTTTTGCTTGTTTTTGCCAATTAGACGGAGCCAAGGCGATGCAGGACTGATGTTGCAGCCAGCCAGCAGAACCAACAATTACATACTACTCAGCGAACACTTGGTGGTGGTGATGGTGATGGTGGTGTCGTCTTCTTTAACAAGAAAATTGTTTTTAAATTTTTCTGTAAAAGCTGCATTTACTCACACTCCAGCGGTACTAAATACTGGCGATGAGGATGGCGAGGCCAATGTTTATGCTTCCTTTATCGGCTGGGGCGTGTTGTGTGCGATGTGGTGGTGCTCGGTGCATGTGTTTTAAAGCAAATTTTTAATTTTGCATAAATTTTCTGCTAAAAAAGTGCCATTAAATGTGACTCTTTCCAAAAAAAGAGGAAAGAAAAAAACACAACATGTTTTTAAGTGTTTTTTTTTCACTTTCGGCACACTTGAGACGAAAGAAATTTCGAAATTTCCAGCGTGAGTGTTGGATTTTATGATTAAAGCGTTTTTAAAAAGAGGGATGTTGCTGTTCATGTTCTTCGGCCTCATGGTAGATTTGCCAGCTACGCTACATTGCAACTTGTAGTAGTTAATTGGCTTGAAATTGTTGAAAATATGTTGGTGTTGGTTGGTGGATGTTTGTGAATATTTTTTAGTTTCAAGTACTCTAAGGAAGCAAGAGGATGTAGTGTGGCCGCCATAATGAGATCTTGAGATTATAACGTCCCTTCCGGGTCACTGCTAGAGTTTGCTCGCGCTCTCTACTCTTGAAATTCGCCAAACAATGAGGCAGCCTAGAATTAGGTTTGCATTCGTATATTATTTAAGCGTATTGAAACCAACTGTTTCATAACTCCTTGCGACAAACTCCTAAGAACGAGAATATATAGAACAGAAACTATAGAACACCAGCAGCAAAACTGCATATTAAGTTTTTACGTGATTGATTGTCCTTTTTACAGGACTCTTAATTTCCAAAGGATATAGACGATCTAAAAAATGTTTTTCGTGTTTTTGCCAGATGGAATTCTATCAAAGGTGCCAGCACAATATTTAACAGATTGTTAGGATCTGTTTCTGTAATGTATAAAAAAATCACTCTAATATTACTTGAATTCTTGAATTCGTTCTTATAATTTATTTTCGTACTTCTACGAGTCATGCAATGCTAACATATACAACAAATGAAAGAGGAGAATATTTACTAAAAATACTTTAAATACTATGTTTGTATCTGTAGTAATTCGATTTAATTTATGTTCCTACTTTTGCAAGTTCTACAATAAAAGTTCAAAATCACTCAACTTGCATTCTTGAATGCATTCTAATAATTTATCTTCATACTTTTTCGAGTCCTAAAATGACATTATGGATATCAAATTAAAGACAAGAATATCAGCTAAAAATAATTTAGATTGCAGGCTTCTATGAATATTAGTTGAGCATTAACAACCACTGCAAGATTCTCCTTTAGTTTATTAAGATTATTCATAGTTTACTTTTTAATGGGGGGAAAGTTAAAATAATTGTTAGTGCTAAACTAATTCAGGTACAAGCTTGCAGTTTAAAGTATTTACAACAGATATTCTCTTCTTTCATTTGATATCCGTATCGTCAATGTAGGACTCGTAAAACTACGAAAATAAATTACTAAAACATATACATATATCCTTAGGAACTTAAAAAAAAAGAGAAAAGATCACGAAATGAAAAACTGGATGTATATGTTTTAAGAATTTATTTTCATATTTGTATATATCACACAAAGGTGATGTGGTTATCAAATGAAAGAGAAGAATATTTGCTAAAAATAATTTAAAGTTCTTGTTTCTCTCTGTATTAGTTTACCATTAACTACCATTTAAAATATTCATGTTTTACTTTTTAAGCGGGCAACTTTAATCAATTGTTAATGTTAAAGTAATACAGGTAGGAACTTGGAATTTAAAATATTTTTTGCAGATATTCTGCTCTTTCATTTGATACCCATATCGCCATAGTATGACTCGCAAAAGTATTCAAATAAATTAGTAGAACGAGTACAAGTAATAGTCTACTACTACTCCGTTTCAGTATTCGCCACTATCCTCCACCAAGATCGTGGCACATTTGTTATTGGTTATCAATATATTATTTACGATCTTCCCTTCATCATTTATTCTTCAAATTGAAAAATGTTTTATGTGAATGTATTTGTGGATAAGCTATTATTGGCTACTCAGAGTGTTAATTAAGTATTTGCCGCTATCCACCGCCAGGATCGCTACATCAGTGTTATCAATATTTGAGACTGTGGAACAAAATGAATATAATCAGTTTCTGACAACGGATTCTGCTAGAGGGGACTAAAAAATAATATACGTGTATCGGCGTTTGGAAAGTTTAAGAATGTTGGCTATTTTAGAGGGGGCGCAAATATTTCCACCTTTTGTTCATTCTTATGATGAATCGACATAGGAAACCTTGTGATCCTTAAATTTACGTTATAGGATGTGTTCAGCAATATTACTTAACACACTACGAGAAACATTTTTGTGGAATATTTTAACCCTCTAGCTCCCCTATATAGGGGTCTTTTTGGTCCCTTTGGTGAAAAAGGCTAAAAATACCCCCAAAATAGGGCCTTTACGGGTCAATAAGTTCTACAAAATTATTTGCCGTGAAATTCTACGATAAGTCTCTGAATATACTAAAACACAAAAATCAACTTAAATGCCAAAAATAAAATAAAACATAAAAATCATTTTAGGGTTAATTTCGTACCCTTTTTGAATTGATGCTTAATCCTGTGATCCTTATATTTTCGGTATAGGATATTTTCACCAATATTACTTAGAACACTACGAGGATCATTATTGTGGAACATTTTAACCCTGTAGCTCCTCAATATAGGGGTCTTTTTGGTTCTTTTTTGTAAAAGGCTAAAAAATAAAAAAATATTAAAAAATATTCGCCTTAAAATTCTACTATAAGTCTCTATACACCTAAACTTAAAACTCAACTTAAATATCAGAAATGAGACAAAACTCAAAATTCATTTTAGGGTTAATTTCATACTTTTTCCGAATTTCTGCTAAGCTGTCCCACAAATCGGAATTTTAGGGGGATGCTGTAAATGGAAAAAATATTCTACGCTAAATTCCACTACAAGTCTCGGAACAAGAGAAAGCTGTAGATAAATTGTTTAAACTTTTTTGCCTATTAGAACTTTGTCTGTGGCAAATATTTGAGTAGGCCGGACATGAACATCTCAATCTAGAGTTTGCTCTGGTCAGTTATTCAAATCAGATATCACTCAATTGTAAAACAAATATCTTTTTCCAAACAATCATAAGTGGTACGGAAAAGGAAAGAAAACCTAAGAGGGATATATATACTGTAGTGCACTATACACCACATCATTAATAACGACCCAAAATATCCCACAGAGCTGGCTGGCCCAAAAATCAACAAAAAAAATATGTGATGATTGCACAAACAAAAAAGCCCCTCGAAAAAAATACCTCATGTTGAGAGTGACAAATAGTTGAGATTTATTTCTTTTATTGTTTTGCAAAAAAAATACAATCAGAAAAAAAGAAAAATGAATTGGGTCAACAGAGAGGAAAAGGAAATGTTGTTTTTTCTTGCTGGTGAACAAAGGAAACGCACACACAAAGGATTCGACCCACACTCAAACTCAAACACACACTCATGTGGAGTGTTCAGTGACCATAAACAATAATTTCAAACCAAATGAGAAAAAAGGTTAAATAAATATTATTAATATTTTTGTTTTCTGAACTCATGTGAACAATGTGTGAGTGTGTGTGTTTTGTTTTCGATGTTAGAAAATGCATTAAAAATTCATGAAGCATGAAATAGACCAAAACATAACGACAACGACGACAACAACTACAGCCAGAAATCATAACAAATGAATGAAGGCAAGGCAAGGCTGGAAAATGTACAGTGTGAGGCAAATTTAAGGCAACAAAAGGATTTAATCAGGAAGACAAAGATACACAAAAATTGGTTAGACAAAGGGCCAAAAAAGATACTTAAATCGCATATAAAAATTATGAAAAATTGAAATAACACTCAAGAATACAAAAAAAATTGGATTTTTTTGTTTGAATTTATTTCATTTCTGCGCTTGACTTGTTTTATTATTGGCTTGAATTGACTTAATTTCGACCCTATTTCATTCTTTTGTTGATTTTCTTCTGTCTGCCACTGTATGATGTATACATACATACCTATGATAAACTATATATCTATATATATATATTCATAATATCATATGTTTCCATGCATGTCGGAGTAATTCATTAAATTCATAATGCCCATATAATAACGAAATATTTTCATTCATTTTTATGTTTATGAATAACTCAAAAGGATTTATGTTATTTAGTTGTCGTTGTTGTTGTTGTCCTGTATTAAATACTCATATGTTAGCCAGACGAAATGATATTGTTTTCATAACAAATTAATGTCCTTTTCAATGACCGCCAGACTCAGTGTTTGTGACAGACCCCACAGAGGCAGAGGCAGACACATAAATATAAAATAATTTGTGTTAATAAACACATCGAAAGCAATAAAAAAGAAAAATCTAAATAACGACAGATATAAGCAAATAATAATTATACTAATTGGAAGTGTTGAGAATATATGTGAAGGCCAGGGGGAATTTATCAATTAGCATTTATGCTCCAAACAGCCGAGATACGGAATGGGTGAAAAATGTAATGATTAGCATTGGTAAATAATCGAGATAGATATAAATCCGTGTACATGAAGTTGGAAATTTGTATAAGTCTTGGCAATGGAATTGGGAATTACATTTAAATCCAAGAGAGATATTTCAATCTAGTTCGTCATAGTGGGAGAAAATCAATATCAAATCATTTCAATAGCTTCCTATTTAAATCCAAGAGATATATTTCAATCCAGCTCGTCATAGTGGAAGAAAATCAATATCAAATCATTTCAATAGCTTCCCATTTAAATCCAAGAGAGATATTTCAATCTAGTTCGTCATAGTGGGAGAAAATCAATATCAAATCATTTCAATAGCTTCCCATTTATAATAGACACTATTTTTTATTTTCTGAAAGCTTATCAAAACCTGGGCCCAATCCCATGATAATGATATGATTCTAAAGACAATTTGTGGCACTAAATACGAACTTCATTTCATAGCGGGAGATAATCAATATCAAATCAATTCAAGAGCTTCCTATTTATAGTAGGGACTATTTTGTTAATAATCTGAAAGCTTATCAAAACCTAAATTCAATCCCATGATAACGATTCTAAAGAAATTGAATCCGAATCTTGTCTCACAATTACTAAGATACTATTGGTGAAGGTGTTTCACATTTAAATATTGATGATTAATTAATTTAGTATTCGCCTCTATCCACTGCTACGGTTTATTTCTATTCTCTTTATTTCTCAACATTCACTACTCCGGTGATATTCAGTAGCATAATCTTTTATGTAGGAACCACCAAGCTTTATTGTAAAATATTGGATATATTATTTGGTAAAAAAGTTTTGCGATATGCAGGTGCTGGTTATTCTGAGTGTTAATTTAATATTCGCCGCTATCCTCCGCCAGAGGTCTTCAACCTTTTATTGAGATATTTTATTTGTAAAAAAAGTAAGAAAGTTCTGATAATCGATTGTGATAGAGGGTGTTAAAGAAGAATATACGTGTATCGGAGTTTTTAAAGTTTACGATTGTTGGTCATTTTAGAGGGGAGGTTGGTCACTACTTCCCCCTTTTGCACAATCTTATAATGACTCGGCATAGGAAACCTTGTGATCCTTACATTTTAAGTACAAAATATGTTCAGCAATATTTCTGCGAACGCTACGAAGAACTTTTTTGTTGAATATGTTAACCCTCTAGCTCCTCAATATAGGGGTCTTTCTGGTACCTTTTTTGTAGAAAAGGCTAAAAAACATTACTAAAACAGGTTTTTAACGCGTGAAAATGTTCTACAAAAATATTTGCTATAAAATTCTTTTATAACTCTGAATACACTAAAACTCAAAACTCAACTTAAATGACAGAATTGCGTAAAAATTTAAAATTCATTTTTGGGTTAATTTCGTACTTATGCCTCGAATTGGTGCTGAATCATGTTATCCTTATATTTTAAGTATAGGAAATGTTCAGCAATATTACTGCGAACACTACGAAGAACTTTTTTGTGGAATATGTTAACCCTCTAGGTCCTCAATATAGGGGTCTTTAAGGTCCATTTTGTGAAAAAAGCTAAAAACTACCTCTAAAGCGATGGTTTAAGGGGTCAAAATGTTCTACAAAAATATTTGCATTAAATTTTACCAAAAGTATCTGAATACACCAAAACTCAAAACTAACTTAAATGTCAGAAATACGTAAAAACTTAAAATTCTTTTTAGGGTTAATTTCGTACTTTTTCCGAATTGGTGCTGAATCATTTTAAGTAAAAGATGTACTCAGCAATATTACTGAGAACACCACGAGGAACATATTGAGGAGCTAGAGGGTTAAAATGCCTCTAGCTCCTCAATATAGGGGTCTTTTTGGTCCATTGTGTGAAAAATGCTAAAAACCATCTATAAAGCAATGGTTTAACGGGTCAAAATGTTCTACAAAATATTTGCCATAAAATTTTACCATAAGTCTCTGAATACACCAAAATTCAAAACCAAAGTAAATGTCAGAAATAAGTTAAAACTAAAAATTCATTTTAGGGTTAATTTCGTACTTTTGCGTCGAATTGGTGCCGAATCATGTTATCCTTATATTTTAAGTAAAGGATGTACTCAGCAATATTACTGAGAGTGGAACATTTTAACCCTCTAGCTCCTCAATATAAGGGTCTTTTTGGTCCATTTTGTGAAAAAGGCTAAAAACCACCTCTAAAGCAATTGTTTAACGGGTCAAAATGTTCTACAAAAATATTTGCCATAAAATGTTACCATAAGTCTCAGAATATACCAAAATTCAAAACTCAACGTAAATGTCAGAAATAAGTTAAAACTTAAAATTAATTTTAGGGTAATTTTAATACATTTCCGTCGAATTGGTGCTAAATCCTGTGATCCTTAGATTTTAAGTATAGAACACATCCTATACTTATAGTATTATAGTATTATTACTTACAGCACAACGAGGAACATTTTTATGGAACATTTTAACCCTCTAGCTCCTCGACATAGGGGTCTTTCTGGCCCCTTTTATTCAAAAGAGCAAAAAAACACCCCTAAAATAGGGATTTAACGGGTCAAAATATTCTACAAAAATATTTACCATACAATCTCACTATAAGTCTCTGAAGACACCGGGGCTCTAACCTCAATTTCTATGCCAGAAATAAGTCAAAACTTAAAATTCTTTTTAGGTTTAATTTCGTAGTTTTTCCGAATTGTTGCTAAATTCTGTCATAAAACTGAATTTTAGGGGGTCGATGTAAATGGAAAAAATATTCTACATGAAATTTCACTATAAGTCACCGCACAAAAGAAAACTGTAGTTATAATATATATAAATAAAATAACCGTAACAATTTGGGAAATTTATTATTTTTTTCTCTTAGCTCTTGTTATCAAACAAAGTTCATTTTGTTGTGACAATTTTAATTTTTCTTGTACATATTTATTTAAACATTTTCAATTCACATTATGTATATTAGATTATGCCTTTAAGTGAAATTCAAAGTCTTTATCATGTCATGACATTCCCTCAGTGAGCGAAATCCATCAATGTCAATGAGTTGCTTTAATTTAATTTCTGAGACACAGGTGGGCGCTAATATTTACAAATCCTTGATGATAAATTCCCAGCAATTAATCATAAATGTTGTTTTTTTTAAGAATTTGATATCATTTAATTTTTTTCAAACAATTTTCTTTAACAAATAATAATTATTCAATATTTTCTCCCTCTGCTTTGTTTATTTTTTAGACTAACGAGAAACCGAGAGGGAATTGTTGCTGCATCGAGCAATTTGAACACGTTCCAAACAAACTGAAAACTGAAAATTGCACGCGTCAACGTGACGATATTTTCGGGGCAAACAAACACAAATGTTTTGAACATAAGGACGAGGAGACAACAAAACGAGCAAAGGAAACTTAACAAATAGAGCAACATTAGCAAAGACGAAAGTAAGAAAAAAAAAACCAAAAAAAATACGACGACAAACATTAGTGCTGTCCTTAGGAGACCTCGAACTGAACACTACATGGCAACTGTAGCTGCAGTCGTATGATGTTTATAAAAAGCAGTGATAAATTGCCTTTGAACGTTACAAGACGCTCATAAAAACTTCACGTTAAGCATTCTGTGTTGAGTGTCCTTTTTCGGGTGTCCTTGTTGCTCCCGGGCTATACTCTGTGTGTGTGTGTGAGTGCCAACTTAACTATTTCCAACTTCCTTGTTGCGATCTCAAACACAACTCGCACACAAACACTCGGGCGACGTCATCTTACACGGAGACTCTCTTTTTAGTATATTTAACACATTTAAGTGTCCTGGTTGTCGGTGTCGCGCGCGTTCCGCTCCTCTCCGCATCGCTCGTCGTAATCGTAGTGTCGCTTTCGAAAAGTGTTGTTGTAGGCACTTAAGTGCCACGTTCGTTGTGTGCTGCATGTTTGCCGGCAACGTTTCGTCGGTGTCGGTTGTTGTTCAGTGGTGTTGAGACGGCGTTGGTTGTAACTCCGGTTTTTTGTGAAATGTTAAGGATCAAGTTGAAGGTTACATTACAGCAGCAGCAGCACCACCACCAGCAAGAACATTTTTAAGACATTGTACTTGACACTCACAGTCGTTATAGTTTCCGCTTCCTTTTTCATCTGAACATCGATAAAACGTTACAGCTCGCCCAGGGTGCAGTGCACAAAAGGACGAAGCAAGGACAAAAAACGAAAACTTTAAGAATATTGCATTGCATTCTTCATTCTTGTCGGGTTATAAATGTTTGATATGAATTGAGTGCAAAAAACATGAACATGAACATGAGCAACTCCGTGCCACTATCAAAAATGCAATTTCGTAAGCTGTAGTAGTTCGGTTCGGTACATTTTCTGCTACACAAAAGAAAAGTTTCAAAGAAAAGTTATTTCTCGGGAAAAAAACGAAGACGTACAACATCAACTACATTATATATATCTCTCTCTCTTTGGAAAATTGTCATAAAAGTGTAAACAAACTTTATGAATTGTTCTCATCCTTCCAGGGAAATGTTGTAAATATTCCAAAACTACAAAAAACAACACCCACAACAACAACAAAACGAAAAATGTTGTCCACCAGTAGTTCTCACAAAAAGAGCTGCGGACCTCAGCACATAGCTCGTCTGCAACTTCGCCCTCACCATCATCTGCACCAGCATCAACATTCACATCAATGTCATCATCTGCATCACCGGAGCCGGAGTCATTTGTTTTATACGCGCCGAAGAATGCCATTGCAACGTGTTGTTTACAACTGTGGCTATTTGTTGCTGTTATTATGCTCCATTACAACGTTGTTACCAGCAGCAGTTGAAGGTAAGTAGTCAGTCAAGAAGAATGATAGTTCTTTATTTTATGGACTGCAATTTTATTAGCAAAAAGTTTTTTATGGGTCCAAGAGTTTGGCAATTTGAAATTGGTTGGCTTGACAATGTTAATTAAAAAGTAGATTTTAAGGATGGGTTGAGTGCCACAAAATGTAACCGAGAGGAGTATAACATTGAAGTTGCTTGAAAATGAAAAAAAAATAGTCAATAGAGTTCAAATAAATAGTTCAAATCAAGAGAATGATTATTAAAATATTAAAAAATCATAAATCATGATCAAAATATCAATGGCAAGTTTAGAAAATAAATAAAAAAAATATTAAAAATTATTAAAATTCAAAAAAAAAATGGACTTTAAAATTTAAAGCATAACGCCATGAGACAATTTTACATATTTTTTGGATCTGAACAAGATATGAAACTAGAGATCGTATGTAGAACAACTGTGTACACAGTTTTCCATTTGCTGATCTTTTCTCCTTATTAAAGGATTTTTAATAGATGTTTTAATAATTTATTTTCATACTTTTGCAAGTCACATAAAGTCATACAATGCTCGAAAAGAAAGATAAAAATATCTGTTACAAATACTTTAAATTTCATGATTCCAACTCAATTAGCTTAACAGTAACAACGATTTCAGATTTCCCCCTTAAAAAGTAAAACATAAACAAACTAAGAAGAAAAACTTAAAACGATGGTTAAATGCTAAACTAATACAGATGGAAGCATGGAATTTAAAGTATTTTTAAATGATAGTCTCCTCTTTCATGTGATACCAAGAAAGACTTGGCACGACTCACGAAAGTAACAAAATAAATTATTATAACATCATTTGGAAATTAAATTAAGAAATGAAAAACTGTATGTAAATATATGTTTTAATAATTTATTTTCGTACTTCTGCATGTCACATAAAGGCGATATGGATATCAATTGAAAGAGAAACATATGTGTTAAAAACACTTTGAATTTCATAATTCCACCTATATTAGTTTAACAATAACAACAAATTCAAATTTTTTTTCTCTTAAAAAAATAGCACATGAAAAAAACTAACTAAATAAAGATGAACTAAATAAATACAGGCAGAATAATGTTATTTAAAGTATTTTTAGTAGATATTCTTATCTTTAATTTGATACCTTGTATGGCTTTATATGAAAGGCAAAAGTACGAAAATAAATTATTTAAGTATATACATCCTTTGGAAATTAAAAAAAAAGTACAAATTATAACCAAATAAAAAACTAGAACTATATGTTTTAATATTTTTTAGTACTTTTGTATGTCGTACAAACGCGATATGCGTATGAAATAAAAGATAAACATATCTGTTAAAAACATTTTAAATTGTACGTTTCTACCTGCATTAATTTAGCATTAACAACGATTTCAAATTTTCCTTCCTTAAAAAGTAAAAAATTAATAAACAAAGGGGGAAATTTTAAGTGGTGGTTAATGCTAAACTAATATAGGTAGAAGCATGGAATTTAAAGTATTTTTAACAGAGGTACTGCTCTTTCATTTGATAGCCATGTCGTCTTTGTGTGACACGCGAAAGTATGAAAATAAATTATTAAAAAATATACATCCTCTGGAAATAAAAAAATATAAACTGGATGTATATATTTTATTAATTTATTTACGTACTTTGGCGTATCATACAAATGCTGTACCTATATCAAATGAAGGAGAAACATTTCTGTTAAAAATAAATTAAATTTCTTATTCCAACCTGTAGTAGTTTAGCTTTAACATTGATTTCAATTTCTTCCCTTAAAAAGTAAATAAAAATAAAATAAATAAACTAAGGGGGTAAACTTCTATACTAATACAGCTAGAGTCATGCAATTTGAAGTATTTTTAATAGATATTCTTTTCTTTTATTTCATACCCGCACCTCCTTTCTATGACTCGCGAAAGTACGAAAATAAATTATTAAAATATATACATCTTTTGGAAACTAAAAAAAGTTGAAAAGATCACCAAATGAAAAACCGATTGCATAGTTGTTCTACATACGATCTCTAGATTCTTGTGTCTGTGGTATTCAGCAGGTCTAAAAAGTATGTTAGGATTATATGACAAATTTTCTGCTATTACAGCAAATTTTCTGTCATAACAGCAAACAGTTTGTTTATGCACTTGAAATTTCTTAAAAGGGATTGGTGTTAAAAAAGACAAAATGGCAGTGGAAAGGTCCTCTGTGGCCATATACGTATTACGTATAATGTGTGGGGATAACTCATCAGCGGAACTCCTGTTTTTTTATAAAAATATTTCTCACATTTTTTAAGTCAATTTCACAATCAGATGACCAAAATATATTTATAAAATATTTGGTGTTAAAAAAGACCAAATGGTAATGGAATGGCCCTCTGTGGTCATATGCGTATTTCGTATAATGTGTGGGGATAACTCATCAGTGGAACTTGTTTTTTTTTATAAAATATTTTTCACAATTTTTCACAATCATATGACCATAATATATTTATAAAATATTTGGTGTTAAAAAAGATCAAATGGCAGTGGAATGGTCCTCTGTGGCCATATACGTATTACGTATAATGTGTGGGGATAACTCATCAGTGGAACTCCCGTTTTTTTTTTATAAAAATATTTCTCACAATTTTTCAAGTAATTTTCACAATCAGATGACCATAATATATTTATAAAATATTTGGTGTTCAAAAAGACCAAATGGTAATGGAATGGTCCTCTGTTGTCATATACCTATTTCGTATAATGTGTGGGGACAACTCATTAGTGGAACTTCTGTTTTTTTTATAAAATAATTTTCACAATTTATTAAGTCATTTTCAAAATCTGATGATGATTTACAAAAACGGTACCAACCTCCAAAATGTTGCTTAAAATGAATATCATTGAAATTCTCTTAAATATTTTCATGATTTTTTTATCTTCTTTGAGCATGGAATTAGGTCATCACATCACATTGTGATGATCTATGCGAAAGTTTTCGCTCATACATCACAATTCTTCTTGTGGACTTAATTTCAGCATGAACTCCTACAAATAGTTTCGTTACATCTTTACGATCTCACACAAATATGAATTAATGTTAGAAACATTTTTTGTCTGCCACCAAAAATAAGAATAATTTATATGTTCATGCCTGGGAAACTACTTAAAAGAAAGACGATACCGAATCAAAAAAAAAAAACAAAAACGAAAACGAAATAAAAGTTATACTTTTCGGCTACTTTATTGTTGGCAACAAAACAAACAAATTCTAGGAAATATGTTGTGTTGCTCCACAAAAAAATGGAAGGAGACCAGACCACAGCAGCAACAACAACTACAAACTGTAATATAAAAATATAATTAATGAGTTTTTATAACTATGATATATGGTGGTGGTGGCATCGTCGATGTTGCTGTTGCTAGTGCTGCTCCACTACCGAAAATAAACTCAAGCACTCTACCCGGAGATAGCTAGCTGGGCTACCTACAACGCATAAGGTTTACTTAGGGTACTTAGATACTGCCATAAGCGAGTATGTACCATATCTACTATGTGTGGCTGCTTGGCTGGCTGCATACTTATGCTCGTATCCATACTCGTATGTTTTACCCGGAACAGCAAAAGCAAAATATTAAAGCTATTAACATTAAAATTGTTTTTATTCCGTTCAGGCCAAAAAAGGAATATGAATGTGGTTCTCGGCACGTCTTTCCTTTTTTCCTTTACGTTTGGGCCATACTGGAATAGTTGGTAAGTGGTCGGTCGGTCGGTCGGTGCCTCTTCTTCTTCTCCGTGTTCTCTCTGATATTTGTTATTTTTATGGAGTTATTATTATTATTGTTGTTGTTGGTGGCGATTTTTTTCCTTTTTATTTTTTGGGTTTTGGTTAGAAAAAGTTTTTACGAAAATAAATTTTACTCCGGGGCTTAAATGTGTAGCAGACATACGTGCATACCGACAAATATGCGGAACTACTTAAATTTGTTTTGCGGCAGTTTGTAGGTGTGTAGGTGTAATTCTAGCAAAAAAAGAAAAATAAATGAAAGAAAATAGGAAAACACGGGCAAGTTATTCCATTTTTGTTTATAAAAGAATTTGGACAGGCTATAGCTACATGGTGAGGGATTGGCTGAATGTATAAGGCAGGCTTAGTGAAATGATTAAAACAATATTTCGGGGGGTTACAAAGCAAACTTAGGCTAACTTTTAAGGAAGTTCCTTAAAAACCTTCGCCACAGACATTGACAACTAACCGACTATCAAAACGATGCCGTAGGCACTACTAGACCCACCCAGACGGAGAAAACAAGGCCTAGCTATAGAAAATTAATACATAAATGTAGTAGCTATGGTCGTGTTCTTGTAGAAAAACATATCGACTTCTCAATCAATTTCAACAAAAATTGACACGATTTTTTATTTACTTGTACAACAAGGGTCATAGCTTCAATATTTATTCATAAATTTTCTTCAAATAGGTCTTGTTTTTTTCGCAAAGATGCCGGCTATTATAAAATAATATAAAATATAATTTTATATAATTTGTACAGGGCTTTAACGCGTTGTTTATAAAAAATAAAAATAAATCGTGATTTATTTTTAAATATTTTGCATCTGCAAAGAGGGCCATAACTTCTACATTTATCCTCAGATTTTGTTATATGTAAACACTGGTTTCTTCGTTATAATGTTGGCTTTTAACAAATAATACAAAAAAAATTTCCCCCGATTTTTTCAATTTTTTTTTATAATTTTTTTTTGTCAGCAAAAATTTTTTTTCAAAAAAAAAAATGTTTTCTTAAGTTTTAGGAGATTGTTCTTAAACCACTGTTTCTATGTGAAAGTGATATTCGTAACATTTGTAGTCATCGTAATTATCTTCAATTGCCCATATAAACGGTTGTGATCGGAGCTATATTTCCAAAATGCGAATACAAATATAAAAGCTACCTTTGGCGAAAATTGAAATTTTAGAAAAAAAAATAAAAAAATAGCCATTTTAACTCACTTTCGAGTATAGAAGGCCCAGATATACAAGAAAATTCAATATTTTTTTGCATTGTTTTATTTATTAAATTTTTGTAAACTTTTCGATTTAATGCAATTAAAAATTAATTGAATTAAATAATATATTAATTGAGCAATTAATTTTTATTTGTTGTAATTAATTATTTGCATAAAATTAATTGGATTGATTAATGTAAAGGGTGATTTTTTAAAAGCTATAGGAAAGTTTTTCAAAAAAAAAAAACACATAAAATTCAGAAAAATGCATGAAATCTTTATTTGAATCGATAGTACGGTCCACATAATTTAATGTTTGCAGATTATTTCATGCAAATGTTGACCTTGACTGCGCCTCAAATGGTCCATCCGCTTAGTCCAATTTTGGCATTTCCGCGTTTTTGAGTAACCGAGGCCCAATTGCTGCGAACGGCGACGAATCGATAATTGATGGTCATCATTAACACTGACCAATAGCTAAAAAAAATCACCCTTTATTAATTGAGCAGGCTCAAAATCAATTAATGTTTAATTGATGTAATTATTTTTTTAATCACATCAACTAAATACTCGTTTTCCAGTTTTTTTCTAGAAAAGAAAGTCATTGTGTGTTATTTATTACATTTTTGTAAACTTTTCGATTTAATGAAATTGAAAATTAATTGAATTAATTAATATATTAATTGAACAGGCATAAAATCAATTAATTTTTATTTTACCTAATTAATTAGTTTAATTAATTTAATTGGATTGATTAATATATTAATTGAGCAGCATAAAAATCAATTAATTATTGATTATTATTGATTGATGTTTAATTGATGTAATTATTTTTTTAATCACATCAATTAAATACTCGTTTTCCAGTTTTTTCTAGAAAAGAAATTTCGTCGGCATTGTGTTATTTATTACATTTTTGTAAACATTTCGATTTAATGCAATTGAAAATTAATTGAATTAATTAATATATTAATTGTGCAGGCATAAAATCAAATTATTTGTATATTACCCAATTAATTAGTTTAATTAATTTAATTGGATTGATTAATATATGAATTGAGCAGCCTTAAAATCAATTAATTATTGATTGTTGTAATTAATTTTTTAATCACATTAAATACATTTTTAATCACATTAAATACAATTAAATACTCAGTTTCCAGTTTTTCTGCATAGTTTAATTACGGAAAGATAAAAAAATCGATTTCTTAAAAAAAAACGATTTTGAAAAATGAGGAAAAATTTGGAGATATCGCAAATTGTCTTCGAATATAAATTTTTGGATAATAATTTTTTTGTCTCTCTTTCTCAAATTAATTGAATTAATTAATATATTAATTGGGCAGGCATCAAATCAATTAATTTGTATTTTACCTAATTAATTAGTTTAATTAATTTAATTGGATTGATTAATATATTAATTGAGCAGCCTTAAAATCAATTAATTATTGATTGATGTAATTAATTTTTTAATCGCATCAATTAAATACTCGGTTTCCAGTTTTTCTGCATAGTTTAATTACGGAAAGATAAAAAAATCGATTTCTTAAAACAAAACGGTTTTGAAAAATGAGGAAAAATTTGGAGATATCGCAAATTGTCTTCGAATATAAATTTTTGGATAATAATTTTTTTGTCTCTCTTTTCCCTGATTGTTTCGGCATTCTTTAAATTTTCCTTTCCTTGCAGTTAACCCACCCCAGTATACATCATGGTTTCGATAAAATCTTAAGACAAAATTAAAATTTTCGATATTGAGCTTTTTAGGATTTCCACCAAATATTGGTATTTTTTAAACACAATTTTTGTGCCGCTGTTTTTTATTTTCTTAATTTTTAAATACTAATATATGTATATCGTTACCCTTAGATAAAAAAGATTCAACTAAGATTTTTTGTAAATCGAGATTTTTAGTTATTTTGACAAAACTCAAAAACCCGCTCATAATAACTAAAAATATCGATTTGCAAAATAAATAGTTGAGTCTTTTTTAGGGTAACGATATGTATATCGATCGATTGTTTTATAATGAAGAGACGCAATATATTATTTTTTTAAGATAGTTGTTTTTATATATTCTGATGATGGACCACGTTAATAAGATACTATTTAAAAGTCATCATACCTCAACTGTAATTCAAAATTTCAATTTGAAATTCAAATTCCCTTCAATTTTATCATATTACTAAGCATTATTGTTTCGACTAATTGAGGCTACTGCTAATGAGTACACAAGGAAAATGGAAGATGGGGTACATTTTTTAAGTTTTTATTTACTTGATTTATAATCATTTAATGACAATCACATCACGAAGAAATATCTTAATGTTAGTTACAGATTAAAATTTATCAAAAACACTGTGTTGTGAGCCCTATGGCTTCTGTTTATAAACAATTGTTGGCACATCAATTTTGCCTGCTCTTGAACAGTCTCAGTCTCATAGAGCATTGTGTAATAAAAAAAGATATTAATTAATTTGTTTTGAAAATAAGACAACTACAATATTCTATCAAATGGTTAAAAAATGCTTTTAAAGAAAGAAATATTTTGAGCAGACACACACACACACGTCTTTTCAATAAAATTCCCATCATCTTTGTTAGCAGTCGAAAACAAAACAAAAAAATTATAAAAGAGTTTCGCTTCAAAGCCATAAATGGATAAAATTTCAAGTACTTACCCATCGAAATCATGCAACGACCTCCAAAAAAGATTTTAGTTGTTTTGGTGTGATGCAGGAGGGGGAAGAGAATTCCGAAAACAAAAGAACAATGATGGAAGAAGGGGCCACATGCATGGTGTCTTGAAGACACCACAAGATACAAGATACCACCAACAACCGCGCGCGAGAAATACACTTTGAACATATTTTCAATTTCAATTTCAATTTAAAGTAATTTTGTAATTTTCTGCTATTGAGCAAGTCCCCATTGAGACACAAAACTAAGGGCGGTCCGCGAGAAGATAGCCAAACAGAAAACACATGCTTTGTCAGCCAAACATTCCACTTTGAAATGAATCTGCCTTTTTTTCTTGCTTTCTTTAAATTGTATTAAATTGCAACATTTGAGAATTTGTGTTTGTATATATTTATAAAATAAATTTAAATTTGATCACTAAGGCTGGGCGCTGGAGTTAGCAGAAAAGGGGCTCCGCCATTGGCGTGGGAATTATGAAGGATTTATGTTAATTAATATGTTAATAAATTTTTAAAGAGTGGAATTGTGATGAATTTCAATTATACAGAGAAGGTCGATAAATTAAGGCGAAATTGTACAGCTTAGGATATATTAATTTGATTTTGGTATCAATTCCCAATTTTATATTAATTTTCAAAGTATTTTCTAAATACAAAATAATATTTTTGTGTTCGAAGCTTAAAAATTTAATTTAATTATTATAATATTTATAAATTGAGGCCTATAGATTCATAAAATCAACACAATTTTTTTTATGAATAATATATTTAAATTTATATTTTTTTACTAAAATGCCAAATTTTGTCGAGATACTTTTAATGTTGGTACTGTATTTTTGGAAATATAAAGCCGATAATACCCACTTATATGTTCAATTAAAGCTAATTATGGCTACAAATATCACGAACATCACTTACATATACAAAAAGTGTTTTAGAGATAGTCTAAAAAGATTTGAGAAAAATTGATTTTTTTAGAAAAATAATCTTTTTTGTTGATACGAAAAAAAATCATAAAAAATAGAAAAACTTGGGAAAAAAATATTTCGATTTATTTTTCCATAGCTAATATTCTAAAGAAAAAAAAAAAAACAATGTGTCAATGTGAAAAAAATTGTCGAGAAATATGGAAGTTATGGCCCATTATGTAGATGCCAAAGATTAAAAAAAATGATTTTTTATTTCCAAATGATTTTTATTTTTTTAAACCAAAAATATAAATTATTTTTCTATGCAAATTTTGGCCTATTGATTCATAAAATCAACACAAATATTTTTTTTATTTTTATTTTTATTTTTCTTTTTTTTTTAATAAAATTCCAATTTTCGCCGAAGGTACCTTTAATGTTGGTACTGTATTTTTGGAAATATAAAGCCGATACTACCCACTTATATGTTCAATTAAAGGTAATTATAATGGCTACAAATATCACGAACATCACTTACATATACAAAAAGTGGTTTAGGGATATTAAAAAGATTTGAGAAAAAAATTTTCGAAAAAAAAAATATTTTTTCGAATAACGAAAAAAATTATAAAAAATAGAGAAAAAAATGGACAAAATATTTCGATTTATTTTACCATAGCTAATATTCTAACGAAAAAAAACAATGTGTCAATGTAAAAAAAAAATTGTCGAGAAATATGGAAGTTATGGCCCATTATGTAGATGCCAAAGATTAAAAAAAAAAGTTTTTTTATTTCCAAATGATTTTTATTTTTTTTAACCAAAAATATAAATTATTTTTCTATGCAAATTTTGGCCTATTGATTCATAAAATCAACACAAATATTTTTTTATTTTTATTTTTCTTTTTCTTTTTTTTTAATAAAATTCCAATTTTCGCCGAAGGTACCTTTAATGTTGGTACTGTATTTTTGGAAATATAAAGCCGATACTACCCACTTATATGTTCAATTAAAGGTAATTATAATGGCTACAAATATCACGAACATCACTTACATATACAAAAAGTGGTTTAGGGATATTAAAAAGATTTGAGAAAAAAAATTTTCGAAAAAAAAATATTTTTTCGAATAACGAAAAAAATTATAAAAAATGGACAAAATATTTCGATTTATTTTACCATAGCTAATATTCTAACGAAAAAAAAAACAATGTGCTAATGTAAAAAATCTGTCGAGAAATATGGAAGTTATGGCCTTTTATGTGGATGCCAAAAATTTTAAAAAAATATGATTTTTTAATTTTTGTTTTTTCCAAATTATTTTTATTTTTTTAACAAAAAATTTAAATTATTTTTCTATGCAAATTTTGGCCTATTGATTCATAAAATCAACACAAATAATTTTTTATGGAAACATTTTTCTTTTTTTTTAATAAAATTCCAATTTTCGCCGAAGGCACCTTTAATGTTTCTACTGTAATTGTGGAAATATAAGTCCCATAAATCCCACTTATATGTTCAATTAAAGGTAATTATGTTCGCTACAAATGTTGTAGATATCATATCAACATAGGGCCAGTGGTTTAGGAACAGTCTCCAAAGAATTGAGAAAAACATTTATTTTTTGGAAAAAAAATATTTTTTGTGTTGGCACGAAAAAAATCATAAAAAAAGAAAAAAATGAAAAGAAAATATTTATAATTATTCTTCAATAGCTAATATCTTAAGAAAGGAAATATGATATATACGTTAGAAATTTATAAATGAATGTGGAAGTTATGGACCTCTTTGTAGACGCAAAAAATTTTGAAAAAATCCAATTTTTTTAATTTTTGTTAAAGAACGCGAAAAATTGTTTTACAAATAAGACAATAGAATATTTTGTTTTATTCTATAAAGGTTGCAATCTTAAGGAATAAAATAAGGCCTATGTGAAGAAAACCATTTATAGGTTTGTTTGTAGTTATGGCCCTTATTGTAAAAAAAAATTAAAAAATGTCCATAAAAACATTTTAATATCGTCTTCGAGTTCAGAATATTTAAAAAAAAATTATTTTTTGAAATGCTTTTTTGCGCCTTATGATAACGCTATAAGTGTCAAATAAAAGAGGATTCATAAAATCAACACAACAAATTTTTATGCATAAATTTTCTTTAAATTTGTATTACTACAACACCAATTTTCGCCGAAGGTACCTATTTGTTTGTACTGTTATTTTGGAAATATAAGTCCGATAATAACCACTTGTATGTTCAATTAAAGGTAATTATAGTGGCTACAAATATTGTAAATATTACCATCACATAGAAACATTGGTTTAGGAGCAGTCTCCAAAGAATTGAGAAAAAATGATTTTTTTTTTCGAAAAAAATCTTTTTTCTTGACACGAAAAAAATCATAAAAAATAGAAAAAAATTGGAAAAAATTATTTTGAATTGTTTTTCTACAGCTAATATTCTAGCGAAGAAAACAAGGCTTAAATATAAAAGATCTATGAATAAATATAGAAGTTATAGCCCTCTTTGAAAACACAAAGATTTAGAAAAACGTGATTTTTCTGGTTAAATAGGGCGAAACTGTCTTACAAATTAGATAAAAAAATTTATTTTATTTATTTTATAAAATCTGGTTTCTTAAAGAAGAAAACAAGGCCTAGTTGCAGAAAATCTACGAATAAATGTGGATGTTATGGCACTTATTGTAAAAAAATTAAAAAATATCTATTAAAAAATTAATATCGTCTACGAATATAGAATTTTTTCAAAAAATTGTTTTAAATACTTTTTAGCACCCTACGATACACGTATAAGTATCAAATTAAAGAGGGGAATATCTGTTAAAAATACTTTAAATTGCATGGTTCTATATGTATTAGTGTAGCATTAGCCATCATATCAATTTGTCTCTCTTAAAAATAAAATCTGAATAATCTAAATAAACCTAGGGGGAGGGCAACTTGAAACTGTTGTTAATGCAAAACTAATATAGATAGGAACTTGAAATTTGAAGTATTTTTAAAAGATATTCTCCTCTTTCAATTGACATATATACCGGTATCATAGGTTGCGAATAAATATATGAACGATTTTTTTTAATTGTATAATTTAAAAATTTGTGAGGAAATGTGAAACTAAACATTGTCGCGCGGTGTTATACATGACCCTTCGCAAACAAATTGTTGAATAATGATACAAACTTAAAGAATGTGGACTTTAGAGTGAGAGCTTTAGGAGCCCACAATCTATGAGAATTTTAAATTAGTTCTTCGAAAAGAATTTAGTGGTCGATCGGCTTAAATCTCATCACGAGAGGAAGAAATAAATAAATGAATTCATTTTCTTTGAAAATTGTCATTTCAAATTTCAAAAACCCCTTTCATAAGCCCCTTCTTATCAATTCAAATCGTCGCATAGTATGTATTTGTTTATTTAAATCCAGCCAGCAATTAGGATTTGGAGACAAATGTCCACACATGTGTGGCAACATGTCTCGTGTTTTTCATATCTCGATACCAAGGATGGGATGGGAAGGATGGGCGGAGGCCAGCCATGGACCTCAAGTAATATAAATTTCATCTTCAATTTACTATTGTTTACATATGTACATACTTAAATGGCCACAATGTCTGTTTGGGCAAAAAATAAAAATCCCAAAAAAGTATTCTTCTTGGTGTCTGCCTCCAAGACTCCAAGGCAAACAGAATCAACATAAATTTTCTGAGCATGTTGACAGTTTAAATAACATTTGAGACCATTTGTTGGCCCTATAAAATCACACACGCATACCAACTACAACAACCACATTAAAATCATAGAAAATTACGTTTCAAGAACAATACCCCCAATACACAAGAAAAAATCAAAAAAAAAAAGAAGAAAAAATACAACCAAAAGGCGATAAGAACTTTTGTTCCGATACTCAATATTCTGAGTTTATTTCTTTTTCGGCTTTGGGTGGCTTTGTGTTGCACAGAAAAAAGAAATAATTTTGGTTTTTTGTTTCTTTTCTGGGTGTCTTTTTTATCTTTATCTCCATTTTGGACTTAAGTATTATTTGGATGCAATCTAGCAGCGAACGGCTTGTATGTTGTTGTCTGGCATTAGTTCCAAGTTTATGTTAATGCGCACTTTTTAAGTGAATACAAGGGAATGAATTTGTGTTTATCGGTCTGTCTGTCTGCCTGTGCGGCTGTCCAAGTGTGACTAGAGGCTACCACCACTATACGTCTTGGAAATGGGGTCATTTCTAGATGCCTATCTTAGAAGAGTAGAGCAGCAGACATATTCTAAATAAAAAATAAAACTAGAGAACAACAGACAAATTGGAACATGATATGTGACACATACGGGTGGTTTGAGGAGGCGTCAATTTTCCCCAACGATTGAGGAAAGTGTTCTTGAAAATTGGATAATAGTGAAATTTTCAGTGATAGTTATCATAAATAAAGAGTAAAAGACACAAGAATGGGAATATTTTTCAAAATATTGAAGAAAATATTTTTGAAAATTTCATATCATAAATAAAATGTAAAAAAATAGAGAATGTAAAAAAATGAGATTTAAAAAAATCGAATATCCATTATTATTTTAGTGGATATCAAAGAAATGTACAAAGTCTGTACAAAGTCATATGCGAAACCTCGAAATATATAATGGAAATCTTTTAATTTTACCCTCATCAATAACAAGGTCCCTTTACATTATTTTAGAGACATTTAGACCAAAAGCTGCTAACGATTTTTAACTTACCTTTTAAATTCGTAAAAATAATTTTATTAATTTTATTTTTGTCGGAAATTTAAAGGTGAGATCAAGTAAATTTTTTCAAATAATTGAAACATAGACGAATGATCCAATAAACTATTGATATTAACGAAATAAAAATAAATTGCTGTTAATTAAGGAAATTTATTTTTATTTTATTTCGGTCTACAATCAAAAAATTAGATTTTAACTGTTATATTGTCCTGGCTCAATATATTTTTGCATCTATATTTTATAGAGCGAAAATTTATTTAAAAACGGCTTGGTCCGATTTTTTGACTCATACTCGAAAAATCAGTTGTTGTTAACATTCGTTCAGAAGAATTTTAGACTTAAATATTTTTAAATAAATTTATATTCTGGCTTTTTTACTATTTATGCACTCGAGACTCTACTATATTTGAAAATTTATAGAGTATTTAGAACTCAGATGTAATTATTTGCTAAAAAAACAGCTTTTGTTTCAAATAAATTTATTTTTTTTCTAACTTTTCAAAAAAATTAATTTTTTGTTTATTCGATAAAAATAAAAAATTCTTCTGAAAAATTCTTTTTTTTTAATTTTTCATTTTTTTTATTTTTTTGTTTATTCGATAAAAATAAAAACAAAAATTCTGAAAAACAACAAAGGATATGACTGGTTCTCCCTCAAAATATGTATAATTTGAAGGTGGTATTGTTTTCTAAATTAATGTTTTCCAAATTCCATCAGAATCGGAAGACCTTCGAACATTTCTCATTGGTTTCACATGGAATTCCTAGAAAAGCTAATGATCCGGTATTGATCCGATAAAATTGAAGGAATTTAAAAATTTATATGAATTAATTAAAATATTAATTGAAATAATTAAATAATAATTGAACTAATTAATATATTAATTGAATTAATTAATATATTTATTAATTGTGCTTCTTATAATTAAAATATTAATTGACTTAATTAAAATTTTAGTTGAATTAATTAAAATATTAATTGACTTAATTAAAATATTAATTGAATTAATTAAAATATTAATTGACTTAATTAAAATATTAATTGAATTAATTAAAATATTAACCGAATTAATTAAAATATTATTTGACTTAATTAAAATATTAATTGAATTTATTCAAATATTAATTGAACTAATTAAAATATTAACTGAATTAATTAAAATATTAATTAAATTAATTAAAATATTAGTTGAATTTATTCAAATATTAATTGAACTAAATAAAATATTAATTGAATTAATTAAAATATTAATTAAATTAATTAATATATGCGCTTCTTATATATTTAAAAGAAATTAATTTTTAATTGTTATAATTATTTTTAACTCAGTTATTTTTCAATCGGACAACTATTATTTTATTGAATCCTAATTTTCTGCAAATATTTTGGTGTTACGCTATTTAAATTTAGAAAAAGTCGGATAGATTTTAAAGATATTAATTATTTTGGAAATTAAAAAATATATATATAGAATAATTCTTAATATCAGTATCAAATTGTTTTGATTAACTTATTAATTAAACTAATTAAGATATTAATTCAACTAATTTATATGTCAATTAAATTATTAATATATTAATTAATTGTGCTTCTTATAATTAAAATATTAATTGACTTAATTAAAATATTAGTTGAATTTATTAAAATATTAATTGAATTAATTAAAATATTAGTTGAATTTATTAAAATATTAATTGAATTAATTAAAATATTAATTGACTTAATTAAAATATTAGTTGAATTAATTCAAATATTAATTGACTTAATTAAAATATTAATTGAATTAATTAAAATATTAATTGACTTAATTAAAATATTAATTGACTTAATTAAAATATTAATTGAATTAATTAAAATATTAACTGAATTAATTAAAATATTAATTGAATTTATTCAATTATTAATTGACTTAATAAAAAAAATATTACTTGAATTAATTAATATATGCGCTTCTTATAAACTTAAAAGAAATTAATTTTCAATTGAGATAATTATTTTTTAGTTTTCAATCGGACAATTATTTTTTATTGAATCTTGGTTTTCTGCAAATGTTTCGGTTTTTGTGCTATGCTTTTTGAAATTTAGAAAAAGTCGGATAGATTTGAAAGATATTAATTATTTTGGAATGACGGTAACTTTAGTTCAATTAAAAATAATTGAATAATTATTAGTATCAATTGTTTGGATTAACTTATTAATTAAACATCTTGACAGGGTTAATCTATTGTTAATTAGTTGGAGTAATTATTTTTATAAGTGATTTCATTAATCGTTTCGTTTCTGTGAGAAGATGAGATTTTAACAATATATCAACTTTTGAATTTTATTAAAAATTTACCCGATTTGTTTTCTAAAAAGTTTTCAGAATTTAGAGGGCAAATTCAATTAAAGATTTACCCTCTAAACTCTGAATTTTCACTACCATGAGAACATTAAATCATATTTTTTTTTTTGAAAAAAAAAAAAAAACTAAAATACATTTACATTAGGGGAGACCAACAATTATTAGGTGTGAGTTGCATTTCGATATGATTTCCCAACAAACATTGAAGGACAAAGAAACCCCCTTTCAGAACAAACAAACCAATCATGCAAATATTTACAATAGTTATTGTTTTTTGCTCACTCTGTCAATGTGTAATTGTCATTTAATTGACATTTGTTAATTGCCCTCATCAGCAACAGACTGAGCATGAGGAGCAGTATCAAAACGTGGTGCCACCAAAGACAGACAGACAGACAGACAGTGAAAATAATAAAACCAAAGAAAAAAGCATACATTAAACCGCATTAATTTAATTAAATTGTTGTTATTAACGAGATGTTGCTGTTGCTGGTTTTTACACACACATGCAAATGTTGCTGTCATGCTGTCATTACCGGAGGCGGTATCGCTCGCACACAATGTAATCCTTTCAGATCAAATTACTCTTTAGTCATTATATGACAAGCAGACGGAGGAAAGGACAGACTAGACTGCACACCCTCATGGCCAACAATTTGCACTCGACATAAACAATATGCCGCAACGTATACGAACAGCTCAATCGATGAATCAAAAACAACAACAACAGAAAAAAATTAAACACTAAATTGTCATTATTGACAGCTGTCAAAACAATACAACAAATATAATATTGTACGATTACAACTAGCAAGCGCAGGCCAGGCCAGGCCGCCGCACTCGTTTATGGTTAATGACTGACTGACTGAGTGGCTGCCTGAATGAATGAATGAATTAATGAACGTAGCAAATGATTTAAATGATTTTTAACATTAAATGAAAACCCCAACTCAGACGCCGTTATTGCAGATAATTTGCAATGAATATTTGTGCTCACTCGAACAGAGGCAAAAAAAAAACAGACAAATCATAAAAAATTGCTGGCATTTGGAAAATTATATAATGCTCGAAAACAGATGTTAGCCTCATTATGATTGTTGGCCGCTTGGCAAAGTAATGATGATGACCACAAATGAGTTTAAAGTATTGCGGAGAGCTAGAATACATATTTTTGTTTGTAGGGCTGCTAAGACAATGGACTTTGCTGAAGACAATGGCATTTAGGGACCAACAAAAACACCTAAAATTCATCAAAGCAAATAAAAAATGATGAAAATTATGAAAAAAGTGGCAAAAACCGAATTCCCAAAATGGGGAAAATTTGTTCCAAAATTTGGGATTTTTACCAAAATGGTCGCCATGCCTATATTTGCCGTTTTTATCTATTTGATGAAGTTAATGTAATTAATTTGACCAAATTCATAAATTTTTGAGGGATGTTAACTGGAATGGCCGACGGAGACAATTAAATTTGAGTTCTAACAAAAATTCATTTAAACTAATAAAAGTTATAAAAAACTAAAAAAATTGTCTTTCCCCAAAAAACACGAATACCCAAAGTGGGGAAATTTTGTTCCAAAATGTGGGATTGTTAACTAAAGTGGTTGAAATGCCTATATTTATAGTTTTTCTTCACTTGACGAATTTTTGGCAATTCATTTGACCTCAATTTCGTAAAATTTTGAGGGATGTAAACTGGAATGGCCAAGGCAAAGGAATTTGAGGTCTAACAAAAATACATCAAAATAGATAAAATTATGAAAATTATTGTAAAAGTTACAGGATTTGCCTTTTTGCAAAAAACTAATTCCCAAAGCGGGGAAAATTTGTTCCAAAATTTAAAACATTATGAAAAAATTAAAAATTAAATTAAAATTATGAAAAATTACAAGATTTAATTTTTTACCAAAAAAAAACGAATTCCCAAAGTGGGGAAAATTTATTCCAAAATTTAAAACTGAGAATTTGAGGTTCAACAATAATACGTAAAATTCATCAGAATAAATAAACATTAAGAAAATTATGGAAAATTACAAGATTTGCCCTTTTGAAAAAAAATATATTCCAAAAGTGGGGAAAAATGGATCCAAAATTTGAAACTCAATACTTTGAGGTGCAACAAAAATGCACATAAATTTATCAAAACGGATAAAAATAATGAACATTGTTAATAAAAATTAAAAAATAACATTTTTTCGAATTCCCAAAATGGGGAAAATTTGTTCCAAAATTTGGAATTTTTACGAATTCATCAAAACAGATAAAAATGATAAAAACATATGAAAAAATTACAAGATTTGCCTTTTCGCAAAAAATACGAATTCCCAAAGTGGGGAAATGTTGTTCCAAAATGTGGAATTTTTACTAAAGTGGTTGAAATGCCTATATTAGCCGTTTTTATCTATTTGACGAATTTTAGGAAATTAATTTGATCTGAAATTCGTAAAATTTGAGGGATGTTAACTGGAATGATCAAGACAAGGGAAGTTGAGACCCAACAAAAATACATAGAAAAATATCAAAATAGAAAAAATGATAAAAAATATGATTTGCCTTTATGTCAAAAAAAACGAATTCCCAAAGTGGGGAAAATTTGTTCCAAAATTCAAGACAAAGTAGTTTGAGGCCCATCAAAGATACATAAAATTCATCAAAACAGATAAAAATGATGAAAATTATGAAAAATTACAAGATTTGCCAAAAAATCCGAATTCCCAAAGTGGGGAAAATTTGTTCCAAAATTTTGGATTTTTACCAAAATGATCGCAATGCCTATATTTACCGTTTTTATCTATTTGACGAATTCTCGGTAAATAATTTTACCTCAAATTCGTAAATATTTGTGAGATGTGAACTGAGACAAAGTAATTTGAGGTAAAAAATACCTAAAATTCATCAATTCGAATAAAAATGATAAAAATTATAAAAAATGCAATATTTGCCTTTTTTGCAAAAAAAAACGAATTCCCAAGGTGGGGAAAATTTGTCCCAAAATTTAGGATTTTTACTAAAACGGTTGCAATGCCTACATTTGCCCTTTTTTTAATGTATTTGTCGTCATTTTACTCCTTACTAAATGCTTTCTGTAAATAAATTCTTAATTGGTATGGTTACCCCACAAAATAAAGTGTAAAAACATTTACAATATTGAAAATTTTTGAAAAAATCAAAAAACATGTTGAACAAAGGCCTAAAGATTTCTTAAGTTTTCTTAAAAGAAAGAAATAAAAAATTTTCCATTTTCCAAGAAAAAAAAAACGAATTCCCAAGGTGGGGAAATTTTGTTCAAAATTTGGGATTTTTATTAAAAAGATTTTTATCAATTCGTCGAATTTTTAAACAAAATCTTGGCCTGCATAGTCCCAAACCTTTTGAAATCTTTTGCTTTTTTTCACATTTTTACACCCCACTGTGGGTACACACACACGCTCAAACTCACTCACTGCTACAAACTTCTATAGCCGAAAAGTTGTTAAATTAATCTAATTTTCTCAAGCACAATACGGATAAGAGGAAGTAGAAGGAAAGAGGATGAAAAAAAATACGAAAACGAATTTCGTTTTGAAGGTTTTATCACTTATCTGATTAAAATGATAACATTTCTCCAAAGAATTTGAACTGCTTTAGGAGGGCTTTGGCACGATTTAACACATAAATTGCTTAAAAGCAAAACTTACCCACAAACGTACGCTCTCATCCACTCCCACTCCCCGAACTCTCACTCCACTCCACTCACTTCACGAACAACCGACAAAATCAAAAAACAACATGCTCACGCACAAAAGTTTCCACAAAACCATGCCACCTCCTACCGAAACACCCATCCTCCCCCCACACACACGTGACAAATAACGGAAACGAAGGAAAATGTTACGGGAAAAAACCCGCAGCAGGAAAGCCTCAAGGGGGCTTTACGCATTTTAACATTATTTTCGGGGCACCGAAATGTTGTATCTGCCTGCCTGCTGTTGTTGTTTGAGCGCACCTTGACACTAATCCAATTACATTTCCTGCGTGATTTTGCTTTCCTATTTGCTTTGCAGCAGAGCAAATGTGCCAAATGTTCTGCGAGCCGACGACGAGGACGACGGCGTGTCAAGTTGTTCTTCTTTAAGGGCCCAGTGAGCTTAAGCCAAATAAAAAATAAAACTGAAAACTTTGTTGTTTTTGACAGCCACACAGAACAACAGCATTGCACAGTGGTATCGCAAAAAAGAAGAATGGAAAATCCGCAATATTAGGCATATAAATCTAAAAGATTGGCTTTTTTTTATATTATGGTCACCCAAGAATGACTACCTCCTATACAACAGTAACGAACTGGCAACAATCACCACTCATACAAGTATGATGGTCCTTTGTGGTACGCTGTTCATAGGTGTGTTTTTGGTGCAATATAATTCTCATATATAAATTCATTAGAATGATATTGATACTAATATTTTATTTATAAATATTATATCTACAGCTGTCATTTGTTCGGCGACTTCTATTTAGTAAAATTTGACGTAGAATATTTTTGCCATTGACACCACCCCCCTAAAATTCACTTTTGTGGAACAAATTAGCAACAATTTGGAAAAAAGTACGAAATTAACCCTAAAATGAATTTTAAGTTTTTTTCTTATTTCTGGCATTTATGTTAAGTTTTGATGAGACTTACATTAGAATTTTATGGCAATTTTTTTTTTTAGAAAAATTTGACCCGTTAGACGTCCTTTTTAGGGGTATTTTTAGCCTTTTGTGCAAAAGGAACCAAAAAGACCCCTACATTGAGGAACTAGAGGGTTAAAATGTTCTACAAAAATGTTGCCTGTAGTGTTCTCAGTAATATTGCCGAGCACATCCAATACTTAGAATGTAAGGATCACAGGGTTGAACCCCAGTTCCGAAAAGTACGAAATTAACCCTAAAATGAATTTTAAGTTTTTTTTTACTTATTTCTGGCATTTAAATTGATTTCGACTTTTGGTGTATTCAGAGACTTATAGTAGAATTTCATGGCACATATTTTCGTAGAACATTTTGACCCGTAAAATCCTTGTTTTAGTGGTGATTTTTACCCCTTTCCAAAAAGACCCTTTTATGGAAGAGCTAGAGGGTTCAAATGTTCCACAAAAATGTTCCTCATATGGTTTTAAGTAATATTGCTGAACACATCCTACACTTATAATGTAAGGATCCCAGGATTTTGTACCATGAATGAATTTTATGTTTTTTTTACTAAATTCTGGCATTTAAGTAGATTTTTGAGTTTTGGTGTATTCATAGACTTTTAGTAGAATTTAATGGAAAATATTTTTGTAGAACCTTTTGACCCGTTAAATCCTTGTTTTAGGGTTGTTTTTTACCTCTTTGCACAAAAGGGACCAAAAACACCCCTATATTGAGGTGCTAGATGGTTGAAATGTTCCTCGTGCGGCTCTAAGTAATATTGCTGAACACATCGTATACTTATAATATAAGGATCACAGGATTTAACACCAATTCGGAAAAAGTCTGAAATTAACCCTAAAATGAATTTTAAGTTTTTTTTTATTTATTTATGGCATTGACGTTGAATTTTGAGTTTTGGTGTATTCAGGGACTTATAGTAGAATTTTATGGCAAATAATTTTGTAGAACATTTTGACCCGTTAAATCCTTGTTTTATGGGCGTTTTTTTTGCCTCTTTGTACAAAAGGGACCAAAAAGACCCCTATATTGAGGAGCTATATGGTTAAAGTGTTCCACAAAAATGTTCCTTGTAGTGTTTAAAGTAATATTGCTGAACACATCCTGCACTTATAATGTAAGGATCCCAGGATTTAGCACCAATTCGGAAAAAGTATGAAATTAACCCTAAAATGAATTTTATGCCAAAAATTATTTTTTACCAATTTTTGCCATTTAAGTTGAGTTTCGAGTTTTGGTGTATTCAGAGACTTATAGTAGATCTTTATGGCAAATAATTTTGTAGAACATTTTGACCCGTTAAATCCTTGTTTTAGGGGTGTTTTTTACCTCTTTGTACAAAAGGGACCAAAAAGACCCCTATATTGAGGAGCTACATGGTTAAAGTGTTCCACAAAAATGTTCCTTGTGGTATTTAAAGTAATATTGTTGAACACACCCTGCACTTATAATGTAAGGATCCCAGGATTTAGCACCAATTCGGAAAAAGTATGAAATTAACCCTAAAATGAATTTTATTTTTTTTTTACTTATTTCTGACATTTAAGTTGAGTTTCGAGTTTTGGTGTATTCAGAGACTTTTAGTAGAATTTAACGGTAAATATTCTTGTAGAACCTTTTGACCCGTTAAATCCTCATTTTAGGGGTGTGTTTTAGCCTTTTCCAAAAAGGGGCCAAAATGACCCTTTTCTTGAGAAGCTAAATGGTTAACATGTTCTACAAAAATGTTCCCTGTAGTGCTCTCAGTACCATTGCTGAACACATCCTCTACTTAAAATTAAAAGATCATAAGGTTTCCTATAGCGATTCATTATAAGATTTTTTAATTTTATTTATTTTTTATTTTGTTCCAAAAAAATGTTGCCCTTAATGCAATTTTGAAAACACTGTGCCTCGTTTATGTGTGTGTGCGTCTGATTGTGCTTGTGGGCCCTCTTAAAAGCATTCCAACGTCAACGAATACGTTAACAAACAAACAAACAAAGATCCGAAGAAAGAGATCCTGAACCCTCAGCTAATCGCCAAAGTGCCAAAGTACGAACATACGAGTAAGAAATGTCATGTGTTTTCCCTGGACTACAATACATTGGCACACAATCACACACACTTTTCCATTTTAAGCCATTTTTTTTCAGTGAAAATTGGAAAATGAAAACAAGCAGCCGGGTCCAAACACGAACATGTTGTGGCGGCATTGAGACTTTAAAACAAAGTTTCCTTCTATTTTCTATTTTTTGCTAGCTATTCGCAAGGCAAACCACTTCTTTTTTCAAACTGATGACCCTTTGTAGTGCAAAGTCAACGAGAAACAGACAACAACAAAAGACAACCAGGAGAAGAAATGGCTAAGAAAGCAAGAAATGAAATCCAAAAGGGAAAATTACTTTGATGCTATACATTACATATTAATGTACGGATGGAGTGGAGCGTGGAGCTTGGAGAGGATATAGAAAATATCCTGTGTCAAGAATGGATTGGGGTGGCCTGGCATGGTTGTTTGTTTTTCCTCATTTTTTAGGCATCTAAACACGTTTGCTTACATTACATTGAATGTGTCAAATATTGTTTGCTTCATTTTCATCTTGAGCGTGGCGCTCACCTGCTTGTTAAAAGTATTTCAAGTTTTTTCCCATTTCCAGCCAGCCTTAACCCGCTTACCTTGAAAGAATTGAATGTGACACGTTTAGTTGGGTCGAGAACATCAGCACCGTAGATCGCATCTGCAGCTTTTATCCTTAATAATCTTATCCTTTGTGGGGCTTACCCCTTAAGGTGGCTGTCAACACTAGTAAACGAAATCATTTGTAATGTATATTATTTTGACATTTCCCCATAACAACCGACCGAAGAAAACGCGCCAAAAAGTTTCCAAAGGAGCTGGTCTATTAAAAAATACTCCTCTTTGTTTGGGATGAGTTGGGTTGGCACAACAACAACACATTATCCTTTAAATATAAGGGAATCTTTGTGAGCAAACAAATGCATGGACATATATGAAAATTTAAAAACCTAAGATATTGTGAAAGGCTCGTTCGTACACTTACTCGGTAAAATATTTAAGCAATGAATCCTTCCTGCATTAAATAACTTGGTGTTGGTCTTCCAACAAAAACCATCAACACTGTGGAACAAATTGGATTTTTTTCCAAAATAGCCCCTATTGAAGATTCTCATGATGAATCGGCATAGGAAACCTTTTGGCGCTTACATTTTAGAAATACAATTTGTTCGGCAGTATTACTTAGAAACATACGAGGAACATTTTTGTAGAACATTTTAACCTTCTAGCTCTTCAACACAGAGGTCCCTTTTGTAAAAAAGGCTAAAAAACATCCCTAAAACAAGGGCTTAACGGATCTACAAAAATGTGAGCCATAAAATTCTACTATAAGTCCCTGAATACACCAAAAATCAAAACTAAAATTAAATGACAGAAATATGTAAAAAAATTAAAATCCACTTTAGGGTTAATTTTGTACTTTTTTCTAAATTTGTGCTAAATCCTGTGACCGTTCGATTTTAAGCATAGGAAGTGTTTAGCAATATTACTGAGAACACCACGAGTAAAATTGTTGTGGAACATTCCAACCCTCCAGCTCTTCAATATAGAGGTCTTTTAGACCCCTATGTACAGAAGACTAAAAAACACCCCTAAAACAGATGATTAACACCCGTCAAAAGGTTCTACAAAAATATTTGCCATACAACTCTACTTTAAGTCTCTGAATATAGTAAAACTCAAAAATCAACCTAAATGTCAGAAATAAGTAAAAAACTCAAAATCCATTTTAGGGTTAATTTCGTAATTCTTTCGAGTTGGTGCTAAATCCTTACATTTAAGTGTACGGTGTGTTCAGCAATATTACTTAAAACCGTACAAGGAACATTTTTGTGGAACATTTTGACCCTCTAGCTGCTCAATATAGGGGTCTTTTTGGAGACTTTTGTAAAAAAAGCCTTAAACACACCCCTGAAACAAGGGTTTAACGGCTCAAAATGTTCTACAGAAATATTTGCAATAAATTTCTACTATACGTTTTTGCATAAAGCAAAACTCAACTTAAATACCAGAAATAAATAAAAAACTCAAAATCAATTTTAGGGTTAATTTCGTACTTTTTCTGAATTTGTGCTAAATCCTATGATCCTTACATTTTAAGTACGTGATGCGTTCAGCAATATTACTGAGAAAACCACAATTTTTGTGAAACATTCCAACCAGCTAGCTCTTCAATATAAGGGTCTTTTTGGTCCCTATCACGCAAAAGGCTAAAAAACACCCCCAAAACAGAGTTTTTGACGGATCAAAATATTCCATAAAACTATTTGCCATAAAATTCTACTATAAGTCTCTGAATACAGCAAACCTCAAAACTCAACTTAACTGCCAGAAATAAGTGAAAACCTAAAATCCATTTTAGGGTTAAATTCGTACTTCTTTCGAATTGATGCAAAATCCTGTGATCCTTACATATTAAGTATAGGATGTGTTCAGCAATATTACTGAGAACACTACAAGGAATATTTTTGTGGAACATTTTAACCCTCTAGCTGCTCAATACGGAGGTCTTTGAGACCCTTTTGTAAAAAAAAACTAAAAAACATACCTCAAATAGGGTTTTAATGGGTCAATATGTTCTACAAAAATATTTGCCCTAAGATTCTACTATAAGTCTCTGAATAAAGCAAAACTCAACTTTAATGCCAGAAATAAGTAAAAAACTTAAAATTCATTTTGTACTTTTTCAGAATTGGTCCCGAATTGACCCACAACTCAGAATGTTAGGAGGGTGATGTGAATGGAAAAAATATTCTACGTCAAATTTTACTATAAGTCACCGAACAAAAGAAAGCTGTATATATATGTATAAATAATATTTCAGTAGCAATTTGAGCAGTTAAATAAGAAATTATTTATTATATTTTCTTTTGGCTTTTGTTAATTATTTTTTATTTATTTTTAATGTTTTGATATATTTTTATTGCTGCTGAATTTCGATCAAAAAAAGGTCAGTATATTCTTTCAATCATGGAGCCTTTAAAGATCCTCTCTGTTTGGATAGGCAATGTTTTGACTAAATGCCTAAAAGTATGCAACGCTGTACATATTAATGTGTAAAGGGAACCTTAGAAGTCTCAAAATTGATATGTTCGAAGTGTTTACTTCATTGAATCCATATAAGGTTTAACATTTGTATTTTCCTTACAAAGTTCTTAATGTACCCATAACAAATCCTATAAATATAGTTCTCATTTACTCTCGATAAAATTGGTTTTGTGACTTTGTTTGATTTTGGCCTCTGCTTAAGTCTTTGCAACACACTTGATTCTCTCACAAATATTAACCAACAACATACTTCATCAATTTGGCAACATCAGGAGGCACGTAACATTTTCAGAAGTTGCATTTGTTGCTGCTACAGCTGCTGATGATGATATTTTGTACGCCGCTGCAACTACTTGTAATACTTTGTTAAGTTGTTTTTTCAGTTGTGTACCCTCCCACACACATACCGCCACACATAAAAAATTGTGTGCGTGGTTTTGTTGCACAATCGACATAGTCATCATTTGTTTTTGTGGAAGTTCCAGTTGGTGCACCAGCGATTCATTCATTCATTCAACCGCCATTCAAACGGTTCGATGCACAACTCCGGGGGGAGGGAGATGGGCTTCTCCTCTGGCATCACTCCATTGTGTGTAGAGTCCGTGTTACCCCGTCATGATTTTGTGTTCCCGGCAGACAATGAACGACGACGATAGTCTCATTTTTTTTGCTGCTTGGTTTGTGTTTTCCTTTTCAGTTGCAGTAAACGTGCAACGTCGTGTAGCGTCGTGGTCAGTAAATCATTTTTATTCTTTTATAAGAAACAATCTTTTATGCTCGCTTTGTGAGCAGTCAGTCTAGCTGTTTGCACGGCTATTCTTTTAGTTTAGTTTGAGTTTTTTTATTTATATATATTTTAGTTAACAAACAAACAAAAACCTAACTTTAAAATACAACACAATATAACTGATGTTGTTGGCGCTGGCCGATTCATACCACAGGTAGTGCTGGACGAATGGCCGTACTCAAACAGTTGGCCAAATGGCCGGCCTCTTCCTCCTCTTCGTTGTATGTATGTATGCATGTTGTCGTTAAGTTACCCAGCGAGGCTAAGGCTGGTTGTATGTTGCCCGTTTTTTGCTGCTGCTGCTGCCGCCACTGATGATGCCGGTGTCGATGGTCTGCTTGGATAACCCACCGTTTAGTGTTTCAGACACAGTAGCCATGTCTCGTACTCTAAATGTTGATGTAAGACAAGATAAGCATTTATGAGAAGTTAACCCGCTTTTTCATCACCATCGTATGATTGTATGCTTCTTGCCACATAAGTTTTTGCTTTATGTTGTTGTTGAAAAATATGACTTTGTATACCCCTCATAAAAAAACGTTAACAAAGAAATGTAATTTAATATAAATATTATCTTTAAAAACGTGTTAAGATGCTCAGCTGATTGTTAAGAAGAAAAAAACGAATAAATAAAGAAACTGGTCAAGGTTAAAAGAATCAGGCAATAAGCGGAGCAAGTTTTTCAATTTAAAAAAAATTCTGTCAATATAAGTCTCAGTTTTGACAATTCTTGTCGCACTGACAGAATTCTGAAATACAGACTGAATGATGATCTCAGCCTTGCTCTTCCTTGGAGAGAAAGAAGAGATCACATTTGAAATTGAAGTTCAATGAAAGACTAAGGTCTTCAATTGATAAATTTATTGGGATGTCCCTAAAACTATGCTACAGTTGGGATATTGGGAATTCTGAAATATAGAACTTAAATAATGGCCTCAACTTTTCCCATCCTAGGAAAATATTATTTTCTAAAAGACTAACATCTTCAATTTATAAAAAAACTTGTGATCATTACATTTGAGGTATATAGTGTGTTCAGCGATATTGCGTAAAACACAACAAGGAAAATTTTTGTGGAACAAAAATAGAGGGATATATCGCCTCCAGATATGGCCTTTTGGGCCCTTTTAAGCAAAATGCTAAATAATACTCCTAAAACAGGTGTGTAACGGGTCAAAATGTTCTACAAAAATATTTGCCATACAATTTTACTATAAATCTCTGAATAGACCAACACTCAAAACTCAATTTAAATGCCAGAAATAAGTAAAAAACTTAAAATCCATTTTAGGGTTAACTTCGCACTTTTTCGAATTGGAGCTAAATCCTGTGATGATTATATTTTACGTTTAGAATATGTTCAGCAATATTGCGTAAAACACTACAAGGAACATTTTAACCCTCTAGCACCTCCAAGTAGGGGCCTTTTAAGCAAATTGCTCCTAAAACAGGTGTGCAACGGGTCAAAATGTTCTACAAAAATATTTGCCATACAATTTTACTATAAATCTCTAAATACACCAAAAATCAAAACTCAATTTAAATGCCAGAAATATGTAAAAAACTTAATATCCATTTTAGGGTTAATTGCGTACTTTTTGGTGCTAAATCCTGTGATCCTTACATTTTACGTACATGATGCAATATTTCTTAGAACCGTACGAGGAATATTTTTGTGGAACATTTTAACCCCCTAGCACCTCAAAATAGGACCTTTTTGGGCCCTTTTAAGCAAAAGGCTAAAAAAATACCCCTAAATCAGGTGTGTAACGGGTCAAAACAAAAATATTTTCCATACACTTTTACTATAAATCTCTGAATAGACCAAAAATCAAAACTCAATTTAAATGCCAGAAATATGTAAAAAACTTAATATCCATTTTAGGGTTAATTTTTTACTTTTTTCAAATTGGTGCTAAATCCTGTGATCCTTACATTTTATGTACATTATGTGTTCAGCAATATTATTTAAAACCATACGAGGATCATTTTTGTGGAACATCTTAACCCTCTAGCACCTCCAAATAGGGGCCTTTTTGGGCCCTTTTAATCAAAAGGGCAAATAATAACCCTAAAAAAGGTGTGTAACGGGTCAAAATGTTCTACAAAAATATTTGCCATAAAATGCTACTATAAATCTCTGAATACATCAAAACTCACTTTAAATACCAGAAATAAAATAAAAACTTAAAATCCATTTTAGGGTTAATTTCGCACTTTTTCGAATTGGAGCTAAATCCTGTGATCCTTACATTTTACATACTTGATATGTTCAGCAATATTACTTAGAACCCTAAATGGAACATTTTTGGGGAACATTTTAACCCTCTAGCACCTCCAAATAGGGGCCTTTTTGGGCCCTTTTAGCAAAACGCTAAATAATACCCCTAAAACAGGTGTGTAACGGGTCAAAATGTTCTACAAAAATATTTGCCATACAATTTTACTATAAATCTCTGAATAGACCAACACTCAAAACTCAATTTAAATGCCAGAAATAAGTAAAAAACTTAAAATCCTATTTAGGGTTAATTTCACACTTTTTCGAATTGGAGCTAAATCCTGTGATCCTTAAATTTTTGATGTAGGATGTGTTCGGCAATATTACTTAGAACCCTAAAAGGAAAATTTTTGTGACACATTTTAACCCTCTAGCTCTTCAATACAAGGGTCTTTTTGGTCCATTTTGTGAAAAAGGGTAAAAAACACGCCTAATACAGGGATTTAAGGTGACAAAATGTTTTACGAAAATATTTGCCATACAATTCTACTATAAGACTGTGAATGTAGCAAAACTCAAAACTCAACTTTAATGCCAGAAATATGTAATAAACTTAAAATTAATTTTAGGCTTAATTTCATGCTTTCTCAGAATTGGTGGCAACTGACCCTCGAATCGGAATTTTAGGGGTGTGGTGTGAATGGAAGAAATATTCTGCGTCCAATTTCACCACAAGTCATCGAACAGAAGACAGCTGTAGCTATTATAGATATAAATAAAATATCAATAAAAATTTGGGTATTTTAAATAAGAAATTATTTATTAAATATTTTTTAGTAATTTCCCCACGTACCCCACCTAATTAAAATCTTCACCCAGAATAATCTTTACTAAGTACTAAACGCGTAATGAAATCAACATATTTCTGTATTAATTCGAACACTCCCTAAAGGTATGCACTGTTTAATAACCTTCGCAATATGCAATACAACTCTATTATAAAACATTCTTAAGAGATTAGTTCGGCTTTTCTCTCTCTCCTTCTCGTTTTCTCTTAAAGGCAAAAAACTATTAAATTTAATGTCTTCCTGTCTTAAAAGCTAAAAAATGTTCAAACGCCTCATATTTCAACAACCCCGCCATGAAAAAAAATCCAAAATAACATATAAGCTTTCCAATAACTGTTCAAAAATAATTAATTTGCTCATAGAATATTTCGAAAAAATACGGTACAAACTTCAACTTCAAATGTTGCTTAAGAAGAATTTGAATGCAGGAACAAACAAACATATACATACATTCGAGAAAACCACCCTTATTTTTTCGTCGCCGTGGCATTCTTTACACCTCAACGCCGTAGTGAAGCTCCAACACCCAACCACCCTGCTCCCACTTTGATACAGCGCTCTTGATTTTTACTAATGATGTGCCGCAACAAAAACAATCCCCTCTCCGCCATCCAACACACACACAGGGAGCGTTTTGCCAATGCCTTTGTTCAAAACTCACCAACACGAACACATCGACAGTTTGATTCCTACCCTTAGAAAACAGCACATGCACAACACTAATTACACAAATGATTGCTTATCGGAGTTTATGTGTATGTAGGAATGTGTGGGTGTGTGTGCTTGTTGTTGTATGTATTCGAAGGAAACAAATTTTTTCGGTTTGTCATTATAACACCCTGTTGAAGCGAAACAGCGCGCGACAGCCGCCCTGGCTTAGGAGAGCAAAACGGATGTGACTGAACAGTTTTGTGGAGAAGACAACGCTGTTAAAGATAATGCCCTTGCCACCAATATGCTCCAGACATCCGGACGGACAGACAAAGAGACAGGCACGTTCTAAACAATTTTCGGTTTATCATTGAATAGCGAAAATATGCAAAATCCCAAAAACCCAAAAACCAAGCGCCACCAACAACCGAGCCACGAGTGATAAATGAAAAATTGTATCTGCCACAAAAAAATCTATCCTCCAGCAGACTTTCAAATAAGGCGAAAATGTCACGGAACAGCGACACAGAAATACGCCCTGCGGCTGTTGAGAAGGAAAGCGACGACGGAAGAGAGGATTTCACTTCCGTAATGAGTGAGATAACTAAATGTATGTGTTGCGAATAAATCAAATAATTTGTTAGGCCATGAAATGTGAACACCAGTTGTTAAACGCCTTTAAGTAGGCAGCACGTGAATAGTTGTGGAAAAGAGCCTAAAGCGCGGGCCGTATTAATGTCAATTGAATAAAGATCAAAATTCAATTTTGGTTGGATCTGTTATTAATTTTAGGAGGGATGTTAAATTTACACAAACTGTTGGAGAACTCATAAATGTAAATTTAATTCAAAGCCCTAAAGTAGGCAATATGCAAGAGGAGAAGAAGGAAGAGCCTACAACTATACAACAGAAAGGAATTATTTTATATCAAGAACAAGAAGTCATCATAGAACAAAAGTCTCTCTCAAAATCAGTTGAAGCATTAAAGTAGAAACTATTTTCAAATGTTTCAACTTCGAGGTCATTTTAAAGGTGGTTCAATATTTTCCCCCTTTTAGCACTTTCTTATGATGAATCGACATAGGAAACCTCGTAGTCATCTTTACATTTTAGATATACAAAAAGTTTAGCAATATTACTTAAAAATCGATGAGAAACATTTTTGTGGAATATTTTGACCCTGTAGCTCCTCAATATAGGGGTCTTTTTGGTCCCTTTTGTGAAAAAGGCTAAATAATACCCCTAAAACAGGTGTGTGACTGGTCAAAATGTTCTACAAAAATAATTGCCATAAAATTCTACTATAAATCTCTGAATACATCAAAATTCAAAACTTAACTTCAATGCTAGTAAAATGACAAAACTTAAAATTCATTTTAGGGTTAATTTAGCACTTTTTCCGAATTGACGCTAAATCCTGTGATCCTTACATTTTTGATGTAGGATGTGTTCAGCAATATTACTCAAAACACTACGAGGAACATTTCTGTAGTACATCTTAACCCTCTAGCTGCTCCATAAGAGGGTCATTTTGGTACTTTTTGTGAAAAGGGGTAAAAAGACCCTTAAAACAGGATTCTAACGGGTCAAAGTGTTCTAGAAAAATATTTGTTATAATACTTTACTAAAACTCTTTGAATATCCAAAAATTCAAAACTCATCCTAAATGCCAGAAATAAGTAAATGATTTAAAATTCATATTAGGGTTAATTTCGTACTTTTCCGAATTGGCGCTAAATCCTGTGATCTTTACATTTTCGGTATAGGATGTGTTCAGCAATATTACTTAGAACAGTACGAGGAACATTTTTGTAATACATCTTAACCCTCTAGCTGCTCTATAAAGTGGTCGTTTTGGTGCCATTTGTGCAAATGGGTAAATTCACATTTAAAACTGGACTTTAACCGGTGAAAATGTTCTAGAAAAATAGTCTCTAAATACAATTCAATAACAAAAAAAACTTAAAATTCAGTTTAGGGTTAATTTCGTATTATTTCCGAATTATCGCACAAAATTGAATTTCACTATAACTCGCCGAACAGTGTCATCTGACAAAGCTGGGGAAATATGTCGAACCACAAAAATCCCAAAATATTTTGGGGATTTTTTTATTTTTCAAAGGTAACAAAATGATAAAATCGATGAAAAATTACTAGATTTCAATTTTTTCTGAAAAATATCAGAATTCCCAAAGTGGGGAAAATGTGTTCCAAAATTGGGATTTTTTTATTAATAGGGTCGAAATGCGTTTTTTACCATTATTATCTATTTTGTTGAATTTTAGGTAGATTTATTAAACGTCAACACTTAAAATTATGAGAGTTGATGACCACAACTTCTATTTTTGCAAAAATTTAGTATTAATTAAAACGTCAATAACACAGTCAATTATTAACGGATTACTAAAAGCCAAGCGGCGTTTTACTCCTTACCAATTGTGTTATTCAAATAAATTTACAAGTGGTACGGCTACTTTGGACGATAGGCAATACTATAAGGAATATGTAAAAAAATTGAGGCAAATCAAAGTAAAAATAGTGTTCTTTCAATATAGATGATTTCCAATTGAGCCGTATGGCTTTGTGAGAAAACCTCTCTCAGGTGGAGAGAGTACCAATTGTGTTATTCAAATAAATTTACAAGTGGTACGGCTACTTTGGACGATAGGCAATAAGTAAACAAATTTTGAGGCAAATCAAAGTAAAAATAGTGTTCTTTCAATATAGATGATTTCCAATTGAGCCGTATGGCTTTGTGAGAGAACCTCTCTCAGGTGGAGAGAGTATCTTGCCCTTATGATTTTAGTAATTGCTACTATTTTCATTAAAATGTTTGCTATTCAATAAGAATTTGCAAAAGCTTTCTCTCAATATAAATGCGTCATACTCCTTGCGACCACCCTAACCATCTATCTCCTGTGAAGGAATTTGTTGGCTCATCTCCCACCAATTCCACAGGGTCGACAATACCGGAAAAAGCATTGACATATTATGCCAGATCCTTTGCTACTTCCTTCCTATTACTTTATTTCCCTTTTTGGGTTTCACCTTTTTAGCAAACCTGGCCACCTTTTGGGATATATCAACATATATCTTCACAATATTTGTTTCCATTTTTTATGGCACTGTTAAAGACTGTTTTACGATCTAGGTATATATGTATTTGAAGAGAAGAAGCCACACATACACATACACTCACACCAATAAGGTATAATTTTAACATTTTTTGTGCTAACATTTTACAACACACACACGCACACATAGTTTTTCACACAATCTACCGGTTTTTATTACTTCATCTGCAGTAATACTCGGAAAGAAGCCACCCAAACACACACATACATACATTCAGAGAATAGCACAGCACAGAGCACATCTACAAACTGGCACATTACGCACCAGAGTGCTGTAGACGGAACAATACTAATACCAATAAAGATTTTTATGTTGTTTAAACAAATAGATGACTGCAATAAAACACACACACACAGGTGAACTCACAGCGGATTCATACTCATACTCATTGGCGCTGACGCACATAATCTCCTCGAAAGGGTTGTATTGCACTTAAAGAAATAAACGGTAGCATCACATCAAACACACAGCGAACGAACGAACATCGAACAACGAACGGCATCAGCATCAGAGACAACACAAATCAAGCACACCGAATTGTCGGTATATCGAAAAAGTCATAACAGATAATAAAGCAAATGTTGGATGAGCGAGAGATAGGGTTGTGTTGGATTGGGGAGGGGGGAAAGATAGCGCAAGGGCGAGAGGTTAATGACTTTATTTTCATCTTTTTTTGCTGTAGTTGTTGTGTATTTTATTTCCCCAATGGGAAGCGATAACATTGGGGAATTGTGGCGGGTTGTGCTGTTGTGTCGTTGCCAAAGAGAGCGATAACAAGTTTAAATCTTTTTTTGTTTTTTTTTTTTTTTTGGAATGGCAAATAACGGCATGGCTGGTGGTTTTAGATGTCACTTGGCATAGAATGCCTCCATCATCGTCAGCGACACGATGATGATGGCTTTCCATAGCCATTGCTGGGCTGCTATTGTCGACACTGTCAAATATGGGTTTTTAATAAATATCATGATTTACGATGTGTCAATTTCAGCTGGTGCCGTTGTTGTCTCTCTCGCGGCCGCGCTTTTTCTGAGAGTCCCATGTATGCCCAAACAACAGCGAGCTGTTAATAATTCTTAAGCTCCTGCTGTGCGAATGCTCTGTTGTTGCTGGTGTGCTGTCTGCCAGTGGCCATGATATGGCCGCCAATGCAGGCTGGCAGGCTGTGTAACTGTGGTCCACCGCAATTTGTTAAATTTGTTTTTGCTCCAGCTGGGCATCAAGAGTTTTGGTAATGCCAGCAAAAAAAACATCTTTAAAAAAAACTCAAAACTTTGGAGTGGGTAGAAGAGAAGGAGGATTGAAGGAAAAGAGATATTAAAAAATGCAAAGATTTAAAATTTAATAAGAAAATTCGTTGGTAACAAAATGTTAAAAAACGATTAAAAAATTTTTGAACTGGGATATTTTTATTTTTTTAATGGCCGACACATGTTGCATTTATAAAAACTTCAAAAATTCAGTCTACAAGAGAAGTGGTGGGGAAATATTAAATAAAATTATTTAAATTTAAGAGAAAACTCAATTGTAATTCAGAAAGAAAAAAAATACCTTAATTCCCAACGTGGGGAAAATGTGTTCCAAAATTGGAAATTTTTTTGTTAATGGTAACAAAATGATAAAAAGGATGAAAAAAATTACTAGACTTTCCATTTAAAAAAATACCTGAATTCCCAAAGAGGGGAAAATGTGTTCCAACATCGGGAATTTGTCATTTTTTTAATGGTAACAAAATGATAAAAACGATGGTAAAATTAATAGATTTTCCATTTAAAAAATACCCGAATTCCCAAAGTGGGGAAAATATGTTCCAAAATTTGGATTTTTTAATGGCAACAAAAAGATGAAAAAATATTAGTTTTTCCATTTTTTCAAAAAAAAAAAACCGAATTCCCAAAGTGGGGAAAATGTGTTCCAAAATTTGGATTTTTTTTAACGGTAACAAAATGGCAAAAACGATGAAGAAATTGCTAGATTTTACATTTCCTTTTATTTTTGTGTATCATATTTTGTATCACTTCCACTTTTAGAGGTCACTAAGTGAGTCCGTTTAAGTATCACAGAAAAGACACATTTCTTCCCGAGTCGAGGAGTCACTTCGTCGATAGGAAAACGATTATCGAGGGGATCATGTTCAACATCTTAGCTTAGCTTAGATTAGTGAATATCGACGCGTCCCTAGGCGCCCCACTACTCTTTCTTGCTTGAAGAGAGAGATTCTCTCCCGTGCAGAACATTTTTTGATCGATAAAGCGGATTCACGAAAAATAGATATTTTTCCATTATGGACTTTTCCAAAGGAATTTTCAAAAGGCGAACAAGCATTTGTATGTTTGAGTATCGATGCACATTCAGCGACACTTCTCTCGCAACATCACACAATTCGTCTGAACATATATCGTTGTAAGAGAACCTGTTGCATGCAGGGAGAGAACCTCTCGCATGCAGAGAATTTGTCGATCGATTGAGTGATTGAAGTTTCAAAAGATGTCCTCTAAATATAATCGATTTACAATTGAGCACATGTCGTTGTGAGAGAGCCTCTCGCATGAAGAGAGAACCCCTCGTCGTTGTGATTTTAGTTATTGCTACTATTTTCTTCTTTATGATATTTGCTATTCATATAAAATTTTCAAATTCTTTCTCCCCATATATATGTACTTCAATTTCTCAATTTAAATTGAAAGATAATCTTTCACAAATTCAAATGTAGATTTCAAAAGTAAATTTGCAATTATGGCTTCTTCCCCCCCCCAGCATAAAAGTAAAGTTTTTGTAATAATGTTTCACCAAAGCCACGCCCAACAAAGCCGTTGTTCACCGTAAAATTGTACGCTTCACAAACCTTAATTGCATAACAATTGATTTACATTCAATATTTGCCCTCGTAAAATTCAATTCAATTTCAAATCTTATGACTTAATTCGGTCTCTCTCCTCTGTGCTCTACCAAATTGTGATTATGCCTTCCTGTCGAGAAGTTCGACTTCGACAAGAGTGAGTTATAAGGGTAATAATGCCACATTCAATGCAGTATTATTACTTTTCCCTACACACACACACAGACAGACGGACAGACACAGGATGCAGACAAGTGCCATGGCAGTTGCTTATCTTTGCCAACTCTCACACACACAAGTCCTTCGAACATTGCCAAGTATGGCTGAAAGTTGAAAGCATAGATTTTGCACACATTACAATCATATTGGAGAATGGAAGTGTTATAGAAATCTTGTTTGCAACAAAAATTCCATTCGAGTAATAAAAGTGTTCCCCGTAACCTACCGAACAATTTTCGAAGTTGCCAAAGTGTTGATGGGTTTATCTAGAAACCAGGCAGCAACTGCTTAAAATCCTTTTTCGCTTTTTGACTGTAGGCCCGAGTCGTGTGGGCTGTTTTAATATCGAAAGGATGTGCTCTCCGTATTAAAATGCACATAATTTTCTTAGTTATAAATAAGAAGGAGAAAAATGCCTTTTATAGCTGTTGGGGTTTCATAGTTATTGCCTGCAGTTACTGCCACAGATAGTGGTGGTGGTGGTGGCAAGCCGAAGACGATGATCATGGACATGAGCTGGTATTGGTGGTGCACGGTTGCTTGGTTGCTCCATATGTGTACATACGAGTAGTACATGTACCATAACATTTTAATAACGAGAAAAGTTTTCCCATATTCTCCCCCGCCCTGGCTGCTCCTTTTCCTTTAGCTCTTGGCGTTGGCGTTTCTTCATGTTCATCTTGAAGATATTTCGCAAAATGCACACCATGTATGCTAAAAATCACTGGGTGGAAATAAATTTGCATTAACTGAAGGAGAGTGAAAGAGAGAGAGAGGGAGGAAGGGATGTACCGGGCGATAATGTGTAGCAAGGAAACCCGGAAAACTTTATCAAATTCTCTTGAATGTGTTTATGAAATTGAAAATATATAGGACTGGAATTGTGGGGGGAAAACTTTACTTATTCTCTGATAAATTTAAATTAATCGCAATTTAAGGGAGCAGAAATAGCAACAGCATTAGTTTGAGAAAGAAAATTTAAAATATTTCCAATAAATATAATTTTATTAAAGGAATTGCAATGGTAGTAATAACATATCGACATTTCGGAGAAGAAATTTTACTTATGGAAGTCCCAAAGTATTTGGTGGTATTTTAGAATATCAGAATGATTATGAAGTGGAGCATTATGAGTTAGCGTCTTACCAGGATCAGTACTGGGCCCACTACTCTTGAGCATAATGTACGACGAGATACCGAGACCGATGATGTAGCCATAATAACAGGGACCAGATACATTTATCCGTTAGAAGCAGTTACGACTACTAAACGAGTGTAAATAAGCTGCTCCCAAGACCCAGGCGGTCCTGATCGCTAAAAAAATTATGGATAAAGTAATGCGATCCCTAAGGATGCCTACGATTGATAATAGATTTAAATTCAAGAGACGCATCGAATACAACAGCGGCAAATCTACTAAAACCTAGACATTCCTATCGAATAGGGGACAGGCCTCAAACGTATAACAGAAAAGTCTCCAAGAAAGAGATTCTTACCTCCGGGTTTTTGTTTGCGCACAATTTGAGGTTGTAGAAATATATATCGGAGAAAGCTGCTGGTATGATGCAGGGCATATACCAATTGTTATTTTAGCTGTCGAGATGACAACAATATATGAAAACAATCTGGAGAATAGAAGACAAACGATGAAGTCTCCATGGAAGTATCAGTCCCCACTTGGTAGAAGCGCTAATAGAAAGTTGGCATACCTCATTTCCTCGAATATATCGATATACCTAAACCTATTGACATTTTTGCTGCCGATATGAAAATAATATATGAACTCGGAGAATAGAATAAATTCTCCAAGAAAGAAATTACAATGAAGTCGCTCTTTCTCGGAGACTTCATTCTAAACTCCGGATTTCTGTTTGCGCACAATTTGTGGGTATAGAAATATATATCGGAGGTAGCTGCTGGTGTAATAGCAGGGCTTATACCTATTGACATTTTATCTGCCGAGATGAAGACAATATATGTAAAAATTCTGGAAAATAGAAGACAAACTATGAAGTCTCCAAGGAGGTATCAGTAGCCACTTGATATAAACGCAAAAAAAGGTTGGAATACATACTTTTCTCGAATATATCGATTGCCTTTATATTGACTATTGCCAATATGAAGAGATTATATGACAGGAACACGGAGAATAGAAGACAAATGTTGAAGTGTCCAAAGAAGTGTCAGTCGCCACTTGGTCGATTCGTTAATAGAAGGTTAGAATACCTACTTTTCTCGATTATATGGATATACCAACAGCTATTGACATTCTTGCTGCCAATTTGAAGAGCATATATGACAGAAACCCAGAGAAAAGAATGAAGTCTCCGAGGAAGTGTGATTTCTTTCAGTCGCAACCTCCTCTTCTCGAATAGATCAGTATGGTTGGTTTTCGGAGGAACGAATGTATGAGCTATTACCACTCATAGTTCCCAAAGAAACTTTGATAACTTTAAAGAGTCTGGGCATTTGGTTGAAAAAACGCTGTGAAGTCTTTGGAAGATGGTCGTCAAGGACCAGAAATAATGACAAAGGTCGAGTGCAGCCAAGTAATACATGTCATTGAATTCTATAGATGCGTCTGTCCAATATCCCAATTAAAATATATTGTATATAAATATTGACTACACCGTGCGGTAGTACTTTTTGGACCTGAACAAGACCATATAAACATGAAACTAGAGATAAGAAGTAGAAAATCTATGTACTCAGTTTTTCATGTGGTGATCTTCTCTCCTTTTTACAGGAATTTTAATTTCCAAAGGATATATTTGTTTTAATAATTTATTTTCATAGTTTTGCAAGACATGGATATGAAATAAAAGAGCGGAATATCAATTAAAAATACTTTAAATTGCATTATTTTATCTGTATTAGTTTAGCATTAACAATTATTTCAAGTTTCCCCCTCTTAAGAAGTAAAACACGAATAAACATAATAATTATGGGGGAAAAATCGAATGATTATCCAGGCTAAACTAATAAAGATTATTAAATAAATTTAAATTAAATTTAAAGTGTTTTTAAGAGATATTATTCTCCTTCATTTGATACCCATATCGCCTTGATGTGACTTGCAAAAGTACGAAAATAAATTATTAAAACATCTGTAGTCTTTGGAAATTAAAAGCCCTGCTAAAAGGAGAAAATATCACAAAATTAAAAACTGAGATACACAGGATATATACATACAATTTCTACTTTCACGTGTGGATGGCCTTGTTCAGGTCCAAAAAATACTATCAGGCGGTGTTACAGACCAAGAGAAAAAAAAACACGAAAAAGTAAAAAGTTTTTCGAAATTGTAATTATTTTATTTATTGCTAAGTTGTATTTCGATAACAGACTTTTTATGAAATTTCGCACAGTGTTACAGACCAAGAGAAAACACGAAAATATAAACAGTTTTTGGAATTGTAATTATTTTATTTGAATATGTTCAGCTAAGTTGTATTTCGATAACAGATTCTTTATGAAATATGAAATTTTGCCTATAGATAAAAGGTTTTAAGGCAAAAACCCACGGAAATATCGGCCGAAATAAACCTAAAAAATTCGACTAAAAATATCAACGTGGCAGGCTTAACGTAATTTGGACATTATAAGTTGTTTTTCCTTGAGTTCACATCGTTAAGGGGTAATTGACTCCATCTTGATTTAAATATGAAGACACAATTGATTTTTCTTCCTCCTCTTTCATAATGAAAACCCAGTTAAATTCCTTTGGCAAACTTTCCCCTTAATTTCGATTCGAGTCTTAAGAGTTTTGTCACAATTTATCACTTGATTTGCTGCTACTCATGTTTGGTTTTTATTTTATTTTTTGCATTTAATTACTTGAGATATATTTATAGCAGGCACACGTACAGATACACTCACACAGCCTTCATGATTTCAAGCATAAAAATGTTTAATAACAACATTTTTCACTTCCACAACAGCCAACGTCTGACTCCTCAGTTTGTATGTGTTATACACACACACACACAGGAGCAAGTATGCAACTTCCTTAAACTGATGGTTAAATATAACACATATTTTCTCCTTGACTTGCACTTGACTTATAGTCAACTATCATCAATTTAACACTTAGTAGTGATGTTATCTACGAGTGACTACTCTCTCACGCTCTCTTTGTCAAACCCAACAACCTCCAACCTCATTCACCAACAGCATCAAACCTCAAGCTCTCACCACCACCACCCACACTCTACTCATCATCACTACTGCAGTTAGACGAACAAAGGAGATGGAGTATGAAGTTGTATTGTATGCATGTATGGTGGGAGAGTTAATGTGGGCTACATTTGCAGGGTGTTTGCATGTATGTATATATTTATGTGTAACAGCCGTAGTAGCCTTTTGTGTTATAGGAGTACCATATACATAGTTGTATTATAACATAATACTTAACTATAAAATTTATGAGTAAAACTGAAGCTACTCTCCACTCTCTTTGTGGATATTTATATGGGGAAGTGTATGTGTGTGCGAGTGTGTAAAAAGAGCCCTATGACAAACATCATTTGTGTTGTGTACATGACTTTTGCACTTTGAACGTCACATTGGCACACTCTGAGACACTCGCTCGGGCAACAGTATCCAACCAGCAGCAACATCATTATCATCCGCATCCACATCCACATCGTCATGTGTGTCAGCGTCATCCTGTTTGGCAAATATGATGATTGTCCTTGTATTGGTTGGTGTAAAGCCAAATAGTGCATAATACTGCTGAAGCTGCTGCTGTTCAGTCAATAGAGGAAGAGGAACAAAAACAAGAACAACTAAACATGAAAACGTCATAGCCACAATGCTATCACAGTGGGTTGATAGTGCAAATGACACAAAAATTAAATTTAGTTTAGAAAAAAATGAATGAATTCATACATATGTTAATGAAATTAAAAAATCAATGGAATTAATTAAAATTGTATTTGAATTTTATTAGTTTTTACTTGTGGTAATAATTTTTTTAATTGTGGGTTAACACATTTTTATAAGAAAAAAATAAAAATTTAAGGATTTTTGCAAAGACGATTAATTAAAAAATTACTCAAAAAATCAATGAAAATAATTAAAATTGCAATTAAAATTGCATTTAATTTTTTTTAATTTGCAAAGACAAGCTAATAAACAAATAAACATTGTGCTTAATTCAATTAATAAAAAAAATACTTAAAAAATCAATGAAAATAATTAAAATTGCAATTAAATTTTATTAGTTTTTACTTGTGATATTTATTTTTTAATTGTGGGTTAACACAGTGGGTTCACATTTTTAAAAGCAATTGACATAAAATTTAATTTAAAAAAAGGTAGCTTAGAGAAAAATTAATAAACTCATAAATTTGTTAATGCAATTAAAAAATAATTAAAAAATTAATGGAATTAATTAAAATATTAATTAGAATCAATTAATTTTTAATTGCTGATTTCATTTCTTTTTGAAAAGTCTGGAATATCCTAAAACAGATACATCAAAGGGTTATGCAAATGAAAAAATTAATTGAACTAATTAAATTTTTTATTGAAATCAATTAATTTTTAATTGTGGTGATTACTTTTTTAATTGTTTGGATTATTTTTTCGCATAAATTATGGTTAATTTTTTGAAAAATTTTCGAAAACGATCGTAAATTGATCGAAAATAACTTTTGTTTTTTTTTTTTTTAAAGCGCATACATATCGACATCAAATTATTGAGATTCAAACGAGAATAAGTTCACTATACATTATTTTGATATCGTATTTGCTGTTGTTGATAATTTATACTTCTTTCATAGAAAATAGATACTGATAACTTATCGATATCGCCTCACGTGATTATCTCCCAGTTTATATTTCGAATATAACACCGCAAAGTAATTTTACATATTTGATTGGAATTGAACAAGAACAAACTATGTGCTCTTTTCTCCTTTTAACTTTCCGAAGGATATCAATGTTTTAATAATTTATTTTCGTACTTTTGCATGTCATACATACAAGTCTTAGATATCAATTGAAAGAGAAGAATATCTGTTAAAAATACTTTAAATATCATGCTTCTATGTGTATTGGTGTAGTATTGACAACAATTTCAAACCATCTCCCTTAAAAAGTAAAACATGAATAAACTAAAATAAATAATTGAAATGATTGTCAATGCTAAACTACTACAGATAGAAATATGAAATTCAAATTATATTTAATAGACATTCTGCTCTTTTATTTGATACCCATATCGCGAATGTTTGCCTAGCAAAACTGCGAAAATAAATTAGCTTCTTTAGTTTAGTATTGGTAACCATTTCAAACCATCCCCCTTAAAAAGTAAAATATGATTAAATTAAATAAATAAAGTGCGAAATTTTAAATGATTGTCAATGTAAACTAGTATAAATAGAAACACAAAATTTTAAGTGTTTTTAATAGACATTCTGGTCTTTCATGTGATACCCATATCGTGCCCTTTGTGTGCCTCGCAGAGAAATGTACGCAAATAAATTAGTTTATTTATTATTTAAGTGGGGCACCTTGAAATTGTTTTTAATGCTAAACTAATACCGATGGAAGCATACAATTTAAATGATTTTTAATAGATATTCTTCTTTTTGATTTGATATCCATATCGCATATGTAGCAAAACTGCGAAAATAAATTAGTTTATTTAGATTATTCATGTTTTACTTTTTAAGGGGAACAATTTGAAATTGTTGTTAATGCTAAACTAATACAAATAGAAACATGACATTTAAGTTGTTTTTGGCAGACTTTCTTCTCTTTCTTTTGATGCCCATATCGCCTTTATATGCCAGGTGAAAGTACGAAAATAAATTAGTTTATTCATGATTTAAGGGGAGCAAGTTGAAACAGTTGCTAATGCTAAAAGTATTTTTAACAGATGTTGTCCTCTTTCTTTTGCTACCGTGTATGAAATTGTATGCCTCGTAAAAGTAAATTATTAAAAAATAATAAAATAAATTATTAGAACATTAAATATCCTTTGGAAGTCCTGTGAAAAGAAGAAAATATCACCAAATGGAAAACAGAGTACACAGTTTTTCTACATCTCCAGTTACATTTGTATATGGTTTTGTTTATGCCAAAAAAGTACTGTGCCACGGTGTAATAATTAATTTTTAATTGTTTAAATTAATTAGATTTTTCCGCATAGATTATGTTGCATTTTATTTGAAAAATTTCAAAACATTGATTTATATTTCGAATATCACGAGAATCCTGGAAAATCTATTGACGATTTATGCAAAATTGTCTCCACAAAATGTGCTGTTTACCTCTGTACTATAATAAACCAAATAAAATGAACCATATTATTTGAAAAATTGCAAAACATTGACTTATATTTCGAATATCACGAGAATCCTGGACAGATTCCTGAGCAACACCCACGATTTATGCAAAATTGTCTCCACAAAATGTACTGCTTACCTCTCTGTTATAGTAAACCCACTGTGCTTGCATTCATGGAGCCTAGAATTGTGATATGTGATATGTGTGTGTTTGTGCGCCAGGACATGTGACACTTATTCACTCACTTAGCCCTGCACTCGGTGACTTGGTGGGGGTGGTGATAGTCGTGCGTGTGCAGTTAACATTTTGTGCAATGTCTGGCAACACTTTACACACACAGGACTCGTTTAGAGCAGTGGCAGCAGCAACAGAAAAAAATCTGCTGACATTAAAAGCACCCTTTTCAGCACAGCAGCACTTGTAAGTTCGAACATATAAACAAACATTTTTATGATGCTGCTCCCATGTGATGTAGGTGCCACTCAGCAAAAAAATCTATAAAATATCAAAAAAAAAAAAAACACAACTTATATTACGAACATAAGTTAACTGAAACCTATGGCATCACACACCCTTATGCAGTGTATGAAGGTTGCTATTGCTACTCCGAAGACTCGTGCCGTTAGTTTTCGTGCCATAGTTTCAAAGAGGGGGGAAAACGAACTCACTCACGAACACTCCCAAACACATCCCTTGCACCGAGCCATACCCCTCCCACCAACAACAACTGATGATGGCAATCACCATGTGGCTGGGCTTAAATGGCTAACTAAGTGTGAGGGTGATGGCAGTGCAACTTGTGCTACTGTTACTGAGTCTCCGTCCGTTGATGGTTATGACTGTGGTTGGGATGTGGTAGCAGTATTTTGCTTTTTGTTTTTTTTTTCTTCTTACCAAGTTTGAGTGCAATAACCGCAACAAATATGTAATTGTAACAACAATAAAGAACACCATCATCTCGTAGTTTACACCGCCAGTTACTGTGTTTAAGACTTTTAACTTTTATTTTCAGCCAGGCCAAGAAAAAAAACGAGCACACACATACAGCTAGTATGTAAACATTTCACGCTCGATGATTAGCAACAATTGCATAATAAATTGTGTAAACAACTTTTTTAATTTTAAATGCACGAGCGGTTGAACAGCACAGCGTTTGCCTAGGCTATGGTTGGAGATTAAGTTGCAAGAGCAAAGAGAAGTCTTTTGATTTATATTCATGGATTTGAAAGCGTTGAAGAAAAAGGAAACGTAGATTTTAGATAGAACTAGGATGGAAATACTTTAAACTGGGAAAATTATCATATAAAACATTATATAAAATAATTATCAGTAGGATGAAGATAGAACTTTCAGATAGAACTGGGAGAGAATTACTTTAAACTTGACATTAATATATAAAAAATTATATAAAATAATAAATAAATATAAAGTAAAATAAAATAAAATTATATAAAATATAAAATTATATAAAAATAAAAATTATAAAATAAAATTATATAAAATTATATAAAATACATGGGAAAAGGTTTTTTCAAAAGAAGGACGTCCAAGGAGACAATTTTACATTTTTTTATGGGACCTGAACAATATCATATATAAATTAAACTAGAAATCGTATGTAGCAAAGTTGTGTACTCAGTTTTCCATTTGGTGATCTTTTCTACTTTTTACAGGACCTTTAACTTTCCAAAGGATATAGATGTTTAAATAATTAATTTTCATACTTTTGCGAGCCCTATAAAGTCATACAAGATATCAAATGAAAGTGAAAAATGTCTGTTAAAAATACTTTAAATATAATGATTTTACCGGTATTAGTTTTGCATTAACAACCATTTAAAATTTCCACCATAGTTTTTTTAGTTTATTCATGTTTTAATTCTTAGGTGGGAAATTTTGTAATAATTGTTTATGGAAAATCAATACAGATAGAATCATGAAATTTTAAGTATTTTTAACACATATGTTTCTCTTTCATTTGATATTAGTATCGTTTGTGTATGACCAGTATAAGTAAGAAAATTAATTATTAAAACGTATACATCCAGTTTTTCATTTGGTGATCTTTTTTCCTTTTTTAATTAAGGATATAGCTGTTTTAATAATTTATTTTCATACTTTCGCGGGCCCTACAAAGTCACACAAGTTATCAAATGGGAGAGAGGAATATCTGTTAAAAATACTTTCAATTTCAAGCTTTTATCGGTATTAGTTTTGCATTAACAGCCATTTAACATTTTCCCCTTAGTTTATTTATCTTTTAGCTCTTATGGGTGGAGTTTTGAAATAATTGTTAATGCAAAACTACTAGAGATAGAATCATTAAATTTAAAGTATTTTTAACACATATGTTTCTCTTTCATTTGATATGAATATCGCTTTTGTATGACCAGCATAAATACGAAAATTAATTATTAAAACGTATACATCCAGTTTTTCATTTGGTGATCTTTGTGTTTTAATAATTTATTTTTGCACTTTGGCGTGTCCTACAAAGCCATACAAGGTATGAAATAAAAGTGAAAAATATCCGTTAAAAATACTTTAAATTTCATGCTTTTACCAGTGTTAATTTTGCATTAACAACTATTAACAGTTTTCCCTTTAGTTTATTTAGTTTATTCATGTTTTAATTCTTATGGGGGAAATATTGAAATATTTGTTAATGCTAAACAACATAAAATACAAAGTATTTTTAACACATATATTTGTCTTTCATTTGATATGAATATCGCCTTTGTCTAGCCAGCATAAGTACGAAAATTAATTATTAAAATTCATACTTCAAGTTTTTCATTTGGTAATATTTTTTCAATTTTTGAATTTCCAAAGTATATAGATGTTTTATTAATTTATTTTCATTCTTTCGCCTGTCCTACAAAAACATACAAGGCATCAAATGAAAGTGAAGAATATCTGTTAAAAATACTTTTAATTTCATGCTTTTATCGGTATTAGTTTTGCATTAAAAACCTTTTAAATGTTCGCCTTAGTTTATTTAGTTTATTCATGTTTTAATTTTTATGGGGGAAATTTTGAAATAATTCGTAATGCTAAACTAATTGATTAATTAGAAACATAAAATTTAAACTATTTTTAACACATATGTTTCTCTTTAATTTGATATCAATGTCGCCTTTGTATGACCAGCAGAAGTATGAAAATTAAATATTAAAACGTATACGTATACAGTTTTCAATTTGGTGATCTTTGTGTTTTAATAATTTATTTTCGTACTTAGGCGTGTCCTGCAAAGTCATACAACGCATCAAATGAAAGTGAAGAATATCTGTTAAAAATACTTTTAATTTCATGCTTTTATCGGTATTAGTTTTGCATTAACAGCTATTTAAAAATTTTCCCCTTAAAAAGTTGAATATGAAAAAAACTAAAGGGCAACTTGATATGGTTGTCAATTTTAAACTAATACAGATAGAGGCTTGACATTTGAGTTGATTTTAGTCGATAATCTTCTCTTTCATTTGATATCCATATCGATTTTATATGTCTTGTTAAAGTACGAAAATAAATTATTAAAACATTTTTATTCCTCACTCGAGGATTTTCCTGCAGCTCATATGTAATAATGTCATCCTTTAATAATAAATAAATAAATATTTAACATAAAACATCAATTGTCTCAATATTTATCCTGGAAAGTAATCCCCCAACTGCTACTTTCTCTGTTGAAACAAAATCACACACACTACAACTAATTGCCTAGTAATAGAAATAAAACACCTAAAATTTATTAGCTTTTTATGCTAATATCTAAATTCCATTTAAAAAATCAATTAAATAAATTCAAACGTATTCTCAGCACTATGCGCGACCACAATGAACCCGTTGGCTGGTTTTTGTTTGCTCTTCTGTTACACTTTGCTCGGTTCTTGTCTAGTCTTGTCTCGGTGTGATTTGTGTAAAAAGCTGTTTCGGCTTTGTCTTCTCCGTATGACCGACCGTCCATATAATCTCTAGTCAAATTAATTAAGAGTTGTTGGCAAATTTATTAATCAATTTACAGAAATACAGCAACGCGCCAGCCAATGGACTTGGTGGCGCGTCCAGCGCCTAACTAACTAAATGACCACAAATCAAATGGTGGCCAACAAACGCAGCACACATATGGTCGTTCTCACACCACACACACACACACGAGGGGAAAACGATAGAGTAGTGAAAAAAATCTGACTGGTTTGCATGTGATTTGGTCATTAATCTTGGCCACAACGAAAGACGACGAAGAAAAACATATTTGAAACCTAAACAAAATGACAGTTTTAATAACAAGTTTTTTGTTTGTGTGTGTGTCTGCCACTAATGGCAAAGAGCCTAGGCGAAATGTTGACACACGGACAGATGGAAATGGAGGGGGGACGGACAAGTAATTAGAAAAATCGCGCAGCAAGTTAAATGGTCATTTGAAGAGACGAAGAGGACGCTTGTTCAGTATCAATGACAGAAGTCTCCTTTCACACTTTTCCTTGGACCAGTTTTTGGTTGGCGAAATCTTCTGGTTCCCCCCAAAAAAGTGGTTTCCTTGTTAGCTTTGTCAGCTTTGTGCCGCCTTGTGCCAGTAGTCAAGTGTATAAACATTTATTTTAAGCACAATTCTGTGGAAAAATCTTGTTGCGCATGCGCGTTAATGTCTCTGGCAAATTGCCTTATCACAAACTTGACATTTGTAAATGAAACGACATGAAGCGACAATCACATACAATGTTGGAATGTTAATGCTAATGTAAATAATGCCATGGCAGGCAGAAGCGTAGCAGGGGGCGGGGAGAAAAAGGGCAAATATTCCCCAAAAAATGAAAGCCCCCAGAAACTAGAAAAAATAAGTTAAGAATCAATCACGAATTTAACGGGAAGATACTTGCGAAAGAAAGAAATCTAAGTGCCTTCATTTAGGATCGACTTGCTAGGGGAAATTGTTGTACGGAAATTGGGTCATGAATCAAGGGCAACTAACATAACAAATCTCTCTCCTAGGCTTTTTATTTCTAAATGATATAAATTAATTTTATTAATTCATTTGCATACTTTGGCAAGACATACAAACGTGATATGGGTATCAAATAAAAGAGAAGAATATCTGCTAAAAATACTTTAAATGTCATGCTTTTTTCTGTAATAGTTTTGCATTATCGAATATTTAATTTTTCATTTATTTTTATTTGTAAGGGGTAAATTTGAAATAGTTGTTAATACTAAGCTACTATCCAGAATAGCATAACATTTAAAGTATTATTAACAGATCTTCTTCTTTTTCATATGATACCCATATAGCCTTTGTACGTCTCGCAAAAGAATGAAAATAAATTATTAGAACATCTTTGAAAATTAAAAGTTCTGAAATTTCTAAAGGTCATACAAGTTTAAATAATTTATTTTAGTACCTCTGCCGGACTTACAAGGGCGATATGGGTCTCGACTGAAAACGAAGAAGAAAATCTAGTAAAAATACTTCAAACGTACTGCATATCTGTATAAGTTAAGCATTATCAGACATTTCAATTTTTCCCCCTTAAAAAGTATACATAATTATTTTTTAAGGGAAAATTTGAAATGGATGTTCATGATAAACTTATACAGGTATCAATCAGCATACAATTTTATGTGTTTCTAATAGATTTTCTCCCCTTTAATTTGATACCCACGTTGTATTTTTATGGCTCGCAAAAGTACACAAATAAATTATTAGAACATCTAAAGGGTGTTTTTTATTGAGGTATAGAACTTCGAATTGAAATAAAACACAAGAAAATCGTTTTAATGTCCATCAATTTGGCTTTACTGGAAGGATAATTTTATGCCATTAATGTTTAAATATGATTTCGGGCATGTGGCCGCCGCGGCTGGCTCGAATAAAGCCAATTCTACAGGTCCAATTTTCAACCACTTTTTCGAGCATATGGGGCCGTATGTTGGCAATAACGCCACGAATGTTGGCTTCCAAGTCCCCTAACGTTTCTGGTTTGTTGGCGTAGACGAGCGACTTCACATATCCCCAAAGAAAATAATCCAATGGTGTCAAATCACACGATCCATGGTTAACCGAATTAATTGCTCTGATGGACGATTATGTCGACCATAAAATGGACGGAGCTTGCGGTGAACTTCGCGAACTGAACCATTACTTTCGAAATAAATTTGTACGATTTGCAAGCGTTGTTCTTTTGTCAACCTGTTCATGATGAAATGGCAAACCAAACTAAATATTAATCACTTGACAGCTGACAAAATGGCCGCCAGTTAAAAAAGTGATGCCAACTTAAAGTTCTATACCCCAATAAAAAACACCCTTTATATGATTTGGAAATTCAAAGTTTAGTAATTTCTAAAGGACATACAAGTTTTAATAATTTATTTGCATACTTTAGAGATGCATACAAAAACGATATGAGTTTCAAATGAAAGAGAAGAGTAACTGATAAAAATACTTTAAATTTCATGCCTATATCTGTATTAGTTTAGCATTAACAACTATTTAAATTTTCCCCCTTAAAAAGTTTAATTTCATTTTTGTATTTTTAAGAGGGAGACTTGAAATAGTTGTTAATGCAAAACTAATACAGATATAGGCATGAAATTTAAAGTATTTTTAGCAGTTACTCTTCTCTTTCATATGATGTCCATGTTGTCTTTGTAAGGCTTGCAAAAGTACGCAAATAAATTATTAAAATATCTATGTCCTTTGGAAATGAAAAGTTCTGTAATTTTTTAATAATTTATTTTCGTACTTTTCCGAGTCATACAAGAAAGATATGGGTATCAAATGAAGGAGAAGATTATCTACTAAAAATACTTCAAATTTTATCCATATATCAGTATTGGTTTAGCATTATCACTTATTTCAATTCTTCCTCTTCAAAAGTTTAATTTTATTATTTTTTATTTTCTAGGGGAATACTTCAAATAATTGTTAATACAAAACTAATACCGATAAGAGCATGAAATTGTATGTATTTTTAGCAGATGCTCTTCTCTTTAATTTGATAGCTTGTATGACTTTGTGTGTCTAGCAAAAGTACGAAAATAAATTATTAGAACATCGATATCCTTTGAAAATTATTAAAAAAAGTTCTGTAAAAGGGACAAAGAACACCAAATGAAAAACTGAGTACACAGTTCTCTTATATACGTTCTCTTATATCTACAAAAAGTACTTTTTAAAAATCTGCCCCTCCTGCACTGCTAAAGGTTCGACGCCCCTGTTAAGTGTTTGCATTTTGTGTTTGTGTTTCTTTTTTTCAACTTATAAATCTCATGATTTCTATCGGAATGTTAGCAAACGCTAATGTCATGTTATTTAACGCCTGTAATCTGTTTGCTAGTGTTGTAGTTGTTGTTGGTGTTGCTTTTTACATTTATGTTGATTGCTGTTGTTGGCTGTGTTTTAAAGGAATTTTAATTTACATCAAACACACAAATTTTCAACATCGTCAACCATCCATCAAGCTCAGCTCAGCACAGCTCGTTCTAGTAGAGCGCACAACTGGTTCGAAAAAGTTCAAAAATTTAAAATTCATCGCGACTTTATTTCGGGGCCAACACAGCACAACACAACAACACTCTACAAATCCCTGTTGTTCTGGGCAACCTTTGCCAAGGAGGGCATGGAGGTGGGTTCAACTGAAATATAAATAAAAACAAAAAACAGAGAAAAAAAAACAAATTGCTTTTAGTTGGTAACGAATTTGAATGAATGGATAAACTTACCCAGAAACCTAAATATATGGTTTACATATGTGTCCGTCCCTACAATATGTGTCATGTTAAACAAATGTGGTGGTGGTGGTGGGCCAGGAAACAAAAATAAAGGCAGCTGCTGCGGCATGAAAAACTAAATGTATTCATACCGGTGAAAAATGAATGGAAAAAAAGCAGGTGATTTTCAGAATCACTGCCTGTCCAAACTCGCACAACATACCCGAACAGGCGGCGGGAATCTAACACTGTGCTGTGACCCACATAATCTTTAGATTCACTCAAACATAGATGTGTTTTTCTCATTCATAGTGCTGGCTGACACACACACACACACCCAACATGACATTAACAAAGTGTCAGTGGTGTTATGCTTTTGCCGGATTCTTTTGTTAATTTTGATTTCAGACCCACAAAACAGTTGTGTAGTCAAAGATGATGTGGACAATGATGTGGTATGATGAGTTTGGTGAGATGATCCTGAGAAGGGAGTTTCCATATTTGGAAAGTATCGCAAAAGGATAACTCATAAATACCTGTACAAATTCTAATTCAAAACTAATTTTAATTGAAAAAGTGCCTATATTTGATTAGATCGCTGATATTCTTTTTGATATATCGAAAGAATCGAGAAAATAATACTGCCTATATTTGGGCTACACACAAAAAAGTCTACTTTTAGGCTGATTTTATAAAATTATAAAATTATAAAATTATAAAATTATAAAATTATAAAATTATAAAATTATAAAATTATAAAATTATAAAATTATAAAATTATAAAATTATAAAATTATAAAATTATAAAATTATAAAATTATAAAATTATAAAATTATAAAATTATAAAATTATAAAATTATAAAATTATAAAATTATAAAATTATAAAATTATAAAATTATAAAATTATAAAATTATAAAATTATAAAATTATAAAATTATAAAATTATAAAATTATAAAATTATAAAATTATAAAATTATAAAATTATAAAATTATAAAATTATAAAATTATAAAATTATAAAATTATAAAATTATAAAATTATAAAATTATAAAATTATAAAATTATAAAATTATAAAATTATAAAATTATAAAATTATAAAATTATAAAATTATAAAATTATAAAATTATAAAATTATAAAATTATAAAATTATAAAATTATAAAATTATAAAATTATAAAATTATAAAATTATAAAATTATAAAATTATAAAATTATAAAATTATAAAATTATAAAATTATAAAATTATAAAATTATAAAATTATAAAATTATAAAATTATAAAATTATAAAATTATAAAATTATAAAATTATAAAATTATAAAATTATAAAATTATAAAATTATAAAATTATAAAATTATAAAATTATAAAATTATAAAATTATAAAATTATAAAATTATAAAATTATAAAATTATAAAATTATAAAATTATAAAATTATAAAATTATAAAATTATAAAATTATAAAATTATAAAATTATAAAATTATAAAATTATAAAATTATAAAATTATAAAATTATAAAATTATAAAATTATAAAATTATAAAATTATAAAATTATAAAATTATAAAATTATAAAATTATAAAATTATAAAATTATAAAATTATAAAATTATAAAATTATAAAATTATAAAATTATAAAATTATAAAATTATAAAATTATAAAATTATAAAATTATAAAATTATAAAATTATAAAATTATAAAATTATAAAATTATAAAATTATAAAATTATAAAATTATAAAATTATAAAATTATAAAATTATAAAATTATAAAATTATAAAATTATAAAATTATAAAATTATAAAATTATAAAATTATAAAATTATAAAATTATAAAATTATAAAATTATAAAATTATAAAATTATAAAATTATAAAATTATAAAATTATAAAATTATAAAATTATAAAATTATAAAATTATAAAATTATAAAATTATAAAATTATAAAATTATAAAATTATAAAATTATAAAATTATAAAATTATAAAATTATAAAATTATAAAATTATAAAATTATAAAATTATAAAATTATAAAATTATAAAATTATAAAATTATAAAATTATAAAATTATAAAATTATAAAATTATAAAATTATAAAATTATAAAATTATAAAATTATAAAATTATAAAATTATAAAATTATAAAATTATAAAATTATAAAATTATAAAATTATAAAATTATAAAATTATAAAATTATAAAATTATAAAATTATAAAATTATAAAATTATAAAATTATAAAATTATAAAATTATAAAATTATAAAATTATAAAATTATAAAATTATAAAATTATAAAATTATAAAATTATAAAATTATAAAATTATAAAATTATAAAATTATAAAATTATAAAATTATAAAATTATAAAATTATAAAATTATAAAATTATAAAATTATAAAATTATAAAATTATAAAATTATAAAATTATAAAATTATAAAATTATAAAATTATAAAATTATAAAATTATAAAATTATAAAATTATAAAATTATAAAATTATAAAATTATAAAATTATAAAATTATAAAATTATAAAATTATAAAATTATAAAATTATAAAATTATAAAATTATAAAATTATAAAATTATAAAATTATAAAATTATAAAATTATAAAATTATAAAATTATAAAATTATAAAATTATAAAATTATAAAATTATAAAATTATAAAATTATAAAATTATAAAATTATAAAATTATAAAATTATAAAATTATAAAATTATAAAATTATAAAATTATAAAATTATAAAATTATAAAATTATAAAATTATAAAATTATAAAATTATAAAATTATAAAATTATAAAATTATAAAATTATAAAATTATAAAATTATAAAATTATAAAATTATAAAATTATAAAATTATAAAATTATAAAATTATAAAATTATAAAATTATAAAATTATAAAATTATAAAATTATAAAATTATAAAATTATAAAATTATAAAATTATAAAATTATAAAATTATAAAATTATAAAATTATAAAATTATAAAATTATAAAATTATAAAATTATAAAATTATTAAATTATAAAATTATAAAATTATAAAATTATAAAATTATAAAATTATAAAATTATAAAATTATAAAATTATAAAATTATAAAATTATAAAATTATAAAATTATAAAATTATAAAATTATAAAATTATAAAATTATAAAATTATAAAATTATAAAATTATAAAATTATAAAATTATAAAATTATAAAATTATAAAATTATAAAATTATAAAATTATAAAATTATAAAATTATAAAATTATAAAATTATAAAATTATAAAATTATAAAATTATAAAATTATAAAATTATAAAATTATAAAATTATAAAATTATAAAATTATGGCAACAACTTATGAATTAGTGTCATGTTGTAATTATAATAGTGATCGCTGAAGATATTTGGATCGCTAAATTAAAATTCAATTTAAAAACAATTCTTGCCTATATTTACTAATATTCTAATTTCCAACAAAGGTACCTTTAATACTTGTATTCTCATTTTCGAAGTAAAGCTCCGATTACACCCTGTTATATCTTAAATTAATGGTTATTGTGAGTGCTACAAACGATGTTTGTATAGAAACTGTTGTTTAGAAACACAATTTTCTGGCGCAAAAAAATGTTTTTTTTTTGCACAAAAAACAAATCTATAAAAAATATAATATAAAATCGGCCAAAAAAATATTTTGTTTTATTTTTCAATAGTTAATATTGTAACTAAGAAAACAGTGTCTACTTACAAAAGATCTCGGCATCAATGTAGAAGTTATGATCCTCTTTGTAGACGCAGAAAAATTTAAAACACAAATCATGATTTCCTAACTATGTTTAAATAGCTCAAAAATCCCAGTGTAAATGAAAAAACAGAATATTCATAAGTATTTATGTTATAATAGCTTAGTTCTTAGCGGGAAAAATATATATTTGTAAAAATCTATGGATAAATGTAGAAGTTATGAATCTTATTGTAGAACTAATGGAATTTAAAAAATTGTTTTAGTCATTCGTAAAGACGACATGAACAAGAATGTCCATAAGTTCTAAATTTATTCATAGATTTTCTCCAACTAGGCCTTATTTTCTGCGCCAAAATACCTGCTATTATTCTTTTATGAAACGTTATTTTATCTAATTTCTGAAGCAGGTTTCTCGATATTTATAGAAAAATAAAAAAATCATAATTATTTAAAGAAGTTGTCTACGCCTACTTAGAGTGTCAAAACCTCTTCATTTATTTATAGATATATTAAATGTAGACATTGTTTTATACGTCAGAATGTTGGATATTAAAAACTAGAATAAAACATTTTTTTTTAATTTTTCTCTAAATTTTACAATTTTTTTCTTGCCAAGAAAAATAGATTTTTTCAAAAAACAAAATATTTTTTTGCAATTTTTTTTGTGATTGTTTCCAAACCAAGGTTTCAATGTGAATATTTGTTCAGAGACTTTTAAATTGCATCAGCAATAGTGAGCCGAATAAAATCACAAGATCATCGTCAGGCTAGAACCGGGATGCTCAAAGAATCATTACAGAAAGTTCTGAGAAAGTTGGTCTATTATCAGTTTCCAAGTATTGAAAAATTGTCTACTTTTAGGGCCACCTTTTAAGATCATCATGTGCATCAATCGAGGAATAAAACATTGCCCACTTTTAGGTCATCTTAAAGAGTGAAAATGATTGCATACATTCGAGGCTTAATTAAAGCCAACAATTGTCACTTAGGTCACTTGAAACAGTAGAAATCGCTGTATACTTATGAGGCTTGACTAAAGAAGATTCAACTACTAATCTTATGGATATTTCACTTAACCACTGGTTATCATTTTTTTGCATTGATAAAAATTGTCTTTCATTAACAAGAACTATCAGGCAAATTCCTTTAAATTCTTATAAATATAAAAAAATTGTGTACTTGTAGGTTCATCCTTGAACAATAAAAATTATTGCCTACCTCTCAGGTTTAACCGTATAGAAAGTTAATACAAAAAATTGCCTACTTTTGGGATCTCCTTAAACCGTACAGATCATTGCATATTTTTAAGAGTGAAATTAACAAAAATTGAGGTTAAAACTGGCTGCAAAAGACCAGTGACGCCTTTATATTTCGTCAGTAATAATTAGCCGAATAAAATCGAAAGATTTTACCCACTCTAGAACCTGGTGGCTCATAATATCTATTACAGAAAGTTATGAGAAATTTTATCTATCACCTCCATCTATCTAGCAATAAAAAATTGCCTACTTTTAGGGTCACTTTGAAAAGTAAAAATCTCAACAATCTTTTGAGGCTTGACTAAACAAAAGTCTAACACTAATCTTCCTTTTTGCTTTGATAGAAATTGTCTTTCATTAGTAAGAACAAACCAACGAGCTATCCTGCAGTAACGCTTACTTGATATTCATATAAATATAAAAAATGGTCTAAACATAAAAATGATCTTCTTTTAGATTTACCCTAGAATTGTGAAAATGATAGCATACTTCTCAGGTTTAACCACAATCAAAGTTAACACTGCAAATTGCCTACTTATGGGGCCGTTTTGGACATTATAGATCATTGCGTATTTTTGAGAGAAATTTAAACAAAAATGAATTGCTAATCTTAATGATTTTTCACATAACCTTTGGTTATTATTATTTTTTACTGTGTTTCTCACATTGTCGTTCATTAGCAAGAGCTAACAAACCAATTGTTCCCTCAAAAATTAACCTGAAGTATTGCTTCCTTTCAATTCATATATAGACATACAAAAATGTATTATTTTAGGGTCAATTTAAAAGTGGAAATAAGTGCATACTTCTCAGTTCTATTTTTTTCTTTTTTGGTTCATATTTTAACATTAAAAATTATTCCATTTTTCTCAGGTGAAATAAACACCAAATATTGCCTACTTTAGGGGTCATCTTGAACCTTATAAACCATTGCATATTTCTGAGAGTTAAATGAACAAAAATTTATCACGAATCTAATGATTATTTCACTTAACTATTAGCTATCACGTTATTTGATAAAAAATTATCTTTTTCGAGCAAGACTACCAAACCAATTGATCCAATTAGCTTAGCTGCAGTAACACTTCCTTGAATGTTATCATAACATTATTTCAGCTTATCTTAATGATTTTTTTTCTGAATTTGTTGAAAACTTTTTTCTTTTGAATGTTCCTTTAAAAAATCCTGGCCTTGTTTCTCGTGTTAGCCAGCTATAATGTAAAACATTTCATGTACAAATTATAGGCAAACGGCAAAATATTACCCCAACTCAAATTTTCCATACCAGACCTCCTACTAACTAACACATATGGTACTTGTTCCCAACTACATGCCTCACAGGAAAGCCCTTAAACAAATGAGATGTTGTCTTTGGTATTTATGAAACCTATTTGTTGCCTAGGCAAAAACGCACAAAAACTGCGTGCCTCAAGCATTTTGTGATGCTACGCGGTGAGGGGCCTGACACTCGTACACATACATATGTCTGAAACTATTGTGGAAACAACATTTCACTGTGTTTGTTGTTTTTTTTTTTGCTATGCTCATGACTTGATGGGCCCGTTTTGGGTTCTGGCCAAGTCATTCAAACAAATTGTTACAGGCCCCAGAACATTATTCTATTCACAATTTCCTGTAGTTTTTGGGGGAAACCAACAAAAAAACTGGTTGTTAAGCAAAAAAGCCTGGCTGCCTCTCGCTGGCACCTAAACTAATATTCTCATATTTTCACACCTTTATTAAGGAAGGACTGGTGTGGTGTGGTTTGCTCTGGCCATGTTAAGCCTGTCACTCACTTTGAATATTTTGTTAGCCGTTTATGACATGCCGAAAATTAATTGTGGTCCTTTTTCGTCTGCCTCTCCACACCATACGCTTTCTCTTAACTTGTATCGTGCCGTCTTTGTCCTGTTTTATCGTTTGGGGCCCGAAATATTTGCTCTAGCACCATGTGTTGCCTAGCACGCCATTATAGTGGGGATTAATGGAGACCATTTAGTTAAAATTGCATTAATCTTTTTCGGTTAAATTGGAGTGGCTTGGAAAAAATGTTAGTTTGGGCCCATTTCTTTACTTTTTCTGTATTTTTAGTAATTTAAAGTGAATTTATTAAAATTAATTTATAATTCCTATTCCGTTTTCTCTCTCTCTCTATTTCATTGCAGGTATGTTGGACAAATAAATGATATGTTAATTTGTGATGGCCATGAAAGTGAAGGTAACAAATGCTAATTGTTAATGTCGCACTACAGCAGCGGTTACTAATGAGGGTGGTAACTAGTCGTCAGAGGAGTGCTTATCAAAAGTGCTGCAAAACAGTCATCATAATTTGGGATAGTTTTGTTTGGTTGGGGAATGGAAATAATTAAATATGCTCATATTTCAAAAATTTCAAATCACTATGCGTCTACATTTAGGCTTATCTCTGCAATGAAGAAAATCTTGGCATACTTTAGGGCAATTTAAGTAAATACTAGACTAAACAATTATATACGTCTAAAGCATGAAATTGCGCTATTACTGCCAAGCACCAGTAATTACTAAATATGTCTGCATTTAGGCTTATCTTCAGAGGGAGAAAAGCAGAGCATACTTTTAGAGGGGAGATTAAAGTCCTGGAATAAAACCAGTTTTAAAAATACATAAAATTCATCAAAACAGATAATAATGCTTGAACAAATTTAATATAAAAAATACCCAATTTTGGAACACATATTCCCCACTTTGGGAATTCGGTTTTTTTTTGAAAAATGGAAAATCTAATATTTTTCCCAGTTTTTATCACTTTGATGAATTTTAAGTATTTTATTGGACCTCAATTAATCAAAACATGTCGAATATTTTAATAAAAAAATCCCCAATTTTGGAACACATTTTCCCCACTTTGTGAATTCGGGTATTTTTTTGGAAAAAATGGAAAATGTTGTATTTTTTCATCGTTTTTGTCACTTTAATGAATTTTAAGTATTTTATTGGACCTCAATCAAACATGGAAAGCTAGTATTTTTCACCGTTTTTGCCATTTTAGCGAATTTTAAGTATTTTAATTGGGCCTCAATTCATCAAAACGTGTTGATTATTTTAATAAAAAATTCCCAATTTTGCATTCATTTACCCCACTTTAGGAATTCGTGTATTTTTTGGAAAAAAATGAAAAATCTTGTATTTTTTCATCGTTTTTTTTACTTTGATGAATTTTAAGTATTTTATTGGACCTCAATTCATCAAAACATGTCGACCATTTTAATAAAAAATTCCCAATTCTGGAACACATTTTCCCCACTTTGGGAATTCGGTTATTTTTTTTTTTTGAAAAATGGAAAATCTAGTATTTTCACCGTTTTTATCATTTTTGAGAATTTTAAGTATTTTTTGGACCTCAATTCATCAAAACATTTCGGTCATTTTAATAAAACATCCCCAATTTTGGATCAAATTTTCCCCACTTTGGGAATTTGGGTATTTTTTGGAGAAACAAATGGAAAATCTAGTTAATTTTATTATTTTGATGAATTTTAAGTATTTTAATTGGACCTCAATTCATCAAAATACTTCGACTATTTTAGTAAAAAAATGCCCAATTTTGGAACAAATTTTCCCCACTTTGGGAATTCGAGTATTTTTGGAAAAAATGAAAAATCTAGTATTTTTTCAACGTTTTTATCATTTTGGCAATTTTATGTATTTTAATTGGGCCTCAATTCGTAAAATTATGAAAGATGGTCAAAACTTGTATTTTTGCAAAAATTTAGTTTTAATAAAACTTAAATAACTCACACAATTACAATTACTCCTTACTAAATGTGTTATTTGAATTAATTTACAAATTGAAGGGTTGCCAAAGATAATTATGTGAAAAACCAATGCCAAAGTTGAAAATTGACAAAAAAATAATTTAAAAATTTTAATTGCTACACAAAAGCACACAGATTTCTTAACTTTTCTTAAACATCGATCGAAAACTCCAGGTTTCTTCTTTTTATATCTGATGAGCAAGCAAATATCGATCAATAACATACCAAGATACAGGCTTATACGTGTGCAAAGGTGGGAAAAACCGGGTAACTTAAGATTTTGGGGGAAATTCTGGGATTCTTGTTCTACTCGATAATACCTGCCAGAAAAGTAATATCATACCAGAGTTTTCTCCGTGGATCTTTCAGGACTTCCGCGGTGGATCTTTGAATATCTCCATCTCGGTTATTCAATTATTTCCACAACGTATCTTTGAATATCGCGGATCTTTGAATAAGTCCGTTGGAGATCTTTAAAAGTCTCCCTTGAGAATCTTTGAAGACTTCCCCTGTAATTTTTCCTCGTTGATCCTTAGTTACTTCCGTCTTGGATCTTTGAAGACTTCTCTCGAATACTTCCATTGTGGATCTTTGACGAATTCCCTCGTCGATTTTAAAGACTTTCATTGACACCTACTGTCGATCTTTAAAAATGTCAGCCTTGTATATTTGATCGGCAGATCTTCAATGATGTCCACTACGTATCTTTGGATATCTTCGTCGTGGATCATTGTAGACTTTCGTCAAGGTTCGTAGAAGGCTTCCTTCGTGCATCGTTGAAGACTTTCCTCGTGGATCTTTGAAGACTTTCTTTGTGGATTTTCGGAAATTTTCCTCGTGTATCTTTAAAGACTTCCTTGTGGTTTTTCGAAAATGTTCACCTTTGATCCTTAGATAATTCCCTCTTGAATCTATGAAGACTTCCCTCAAAGATTTCCATCGTGGAATTTCTACTTCATTTTTTTTTGTAGCACAGTGTTATCAATTCTTTGTAAAAAAATTCGGTCCACAGATCACCATAGATTTCTGTGGCTTCCTGTGAACATTCTAAAGCAGAATCTTTTTTAAAGTCCCCCTCAGTTTTTGTGGGAACTTTAACAAATGTTAAGGAAACCTTAAAATCATTGCTTCCTGCCTTTAAATGACTGAGGAAATTTCATGAAAGCATGACAAGCAAAATCAAGACTCACACACAATTCAATTTGTATTTTTTTCTTTTACGAAAAAGCAAAACCTAAACAATGACACAACAAATTCTATTATGTTGCCATATGTGTTACGCCAAAGGAGAAACTTTCCCTAGAACATGACATACTTTTAGGATTTACAAACCTTTGGCGAAAAGTACATACTTCTGGGAGCACATATTTGTAAGGCTTCCCCCATGTCATGAAAAAGTGACAAATTTTGATTTTTATCCATAAAATATTAATTGGGCTTTCGAAGTGACAAATAGGCAGCGATTTTTAAAGGTATGAGTGAGTGAGCTGAGTGTTGATATGTTGTAACAAATGTTTAAAGTTTATTTCAAAATTGAAAATATTTGATCGGCTTGAATGTTTAATTTTTCTTTTCTTTTAAAAGCCATCATTGTTGGCTTGCTGTTTGTTTGTGTCCCTAATGAAGACAAACAACTGCACCGTTTTTTGGAAAAAACGTCTAAAGAAAACAAATGAAAACAAATATTAGATATTATTAATAATGCGCCAAGCAACGCAAACAAACAGAGAGGCACACAGAAAAACAAGACAAATTGTCAGCAGATTAAATAGAACATTAAACCGAAAAGGAAACACACATACATTTGCCACCCAGAAACGTTGGCAAGGAAAGCCAACAGAAAAAATGAAACGTAATGAAGAAAAGCCCAAAAATGGAAATTAAGTATAATTTTTAATAATAAATAAACAAACGCAAGACAGAAGAATTAACAACGCCACAGGATATCGTAGCAGAAAAAAAAAATAAAACAAAAACCTCTCCCTAACTATCGAACGTAGCCCGAGGAGCAGGAGGACCACTTTTGTTTTTCTGTCGCCGGAAATTAACACAGCTAAAGCAATAATCCGCTTCCGCGGAATGGCCAGTTTGATGCAGTGAAAAATGTCCTCCGTCACACACACAAGCCCTGTCCTCCCCCCCCCCCCTCTCACAACTACAAGGCGCGGAAGAGCATGATATAAAATGTATAATAACTCTTATCCTTTAATACAAAAGTTCTCTCCTATTATAGAGTACCAAGGGTGGTGGTGGTGGTGGTGTGGGCCTTTATAATATTTTGACCATATTTTTTATTGTCACTTGGCTAACAAAAACCCCTCCTTTCCCTCCCTCCAAAATATACAGCTTAACGAAAGATAGACAGACATGGAGGGACAGCACAAACGGATTAAAGTCTGTATAAACATTTGGTATCATCTCCGGCTCCCGCCTTTCTTTCACTTGCTCAAACAACCGAGGAGAAGAAAGAGAAAAAAAGAAAACGACGGACACTGTGGAACATATAAAATTTATGTTGTTTGGATTAATGTCAAAATATTATACAATATGTTAGACTGTGTTTGTTTTGTGTATGTGTTTTTTGGGAAGGGGTGACGGTTTCAGCTGCTTTTTTCCCTCCATATGGCAAGGCAATGATCGAGGTGAATGAGGAGTAGTATCGATGAAGATACCCAGCAAAAGATGGGTGTTAATGTTTTTTTTTCTGAATACATTCAGAACAATATAATAATATAATAACTGGCAATTGAGGATCTCGAAAATCAGCTTCTATAGGTCATGAGCTAAAAATCCGCGAGGTGCGGTCAAAACAGTGCCTTCAACTTCCGTGAAAGTGAGCGGCCACATAAAGCAACTTAGCAACCTTTCCTGCTGAGCAAATCCTCATTCTTTCATTGAGAATCTTTTTAAGAACCCACTTGTTGATCGTAATATAATTCTCCTGTGGCTTTTTAGCGACTTCGATTGAGAATGGATCTGTGAGATGATATTATTTCTCTGAGGACTTCGGTTGTGGAAATGTTAATACTTCCGTCGTGGATCATTCAGCACTTCAGTCTTGTAGCATAAAGTTATTCAGCGACTTGCGTCGTGTAGCTTAAAGATCTTCAGCGACTTGTGTCGTGGATCTTGAAGATCTGTAGCGACTTGTGTCGTGGATCTTAAAGAACTTCAACCACTTGCGTCGTGGATCTTAAAGATAGTCAGCGTCTTGCGTCGTGAATACTTCCGTCGTGGATCTTAAAGATATTCAGCGTCTGGCGTCGTGAATACTTCCGTCTTGGATCTTAAAGATATTCAGCGTCTGGCGTCGTCAATACTTCCGTCGTGGATCTTAAAGATATTCAGGGTCTGGCGTCGTGAATACTTCCGTCGTGGATATTAAAGATATTCAGGGTCTGGCGTCGTGAATACTTCCGTCGTGGATATTAAAGATATTCAGGGTCTGGCGTCGTGAATACTTCCGTCGTGGATATTAAAGATATTCAGGGTCTGGCGTCGTGAATACTTCCGTCGTGGATCATCCAGCACTTCAGTCGTGTCTCATAAAGTTCTTCCGCGACTTGTGTCGTGTATCTTTAAGATTTTCAGCGACTTCTGTCGTGGATCTTAATGATATTCAGGGTCTGGCGTCGTGAATACTTCCGTCGTGGATCTTAAAGATATTCAGGGTCTCGCGTCGTGAATACTTGTGCCGTGGATCTTAAATATATTCAGCGTCTGGCGTCGTGAATACTTCCGTCGTGGATCTTAAAGATATTCAGGGTCTGGCGTCGTGAATACTTCCGTCGTGGATCATTCAGCACTTCAGTCGTGTCTCATAAAGTTCTTGACTTGTGTCGCCGATCTTTAAGATTTTCAGCGACTTGTGTCGTGGATCTTTATGATTTTCAGCGACTTGTGTCGTGGATCTTTATGATTTTCAGCGACTCGCGGCGTGGATCTTTAAGATCTTCAGCTATCTGCGTTGTTGAAGATCTTAAAAGTCTTCTGCGAATCATAAAGATCATCGGCGATTTCAATCGTGGATCTTTAAGATCTCTATCTACTTAATGACTTCCCTGATTGGTAGATGGTGAAGATTCCCGTCGTAAAATCTTTTAAGATTCCCTCGCAGATCTTTAAGGACTTCCCTCGTTGATCTTTGAATATTTTTCATTACGGAGTTTCCAAGAGTTCTTCGTAGATCTTTACAAATAGTTTTTGAAGACTTACGTCGTGGATTTTTAATGATCTTCGTCGACTAAGACTTTCGTCGTGGATCATTGAAGACTTCCGTCGTGGGTATTTGATGACTTTCGCCGTGAATCTTTGAAGACTTCCGTCGTGGGTATTTGATGACTTTCGCCGTGAATCTTTGAAGACTTCCGTCGTGGGTATTTGATGACTTTCGCCGTGAATCTTTGAAGACTTCCGTCGTGGGTATTTGATGACTTTCGCCGTGAATCTTTGAAGACTTCCGTCGTGGATATTTGATGACTTTCGCCGTGAATCTTTGAAGACTTCCGTCGTGGGTATTTGATGACTTTCGCCGTGAATCTTTGAAGACTTCCGTCGTGGGTATTTGATGACTTTCGCCGTGAATCTTTGAAGACTTCCGTCGATGACGTTAGTCGTGGATCACTGAGGACTCATTGAAGACTCTTGGGAAATTTTCCTCGTTGATCCTCGAAAGTTTCCGTCGTGGATCTTTGTAGACTCCCATCAAGGTTCCCTTGTGGATCATTGAAGACTTTGAAGATTTTCCTTGTGGATCTTGGGAAATTTCCCTCTTTGATCCTTATATATTTGATCGTCGTGGATTTTTGTAGACTCCCATCAAGGTTCCCTTGTGGATCGTTGAAGACTTTAATGATTTTCCTTGTGGATCTTGGGAAATTTCCCTCGATTATCCTTATAACATTCCGTCTTGGATCTATGAAGACTTCCCTCGTAAATTTCAGTCGTGGATCTTTGACGAATACACGTTTACATTGTGGATCTTTCAAGACTTCTTTGATCAATATTTAAAGATTTCCGCCGTGCATCTTCGGAGGCTTCCGGTGGATTCTTAATGATTTCCGTCACGTATTGTGGATCTTTGGCAATCTCCCTCGTGGTTATCGGATGACTTCGGAAAATCCCCTCGTTGAGACTTTGATAATGCCGTCTTGGATCTATGAAGGCTTCCGTCGTTGATCTTTGACGAATTTACCAGTCAATCTTTGGAGACTTTGCATTGTGGATCTTTCAAGACTTCTCTTGTCGATCATCAACGACTTTCGCAGTGAATTTTTAAAGGCTTCCGATGGATCTTTAATGGTTTCCATCATAGATTTGTGGTTTTTGGTAGACTACTCTCGTGGAAAGCTTCTGTCGTAACTCTTCGAAAATTTCCCTCGTTCAGTCTTAGTTACTTCTGCCTTGGATCTATGAGGACTTCCCTCACCGATTTTTGGCTTGGATCTTTGACGAATTCCCTCGTAGATGTTTGAAGCCTTCGCAATGTGGATCTCTCAAGGCATCTATGGCTGATTTTAAAGATTTCCGCTGTGGATTTTCCGCTGGATCTTGAATGAGATTTCCTTCAAGGATCTGTAGATATTTCTGCCGTGGATCTTTAGGGGATCGGTGAAGTCTTCCGTTGTGGATCTTCGAAGACTTTTGTCGAGACTCTTTGAACACATCTCTCGTGGATCGTGAAAGACTTCTGTAGAGGATACTTGAATACTTCTCTCAGAACCTTCTCGATCATTTAAATGTTGAATTTAGACTTCTGTTGTTGGTCTACTAGATCTTCGAAGCCTTTCCTCGTGGTTTTATGAAGTCAGCCGTCGTGAACTGTTGAAGTCCTCCATCGTAGATCATTTAAGGCTACAAACGCTGATCTTGCAAGACCCCAATATTGGATTTTTTTATTTGAAAATTGGTGTTCAAAATAACCAGAACACCAATTATCAAATTAAACAATAGTCAATCATTTAAGACCATAGTATAGTGTAAGCTCGTCAATCTCCACGGGTCACAGTGGTTCAGGGGAAGCGGATGCTGCTCAACGTTAAACCCATTTTGATTCTGTGCTAGTTCGAGAACAATTCATTTCGTCTATATTTTGATATATTGTGCTCCCAGTCTTTGCTGGGTTATCCATCATGTTACCCCGTCTGCAATTGGATTAATATAACTTTTGAAGTTGTTGTGTTTTTCTTGTTGTTTTTTTCTTTCTTTCAATTGTATCCGAAAAAGAAGCAGCAATTTCACACTTTGAACACCCATTTGACACTGGCTACGCCGAATCTTCCTTTGGCGCTGCCTCCCTCCCCATCCAGCCAACACCTCCTGCTAAATTGTTGAAGTTTTAAGAGCATTTTTTTCTTTTTATACGAATAAAAAGTCTTAAATTTAACTTTTTTAAGCTTTTAGCTTACGACGATGACACTTTTTATATCACGATACATATGTATGTACGAATGAATGTTCATGTACTTATTTATGTACATCTTGGAGATGAGTCACACAAGAAAAGAATTCTTTGTTTGTTTGCGAAAGGCTTAAGCGAATTGTTAAGAATTTTAAATCTCCCGAGACAATTTATGGTGATGTGAGTTTTGTGGTGTTTTCCAGCGAAGCATTTGGCATTTCTGGGCAATTTGTGCACCACACGAGAGAAAGAAAGCAAGAAAGAAATGAAGTTGATTTCCAACGGGGCGATGTCAAATAATGTAATCCTGTTTAAAATATATTCATATACGTTACGGAGACAATTTATGTTGACGGCATATTTTGTTCGCAGAAATTTCTTCGATCTTCTTTTGACTTACTTTAAATGAGTATCTCTTTCCTGGGTTGCAAATAATTTAATCCTGTTGAAAATAATAACGCACAAAAGATTCGTATGCCACCCTTAGTGCAGCCGGGGAAGATTTTCATTTTTATCTTGGCAAACATTAATAAAATTTATTTCATTTTCAATTTGGACAAAAATTTCACGTGTATTGCACAATTCTATTTAAACTCTGCCTGTCTTTTGAAACTTTGCCAACTTTCTTGGGAAATGAATGAACGTCTTCGTGCCGCTTTTGCATTTGCAGCGAAAGCGAAATATGGGCTAGAGCTGGTATGTGCGACAACTTCAATATTCAGTTTAATAAGTGGTCTTAAATTCGCATAAATTGTCTTCATCTCTTGTTGGTGTTGTGAATTTCAACAAAAATTCTTGTGCCTGTTTTTCAGAAATCATTCCGGGGAATTTATGCATAGGCCTCTGCGGTTTCCGAGGCCTTTGAAATGGGTTTTTATTTTTAGATTTGTATGTGTGCAGCGCTTTGCGTTTTTGTCCTGTTTATCTCGCTGCATGCAGTATGCGAAGAAGCGTGCGATGTGGAGAAGAAGTGCAAATATTTTATTAGCTGTGTTTAGTTTAGCAAATTAGCGGAGAGACCAGGAACCGAAATGATTCATATAGGCTTTTAATTAATGCCTTCAATTATGCTCTGCGTGTTTTTTGGTGTGCTCGAGTGTATGCATTTCAAAGCAAACACCATTTATCATTTGCGTCCGTCCATCCGTTCTGCTCATATTCGTATATTCCTGTCTCTCTGCCTGTCTGCTGTTAAGTGCAGTGCGGTGGAAATTTAAAAGAGTTGGTCAGTTTCATGCCACATCTCAGGAAGGTAGGGAAAGTTCAATTCTGTTGTCATTCATCAATGTCCATTCATTTATTTATGTATTCTTCGACTGTCACCGAATATTTTACACAAATGTTTCGATGATATTCATCACCTGTGGCTGTGGTAAAAATCCAATCAAAGTCGTATAATGCTCACAAATCATTGGTCTTCGGGGAGACCATTAGCGGTTAATGACAATTTTAAGATCAAAAGGATGGGATTGGACGGACATCTTAAGAGCTCATGCGAAGTGCATGTGAAATCAGTGAATATTTTTATTGGTTTAATTGAGAAGGCACTTCAAAGAATTCCATCAATATTGCAGGCATCGATTCTATATTTATGCACTTTCCGTGCAGTTGCAACCATTAATCTTCTAAGAGCCAATCTGAGCATAAAGGGTTCTTTCTCTTTAGAGTATATCTTCTATCGACAAAACCATGGATTTCTTGAGTTTTCTTCAGTAGATTGAATCACGGACTCTTAAAAACTCTTCAGAATCCATGTATAGTTATGTTTATTGTAACAATGGATCTATAGCAATGGATCTAGAGATAATAGTTCAAAGAGAGTTAGTTGTTCTTGAGAGTTCGAGTTTACTCTTAACATTGAATCAGAGACAATCGGGGATATCTGAAGATTCTGCACCACCAGGGCCTCTGATCCTCTGACGAGTCCTTCTATTTATTTAACAGAGAATATTTTCAAAGATAATTGTGGATCATTGAAGAGTTCTTCTAAACAATTAACAGTGAATACTTCCAAATACAATCGTGGATCTCTGGAGAGTTCCTCCTCAATCTTAACCATAGATATCTGAAGAGATAACCGTGGGTCTCTGAAGAGTTCCTCCTTAACCTTAACCGTAGATTTCTCAAGAGATTATCGTGGATTTCTGATGAGTTCCTCCTTAGCCTCAACCATAGATTTCTCAAGAGATAATTGTGGATCTCTGGAGAGTTCCTCCTTAGCCTTAACCGTGGATCTCTGAAGAGTTCATCCTTAGCGTTAATCGTGGATCTCTGAAGAGTTCATCCTTAGCGTTAACCGTGGATCTCTGAAGAGTTCCTCCATAGCCTCAACCGTGGATCTCTGAAGAGTTCCTCCACAGCCTTAACCGTGGATCTCTGAAGAGTTCCTCCATAGCCTCAACCGTGGATCTCTGAAGAGTTCCTCCATAGCCTTAACCGTGGATCTCTGAAGAGTTCCTCCATAGCCTCAACCGTGGATCTCTGAAGAGTTCCTCCATAGCCTTAACCGTGGATCTCTGAAGAGTTCCTCCATAGCCTTAGCCTTGGATCTCTGAAGAGTTCCTCCATAGCCTTAACCGTGGATCTCTGAAGAGTTCCTCCATAGCCTTAGCCTTGGATCTCTGAAGAGTTCCTCCATAGCCTTAACCGTGGAACTCTTAAGAGATAACCGTGGATCTTTGAAGAGTTCCTCCATAGCCTTAACCGTGGAACTCTTAAGAGATAACCGTGGATCTTTGAAGAGTTCCTCCTTAGCCTTAATCGTGGATATCTTAAGTGCTAACCGTGGATCTCTGGAGAGTTCCTCCTTAGCCTTAACCGTGGATCTCTGAAGAGTTCCTCCTTAGCCTTAACCGTGGATCTCTGGAGAGTTCCTCCTTAGCCTTAACCGTGGATCTTTGAAGGGTTCCTCCTTAGCCTTAACCGCGGATCTCTTAAGAGATAAGTTGGATCTCTGAAGAGTTCCTATTCAGCCTTAACCGTGGATCTCATAAGAGAAAACTGTGGATCTCTGAAGAGTTCCTCCTTAGTATTAACCGTGGATCGCCTAAGAGATAGCCGTGAATCTCTGAAGAGTTCATCCTTAGCCTTAACCGCTGAAGTGTTCTTCATCAGCCTTTACCGTGGATTTCTTGCGATATAACCATGGATATCTGCAGAGTTCCTCATCAGCCTTACCCGTGAATCTACAAATAGTCACTCTTTAGTCTTAACTGAAGAGTTCCTGCTTAGCCTTAACCATGGATCTCTGAAGAGTTCCCTCATTGTTTCAATCGTGGATCTCATCTTCACAGAATCGCGTCGTTGATATTTAAGGTCTTTATCGACTTACAGACTTCCCTAGTTGGAAGATGATTTCAGTATTGGATCCTGGAGTGCTAGGCGTGGATATGTGAAGATTTTCGTCGTAAATCTTTGAAGATTCCCTCGCTGATCTTTAAGGACTTCCCTCATTGATTTTTGAAAACTTTTCATTTTGGATCTTTCATGGTTTTCCCAGTAGATCTTTAAAGACCTTCCGTCCGTCATGAAGTTTTGCTTGAAATTGAGAAATTTTCCTCGTTGATCCTTACATATTTATTGACTTGCCTCGAGGATTTCTGCCGTGGACCTTAGATCGCCAGATCTATTATGATGTCCACCTACCTATCTTTGGCTATCTCCGTCATGGAACTTTGTAGATTTCCGTCAAGGCTCCCTTGTGGATTTTTAAAGACTTTCCTTCTGAAGTTTTTCTCGTGGATTTTTAAAGAATTTCCTAGTGGATCTTTGGAAATTTCCCTCGATAATCTTTATATAATTCTGTCTAGGATCTATGAAGACGTTGCTCGAAGATATCCGTCAGTGGATCTTTGAAGAATACCCTCGTCGATCTTTGAAGACTTTGAATTGTGAATCTTTCAAGACTGGTCTATCTTTAAAGATATACGCCGTGGATCTTCTAAGGCTTACGGTGGATATTTAATGCTTTCCCTAACAATATATCTGAAGAATCTTCTGTATAAACAATAGTAGATCTACGACGATTTCTTCCGTACATTTAACCGTGGAATTCTTCAGAATCAATAGTGGATATTTTTAACGGATTCATTTGAGTGATTTTTATAAGATTTCTCATGGATCTGCTATAGATCTTCTCGGATTCACTCAATAAAAGTTCGACATTTCTTGTTAATGACAAGCATTTCTTAGACGGATTATCGGCCAAATATTGAAGATAAGGATTGTATTTACATTAGGGATGTGTGAGATGACTAATACCCGAAGTCATTGCTATTGATCATGTAACTGTAGCACGAACAACTCTCAATAACTATGTCGCCCCCTCCATCACGAGTAGTTTTTTATATAAACAAATAATTGACGTTCGAAAAGTTTGTCATAAAAAATTCTTATGATTATTCCTCACTGAACTTAAGTATAATCTCCAATCAGTTCATTGTCTTCCATATAATATTTGAGTGTATTTTCGAGAAAAGGCCAAATTTAATGTTGTGTTTTATACTCGGAAACTTTATGGCCATAAAATTACTATTGTTACGAGAAAAAAATGATTGATGGCTTTCAAACCCAACCAGCGCAGAGTGATGATAACCTTTGGCAAGAATTTCATTCAAGTTTATTACGATTATTATTATGGAAAAAAGACTTAAAGAAAATTTAATAAAAAGAGATTTTTTGAAAATATGAATGAATGGATTGAAGAAGAAAGACTAACCTTTGACTTTAAGACAGAAACAAATCATTTAATTTATTTTAAGGCAGAGCATTGTTTTGATGGTTCATCTTATGATTCAACATCCATCTACCCCTTGCTTCCAACTGAGTCTCTCTCTCTCATAATGGCCAGCTATTTCCGTAGAAATGAACCCAGATGACTTTCCATGGATTTCTTGAGAACTTCACATCATCAGCATCAGTACTTTGAATTAATAGCACTAATAATTAGTGCTAGTTTACAGCCAATTCCTAGTAAATGTTCATCATTATATTATGTATCCATCCAACGCAACTCTCTTAACTTTAACAAGGATACTTTATGACCCCTACCTCCTACTCATCGGCAATTTGTTGTTCATAATGAGCCCACAACTAGTCACAGCTCACAGCTAGTGGAAGTAGTTCTTCCAAGAAAACTCAAATTCCAATTACACTGCAAATATCACTCACTTATTAACACATCCAACTGTTCAACTCGGCAAGATGATGAACAAGACGAAAACCAAAAAAAGTTTGTGTTTCAATGAAATTCGCCACAACTGAACAGAAAGAAAAGTCCTCATTAGTAGAGGACGAGAGAGAGAGAGGGGGAGTATGAATGAATCCATTTTGGAAAGAATGTACCAGAATTCTAGTAAATTAAGGCAAATTAAAGTTTTTCAAGAACTACGAGCACATACGCAAGCATTCCAGCTACTATTTTTGCCAGCACATTACCAATCCCTTGCAGCCACCAGTTAAGAAACTCTTGAGGATTATACCGGGAAATGTGGGTTGTGGAGCAACCCTCAAACAAAGTGTAATTCTGTAATTCTGGGAATAATTCTTTTTACACGATTGGTGCTTTTCGTTGCTTACTAATTGTAGTTTTTCATTTGGAAATAATGATTTTCTATGTGTTTTTACATTTCACTCGGAGGTTAGTTACCCTTTATTTTCTTTGGGCGTTTGGTTAAAGTTTTTCTTGTTTTTTCTGTTCTGTGTTTCTTTGCATTGTTATTCATATTCATTGTAAGCGTTTAGGGGATTGAGACTCCGGATGCCCAGCAAAGAATTTGGAGATAAAAACGAAATTACAATTAACTTCAAATAGTTAGGTTAAATTATAGAAAAAATATTTAAAAAATTTAGTAAATGGTATATTATATCTTATAGAGAGAGAAAAAATAGGTTTTATTTATCTGTGCTGGGAAAGAGATGTCGAAAAATATTTTTTAGTTATTTTCATACTTTGGCGAAGCCAAAACCAAACCACAATTAGGAACTAGGGTTTAGAATGATGTAAATATGTGAGGAAAAGGGGAAGAATACGAGTGAAATATAGAAATTTCGAAAAGTTTAGCTAAAAATTGCAAATAAAAAAGGAAGGCCATTTGCATCGAAAATTACTCGTATAAGCGATCATAGCATGTCAGTATCCCACTTTGGGCGCCATTAAAGGGTAATTTCGTGTTATACCTGCGGCATACAAATTTTGGGGAGAAAGGAAAAACCCAAACAAAGAATTCTATAAAGGACTTCATACAAGTGACTATAAGATGCTGCAATTAGACGTTGGGCGCCAGTTATGTTACGAAGCCGTAGAAACACAATGTGTGATATAAACACCAGCATATACTGGATGAAAAACAAGATCAATTGTATAGGCTAACCAACAATAACACTGTGCGACAGTCCAAAATCGAATTTTAAGTATTTTTATTCGACTTGAATTCGTAAAATTATGAAAGATGTGTGTGAGTGGAATGACAAAAACTTGTATTTTTGGCAAAAGTTAATGTTAAAAACTTCAATAACTCAGTCAATTACGAACGGATTTTAAAAACACACAAAGACACACACACAAAGAATTCTATAAAGGACTTCACACAAGTGACTATAAGATGCTGCAATTAGACGTTGGGCGCCAGTTATGTTACGAAGCCGTAGAAACACAATGTGTGATACAAACACCAGCATATACTGGATGAAAAACAACATCAAGGCTGCCCAACAATAACACTGTGCGACCAAAATCGAATTTTAAGAATTTCTATTCGACTTCAATTCGTAAAATTATGAAAGATGTGAAGTAGAATGACAAAAACTTGTATTTTTGCCAAAAGTTAATGTTAATAAAAACTTCAATAACTCAGTCAATTACGAACGGATTTAAAAAAAAAACAAAGCTTCGTTTTATTCCTTACAAAATAAATCTACAAGTGGTAGTTTTACTAAACAAAAAAATGTGCAAAACCATGGTAAAAAATTAAAAAAAGGTAAAAAATTAAAAAATGGTAAAAAAATTAAAAAAAACTGTGTTTACTGGACAAAAGCATAAAGATATCATAAGTTTTCTTAACTTTCTTTTTTAAATCGATCAAAAGCTTCAAGTTTATTCTTTTAAACCAACCAACCAACTGGAAATTTTCAAATAAAGATTCTTGTTATACTCGACGATACTTCTCAGATTTTTCTAGTTCATACTTTTTTGTAGCACAATGTAATCCAAATAAAAGAATATATTATATCTAGAGGTCCTATGAAAATTGGTTGAAAGCCATCTAAAAAACCTCCAGGTTTCTTCTTTTCAAATCCGAAGAGAAAGTGAAAATCGCTTAACAACCAACTGGAAAATTTCAAATAAAGATTCTCGTTCTACTCGACAATACTTCTCAGATTTTTCTAGTTCATACCTTTTTGTAGCACAGTGTAATCCAAAGAAAATAATATATTATTCCTAGAGGTCCTATGAAAATTGGTTGAAAGCCATCTAAAAAACCTCCAGGTTTCTTCTTTTCTAATCCGAAGAGAAAGTGAAAATCGCTTAACAACCAACTGGGAAATTTCAAATACAGATTCTTGTTCTACTCGACAATACTTCTCAGATTTTTATAGTTCATACTTGTAGCACAGTGTAATCCAATGAAAAGCATATATTATTCCTAGAGGTCCTATGACTTCGTAGTAAACAAGAGGATACAATGAAGAGGCTAAAGAAAAAGGCAAGATATTATAAAATGAACTAACTAACTAATCACTTAACCGACTATGCGTTGGGCGCCATTCCCAATGGGACTAATCCAAACCCGCATAAAGAAACATGATTAAGTTATTTCGCAGAGACTGAATAACGACAATTAATTTTGAGGACAATGAAGAAATCACTTAGAAAATAGCCATTGAATTCCAAAATAGATCACTTAAGCTGCCATGCGTTGGGCGCCATTTCAGCCGAAACCAAACCCACAATTAGGCGAACAAAGAGAACTAGGGTTTAGAATGATGTAAATGCGTGAGGAAAAGAACTCACTTAGAAAATAGCCATTGAATTCCAAAATAGATCACTTAAGCTGCCATGCGTTGGGCGCCATTTCATTAACAAATATTTATCCTCACATAATACTATAACCAATTTACTCGCAGCTATTTTTTTCGATAGTTATTTTTATTATCATCCAGGTTTCTAAAAAAATAATGTATTTTCAGCATATATTATTACCATTTAGTGGAGACAAGCACCACAAAGCCCCTATGGCACTGGATTGTTTGCGACTTTTTCTTTCGTTTACTTTGACGGATATTTTATTTACAACCTGTTTACGTACCCAGTCATAAATTTTCAGCATTTATTATAACCATTTAGTGGCCCTATATTCCAACTAAGAACTATGGGAAAATACACATATATTTAGTGGAGGCAAGCCCTTATGACACTGAATATTTTTGTGACTTTTATTCTTTTCTGCTATTTTCTTCGATAGATATTTTATTATCACACAGGTTTCTAAATCAATAATGCATTTTTCAGTAAATATTATAAACATTTAGTGGAGACAAGCACTCTAAAGTCCATATGACACTGAATATTTTTGTGACTTTCATTCTTTTCTGCTATTTTCTTCGACAGATATTTCATTTACAACCAGTTTTCGAAACCAATCGCGAGTTTTCCGCATATATTTTAACCATTTAAGGGAGGCAGCCACAAAAAAGGCCCATATGACTGGATTTTTTGAGACTTTTTTATTTTCTGCGACAGGTATTTTATTTACAACCAGTTTTCGAAACCAATCGCGAATTTTTCGCATATATTTTAAACATTTAGGGTAGACAAGCGCCCTAAAGCTCGTATGACACTGGATTTTTTGCGACTTTTTTATTTTTCGCTATTATCTTCGACAGATATTTTATTTACAACCAGTTTTCGAAACCAATCGCGAATTTTCCGCATATATTTTAAACATTTAGGGTAGACAAGCGCCTTAAAGCTCGCATGACACTGACTTTTTTGCGACTTTTTTATTTTTCGCTATTATCTTCGACAGATATTTTATTTAGAAACAGTTTGAGTACTTAGCATATATTCTAGCCATTTAGGCATACACCCTAAAGCCCATATGACACTGGATTTTTTGCGACTTTTTTCTTTTCTCCTATTTTTTTCGACATATTTTTTATTTACAACCAGTTATCGAAACCAATCGTGAATATTTTAAACATTTAGTGGAGACAAGCACCCAAAAGATCATATGACACTGGATTTTTTCTTTTCTGTTATTTTGTTTGACAGGTATATTATTATCACCCAATTTTCTAAATCAAATCACAGCATTAATATTCACATTTAGTGGAGACAATCTCATACTGGATTTTTTGCTACTTTTTCTATTTTCTTGGTATATTTCCATAATAATAAAGAGTGATTTTTTTGAGGTTAGGATTTTCATGCATTAGTATTTGACAGATCACGTGGGATTTCAGACATGGTGTCAAAGAGAAAGATGCTCAGTATGCTTTGACATTTCATCATGAATAGACTTACTAACGAGCAACGCTTGCAAATCATTGAATTTTATTATCAAAATGCGTGCTCTGTTAAGAAAGTTCAGAAAGAAAGAAATTGTGTTCAGCGACGAAGCTCATTTTTGGCTCAATGGGTACGTAAATAGGCAGAATTGTCGATTTTGGAGTGAATATCAGCCAGAAGCATTGCAAGAGCTACCAATGCATCCAGAAAAAGTCACAGTTTGGTGCGGTTTATGGGCTGGTGGCATCATTGGACCGTACTTTTTCAAAGATGATGCGAATCGTAACGTAACTGTGAATGGTGAGCGCTACCGTGAGATGATATCCAACTTTTTTTTGCCCAAAATGGAAGAACTGAACTTGGTTGACATGTGGTTTCAACAAGATGGCGCTACATGCCACACAGCTCGCGATTCTATGGCCATTTTGAGGGAAAACTTCGGAGAACAATTCATCTCAAGAAATGGACCGGTAAGTTGGCCACCAAGATCATGCGATTTGACGCCTTTAGACTATTTTTTGTGGGGCTACGTCAAGTCTAAAGTCTACAGAAATAAGCCAGCAACTATTCCAGCTTTGGAAGACAACATTTCCGAAGAAATTCGGGCTATTCCGGCCGAAATGCTCGAAAAAGTTGCCCAAAATTGGACTTTCCGAATGGACCACCTAAGACGCAGCCGCGGTCAACATTTAAATGAAATTATCTTCAAAAAGTAAATGTCATGGACCAATCTAACGTTTCAAATAAAGAACCGATGAGATTTTGCAAATTTTATGCGTTTTTTTTTTAAAAAAAGTTATCAAGCTCTTAAAAAATCACCCTTTATATATATTTGGTGTGAAGAGTAAAAAATATTAAAAAAAAGTCAAGCAAAATTTAGATGTAGTGGCTTTAAATATTTCGGAAAATTCAAATAGACAATGTCTTTGTACTTTACCCTCTGAGTTTGCTGGGTAGCCCCCAATAACCGCAAGTAGTTAGGACTGGATTAGAATTCTTTTCACATCTGAAATGCACACGCAGAAACAAATTCAAAAACACACGCACACATATAGACAACTGTATATGTGTATATTAGGCTGGGTCGCAGTCTATGCAAATGGAAAAACATTTTCCAGTCACCCCACGAAAATAAAATATTTCGTTCTAGATGAAGTCGACTGTGAGCTAAAAGCTCCTGAAAACATCCCTAAAAATCATGTAATATGTTGATCCAAATATTTTTGCTGAATTAATAGACCCTTGAAGGCACTTTAGATATAAATTTTGATTCTTATAATTTATTGGTCGAATTATTGGACCTTTATAGTAATTTTTTGTGTTTTTTCAAAGCAGCAGCCAATATCTTTCAAATGATGCCTAAATTATGAAACTTATGACGGGGATAAACGCCGCAACACTCATATTTGTGAAAAGAGTTTGAAAATTTCACAAAAATAAAGCCGTCCGATATTCTTCATTTAGGCATCATTCGAAATGTACTGATTTCTTCTATTTATTTTCTATAGCATCTTTAAGAAATTGTTTACAAAAAATATGAGTTTTTAGCTGGCACTTTGAAAAACCACAAGAAATCAATATTGACGATATAATACGATCAGTGATTTTTTCTAAGGCAAGGATAAAATTTTATATTTAAAGTGCTTCCAATGATCTATAAATTCAGAAAAAAATTCGGATAAAAAAGCTGAAAAATTACGCGGAAAAACGAAACCTAAAAAATAGGCAAACTGGAATTATGAGAAGATATGGAAAGAGGGAAAGAAAACGAAAGAGTTTAGCTTTAAAATTATAAATGTAGAGAAGGTAGGACACTTACATCAAAAATCGCTCATATAATCGACAAAAGCATCTTACTATTCCACGTTGGGCGCCATTTCTATTACGAAGTCATAGAAATATAGACGGAAATATGGACAATTTTTTAAAAAGAAATAAACTAGACATAAATGTAAAGAAGAAAAGAGATTTAACTCGAAAATTGCTCATACCAGCATGTTACTATCCCAATGATCTATAAATTCAGAAAAAAATTCGGATAAAAATGCTGAAAAATTACACGGAAAAATTACAACAGCATTTTTTTCAGATCATCTTTATTTCTGTAGAGGTTACAATCTACGCAGCAATTAATTTTCGTGACCCACCCTAATGTCTCTACATATCTAACTACAATATAATATGTCTGTATTCGTACAAACCCATTAAAAGCTGAGTGTTAGTGTTAGCATTAGTGCTGGATTCTAATTTCAAAGGTATTATAGCAGAAAAATTATGGAAAATTACTTTTTTCCGTCCGTCCCCATTCTGACTGTCTCTTCGTTTTTTTTTTCTTTTCTCTGGATTTCCCTTCCTCCGGGGAACCAAAACTGTTGTTGCTATTGCAAAAGTATACTACACGAACTAAGTGTTTGTAATTGGTGTGAGGACGAGGCAGAGCAAGGATTGTATGGAAGTTTATTCATATGCCTTGGAGTGATTGTTTTTCATTTCGACTTCCTTTTTCCGGTGTTCGCACAATCCCTGGTAGCGTCGGTGTCGTCTCTGCATTGCATTCGAACTCCAACACGAATACGAATGCGAACACTAACAATGTATTTTCCATAGTAATTATCTGTAGATTTTTGGTTTATTACTGATTTGTAACTCATGGAGCTCAGGCAAAGAAAAAAATAAAAGAGAGAAGAAGAGTTAAACAAAAGTGTTGAGTTCCATTTTCTTCTTTTAATCTTCTTGGTTGAAAGGAAACAAATTGCAACCCTCAAGGAAGAAAATCATTCATTCACAGCCTGCGAGGGGGTGGGGAGGCAGGGAAGTTGGGAAAAATAAAAGTTTTCAACAATACAAATAATTACGTTTTTCTCTTGTTATGTGGAGATAGGGTGGAGGATTGGAGGAAGGAGGGAGTTTGGAGTTAGTCACATGTAGTTAAAATTACTTTTTGTTGGAGTTTGGCTTATAATGAAACTTCCGGAAAATAGTTCAAAAAGTCGTCTATCTTTGGCAAGTACTTTGTGCCAACAAATGACTGCCGAGCTACAAAAGGGGATATTAATACGCTAAAACTAGGACATAAATGATTTGAAATGATGCTGTTTCCCGAAGTGTTAGAGTTGAGTAGAATTCTAAGGATTTTTGGAGGGTGATGGGGCTTCAAATTTTACGCCTGATAAAATTTAAATGTCTGCGGAGGGAGAGAAGGGAGAAAACATATTTTTTAGATCTCTTGATTCTTCAGTGAAAATGAAACCTAAAAAATAGGCAAACTGCAATTATGAGATGGTATGGAAAGAGGGAAAGAAAACGAGAGAAATATAGACATTTTGGCGAAAGAGTTAAGCTTTAATCGAAAATCGCTCATATAAGAGACTAATGCATCTTACTATTCCACGTTGGGCGCCATTTCTATTACGAAGTCATAGAAATATAGAGGGAAATATGGCAATTTTTTTTTAAATGAAATAAGCTAGACATAAGTGTAAAGAAGAAAGGACATTTAACTCGAAAATTGCTCATACCAGCATGTTACTATCCCACGTTGGGCGCCATTACTATTACGAAATCATAGAAATATAGAGGGAAATATGGAAAAAATCTTAAAAAGAAATAAACTAGACATAAATGTAAAGAAGAAAACACATTTAACTCGAAAATTGCTCATACCAGCATGTTACTATCCCACGTTGGGCGCCATTACTATTTCGAAGTTTTAGAAATATCGAAATTTTGACAATATTATAAAAGCGTTAAGCTAAACATTATAAATGTAAAGAAAGTTGGACATTTAACTCGAAAGTTTTTGATACAAACTTGTTACTATACCCCGTTGGGCGCCATTTCTATAACGAAGTCTTACAAATATAGAAATTTTGACGATGTTATAGAAAGATTTAAGCTAAAAATTTTAAGTGTAAAAAGGAATTGTTATTTAACACGGAAATTTCTCAAAAAATCATACCACGTTGGGCGCCATTTCTATTACGAGGTCATAGCAACACAAGATATTGCCTTTGCTCTGTTATACTGATACTGGTTCGTTGTTGCTCAATAGCTATCAACGTAGCAAAAAAAAGAGATTTATATCAGAAGAGAATTATATTGAGCACCTCTGAAGAATTCCCTTCAAATACACATAAATCAATCCTAGTGGGTCAATGACTCCATAGCAGATGAGAGGCTAAAATATATGTAATACAAATAAGTGTTGGACAAAAAAATTTCACAGAGATACTCACACAAGCGACCATAGAGTGCTGCAACTATACGTTGGGCGCCAGTTTTGTTATGAAGCCATAGAAATACTATAAATGGTCCACACATAAACCATGATCCACCTATACTGCATATAAAAACAAAAGCAATTGTTTTGGGTACCCCATAATAATTTCGTCCAAAGAATATCAAATATATCAATCCCAGAGGTCTATGACTTCGTAAGAGAATAAAGAGGATAAGAGAGGAGGTGTTGGGACAAAAAGAGAAATCATAAAATGCTAAAAATAGATGGCAAAATATAACCAATAAATTCCAAAACTAATCACATAAACGGCCATATGGGACTCACATAAGTGCTGCAGCTAAAATGCTGCAACTATACGTTGGGCGCCAGCTATGTTATGAAGCCATATAAACTCAAAGTGTAGTCCAAACAAAGAAGAGCAAAGAGAAGATAACATTACAGAAAATAAGGACAATGAATTTCTTTCAGACAGACATCCGCGCACATAATATTATTGCCCGCTGGTTCACTGCTTCTCAGCACTTTCCCAATACAACTAATCCAAGTCAGGATGAATAATCGTTGAGGACAGAGAAGAGCAAAACATAAATCATTGCCAAAAATATAGTCAATGAATACCAAAAATCTAAGCTCGGATGAAGAGACCTCGAGGGCAAAGAAGAAGTCATTACAAAAATATAGTCAATGAACGCCAAAACTGATCACTTAAGCGTTGAGAACAGAGAAGAACAAAGAAGAAATCATTACAAAAATATAGACAACGAATTCCAAAAATCCCAGAACGGATGAAGAAACGTTTAGAGCAAAGAAGAACAAATCATGCGTTGAGCGCCATTTCGTTTAAAAAAACAAAGACATAAACTCATGTTATATTAGGCCTTTTCGATTGGGCTTACTAGCTAAATTTTTGTATATTATCACCCGCTGATTTGCGGCTTCTCAGCACGTTCCCAACACATCTCATTCAAGCCCGCAGGGACTGAAAATCTGTGATAGTGGCTCCATGCTACCAGAGAATAAAATATTCTTATTTTTAGTCCGTCACTAATAAATAATAACACATTAAAAATTTGTGTTTAACAGCTATAGGCAATTCTGATACAAACAAAACAAAAAAGTCAGTTCATCTTTCTTTCTTTGTGGCACACAAAAAGGTGGGCCATAAAAATTAAAACAAATTGTTATATTTTTATAAACTCCAATAAAACATAATTAGGTGAAATTTATCGGTTAATTGCAAATAAACAAGTTTTAAATGCCCCCATAAAGATTATTTTGCAAAACATCTTGATTTATTGACTCAATAATAACACTTTACCCAAAGACCCTGCCATGTGAAGCCAATTGTTGTTTAACGAAATACTTCCGCTCCATCACATGACACTCTGGCAGTTTAGCAAAATCTAAATATTGTTGATTTCCCAAAAACAAAAAACACACGCACTGCCTGCCCATTATTACATCTGTGAAATGTGAGTAAATCTTTCTTTAAAGCCAGCCCATATAAAAAGCATTTCGAATTTATTTTTATTTCGGTTCGTTTCGTTTTCAAAATAAAATCATATCCCGCTGTGTGGTGTTTATTTGTTTCGTAGAGCAATTGTTGGAGCATTGGCATTATTGGTGTTGCGGGCAAGAAAATTGATATAAAACAGATGAATATCATAAATAACCATTTGAATTTATCCGAAATAAATTTATGAAGTTTTATGCGAGAGTTTCTGAAGAAAATAAACATCATGAGACAACATGGCATGGCGTGGTATGACACAGTCTTGGTCGTGGAAAGGGGTTTTCTGGACAACCCTATCGAAATTTTATTGGTAGGAATTAAAAGATTGCGTTTTCTTATTCCACTGATTAATGCCTTTGAAGTCCATTTGGAGAATTTAAACTAGTTCTGAAAAAATAATAAAATGTGTGGAACAAAATGAAATCTTGTTCTGACAATGGATTCTGATAGAGGGGTTAAAAAAGAATATACGTATATCGGCATTTTGAAAGTTATTGTCTGTTTTTGTATTTGCCCTAAAATTCTACTATAAGTATCTTAATACATCTAAACTCAAACCCCAACTTAAATGCCAGAAATAAGTGAAAACTTAAAAAGCCTTTTAGGGTTAATTTCGTACTTTTTCCGAATTGTTGCTAAATCCAGTGATTCTCAAATTTTTAATATAGGTTATGTTAAGCAATGTCACTGAGGACACTACGAGGAAAATTTTTGTGGAACATTTTAACCCTCTATCTCTTCACTATAGGGGTCTTTTTGGTCCCTTTGATGCAAAAGGGTAAGAAACACCACTAAAGCACGAGTGTCGCGGGTCAAAATGTTCGACAAAAATGTTTGCCATAAACTTCTAATATAAGTCTTTGAATACACCAAATCACAGAAATCAACTTAAAGGGCAGAAATAAGTGGAAACTTATGAAAGCATTTTAGGGTTAATTTCGTACTTTTTCCGAATTGGTGCTAGATCCTATGATCCTTACATTTTAGGTATAGGATGAGTTCAGCAATATCACTGAGGCCAATGCGAAGAACATTTTTGTGGAACATATTAACCCTCTAACTCCACAATATAGGAATCTTTTTGGTCCTTTTTATACAAAAGGTTAAAGAATGTCCCTAAAACAGATGTTTAAGGGGTCAATATGTTCTCCGAAAATATTTGCCATCAAATTCTACTATAAGTCTCTGAATACACCAAATCTCGAAAATCAACTTAAATGCCGAAAATAAGTCAAAACTTAATATGCATTTTAGGGTTAATTTCATACCTTTTCCGAATTGTTGGTAAATCCTTACATTTTAAGTAGATGCCGTGTTCAGCAATATTACTGAGGACACTGCGAAGAACATTTTTGTGGAACATATTTACCCTCTAGCTCCACAATATAAGGGCCTTTCTGGTCTCTTTTGTGAAAAAGGGTAAAAACGCCCCTAAAACAGGGCTGTAAACGGGTCCAAATGTTCTACGAAAATATTTGCCATAAAATTCTACTATAAGTCTCCGAATACACCAAATCTCGGAAATCAACTTAAATGCCAAAAATAAGTCAATACTTAATATGCCTTTTAGGGTTAATTTCATACCTTTTCCGAATTGTTGGTTAATCCTTACATTTTAAGTAGATCCTTACATTTTAAGTAGATGACGTGTTCAGCAATTTTACTGAGGACACTGCGAAGAACATTTTTGTGGAACATATTAACCCTCTAGCTCCACAATATAGGGGTCTTTTTGGTCTCTTTTGTGAAAAAGGGTAAAAACGCCCCTAAAACAGGGCTGTAAACGGGTCCAAATGTTCTCCGAAAATATTTGCCATAAAATTCTACGATAAGTCTCTGAATACACCAAATCACAGAACTCAACTTAAGTGCAAGAAATATGACAAAACTTAAAATTCATTTTAGGGTTAATTTCGTATTTTGGGAATTTTTGATAATTCATGTTATTCTTACATTTTTGGTATAGTATGTGTTCAGCAATATTACTGACGACACTACGAGTAAGATTTTTGTGGAACATATTAACCCTCTAGCTACACAATATAGGGATCTTTTTGCTCCCTTTTATACAAAAGGTTAAATAATAACCCTAAAACAGAGGTTTAATGGGTCAATATGTTCTATGAAAATATTTGTCATAAAATTCTACTATAAGTCTCCGAATACACCAAATCTCGGAAATCAACTTAAACGTCCAAAATAAGTCAAAACTTAAAATGGCTTTCGGGGTTAATTTCGTACCTTTTCCGAATTGGTGCTAAAAGGTCCAAAAAACTGAATTTAGCGGGTCAGAATGTTCTACAAAAATATGTGCCATTAAATTCTACTATAAGTCTCCGAATACACCAAATCTCGGAAATCAACTTAAATGACAGAAACATGACAAAACATAAATTCGTTTTAGGGTTAATTTTTTTACTTTTTTTGCGAATTATTGCTAAAATGTCCCTCAACTGAGAATTTTAGAGGGGATGTTGTGAATGGAAAAATATTCTACATGAAATTTCACAGTCCTTTAGCTTCTGTGGGTCATCAGCAAAATAAATGGCGCCCAACGTTGGCTAATACTGTTAATTCATGTTTTGATTCTTAATATCCTAATTTCTAGGAAATATGAGGCCTAAATGTTATTAATGATTAACTTTGTTTGCTTTGCATCATCATTTCCAAATGGGGAAATCTTTTTAGCAGATCAAAGGTCTTCCAAATCCTAAAGAAATTCTTCACTTGGAAAGGGAGTAAATTTGCGAACTAGGTTCTGGTAAACCATCGGCTAAAGGAAACGTAATTCTAATAGTTCTATGTATCGGTAATAAAAATGGCGCCCAACGTTGAGTAAAAAGTGGGACTAAGTCCTGGTAAACTAACGGCTAAAGCATGGAAGTATTAGAACCATGTACCGGTAATAAAAATGGCGCCCAACGTTAAGTAATAAGTGGGAAAAGAGTAAATGTTGGAACTAAGTCTTAATAAACCATCGCCTACATGAAATGTAACTAATAATATCTAATATTTCCATCTAATCTAATATTTCCATGTACCGGTAATAAAAATGGCGCCCAACGTTGATTACAAAGTGGTAAAAGAGTAGATTTTTTAACTAACTTTTTAAACCCCCAGCTGAAGAATTCATTTAATTCCTTTCAATACAAATCAATATTGAAATTCTTTCTTATTATCTTCAGTTTTTTTAAGATCTTAAATTTCGTAATCCCGTCCCGTGTAATTGTCCATTTCAAATAAGTTTTTCTCACCCTCACATCTAAATACTTGGCTTATCTCGTCATCATCGCCATGACTTCAATTCTTCGTTTTTTTCTAATCACTCAAATAATTTCGAAAAACATTGGCAGCCTATAAAAAACAGTTCCTCATTATTATTATTATTCTTATTATTACTATGCTATTATTACTCAGTACTTTATGGTTTTTAATCGAATGTCTTATTGACGATTTATCATTAATGGACAGTGGTTTTTACAATAGTTTTCACTTAAAATTATTGTTCCTTTCTCAGCCAGCCAGCCTGCTAACCAGCAAACACCAGCAACAATAAACATTAAGTTTTTATGTCTATTGTTATGGTAGAGCCATTCATTGCCTCTTTGTTTTTATTTTCCAAACTCTGATGGTGATAATCGCACAGGAACGCACGGACGGACGGACGGACGTGGACGACCGGCGGGAATATGGTCATTTGATAATCATTTATTACATGTCGTATAGTTTAAAGTCATAAACTTTAAAATGGTAGTATGCCACTCACTCACTCGTGCAGTCACTCAAGCGCCCATAGTGTTGTTTGATTTCTCTAACGAGGCCTTGGCAAAGTCAATGAAATCTTTTGTTCTTTTTCAAATAAAAAATTATTATTTTTTTACAGAAATTTTTAATGGTTTTGTTATTATTAGATGAGAGCCTACAACAAATAGGAAATAACTTGGAGGGAAGAAATTTCTAAGTTACTTATACACTTTTTATTGTTTGATTTTATGATCATAAACAACAACAACACCATAATGCCACCGTGTGTAGCGTCACTTGTAACAAAATCCCATTTTGTTCAATCATAAAAAACAATAACAAAAAACTTTTGACCAGAAGTAAATGTAATTAACTCTTTAAAACTTAATCACGAGCAGAGGAGAGCACGAGATAAAAAGAAAAGTTATTGGATTTTTATTGCTCTGTGCGAGATAAGTGGGGAAACTTCAATTCACTGTTCACGAAAAAACAATCGAACTCGAATCAGTCTTGGAGGGGTGAGGTATAATTTCAATACTTGAACTGTGGACAATTTTGGTTTAATTGCAATTCTCCTTAGTCTCATAAAAGATAAGTGGTTATGGTTCCAAGTGCTTCCAGGTTAGAGTGCTTGGTCGAGTCCCTGGTGGTTTTACTTCGTGGGAAAGTTGAGATCAGAATAATAATCAAGAGCAGATATACAACTGAGAGTGGAATCAGGGATAGGGCATCCCCTAACCTTCTAAGTAGTTTACACGCAGATTTAAATGAAGCATTTTGCTTTATTTCTAATCGACAATTTATATGAATTAATATTTAAAATTTTAAGAAAATTATTGATCCTTCTTCAGTGATCACTTTTTAAATATGTAACCCTTATGTGCTCAAAGCAGCCAAGTTAAATAAAATAAATTTATTAAACTAAATTTTAGTACAGTTTATTCAAAACGGTGCCTTAAGGCACTACTTGACGCTCCATGGAAACCAATAGTTTGTCGAAAAAATACTATACTAAACTATAACTAGAAAAATTGTCAATTATTAATCAATTATTCCCTATGGTCGTTTTGCGAACTAAGTCTATTTAAAGGTCACACATATCCCAAATCAGCAAAAATTGGCGACCAACGCCCGGTAAGCCTAGAAATTAGGGAAGTCAGAGGCATAACATTGCTTTGCTAGCATCATAATCTGTCAACGTGAGAGGATAGTCCCGGAGATCTAGAATTTTTTTTTTAATAATTATAAATCGAACGAAATGAGAAAGGTTATTTAATAACAGAATATATGGCACCCAACATGACTTAATGCTTCAAATTCCAAATAGTCGAATTACACTTAATACACACTTCTTTCTAAAGAAGATTAAAAAAAAAAAAACAAAAATGTCAGATTTGCCTTCCTAACAGAAGATCAGACCTAATATTTGTATGGGCTAGTAACAAAAATGGCGCCCAACGGCGGCAATTTTTAAAGTTCACTTCAAATCTAATGCCAAATAATGTGTGGTTCTTGTGACAGACTATGAGAGAATCCCCAAACATCAGTTACTTCTTCTTAAAAGAAGATCAATCTCACTTAACTTACTCGCCCTCATAGAGTAATAAAAATGGCGCCCAACGTTGGTAATTTTTTCAAAACTAAAGTAATTCAAAAAACTCAGATGTGTCTTCCTAACAAAATATTAGATGTAATAATTGTAAGGGCTAGTAACAAAAATGGGGCCCAACGGCGGCCAATTTTAAAAGTTCAATCCCAAACTAATGGCAAATAATGTGTGGTTCTTGCGAAAGCTGTTGAGAGTAATAAAAATGGCGCCCAACGTTGGTAATTTTTTCAAAACTCAAGTAATATAATAGCAATTAAAACGCAAATATGATGAATCTTCCTAAGAAGAAGATTAATCCTAATAGTTCTATGGATAAGTCACAAAAATGGCGCCCAACATGGATCAATACTTCAAATAGTCCAATTGCACCTAATACACCCTTCATTCAAAAGAAGATTAAAGAAACCAAAAAAATCAGATGTGTCTTCCTAACAGAAGATCAGACCTAATAATTGTATGGGCTAGTGACAAAATTGGCGCCCAACGGCGGCCAATTTTAAAAGTTCAATCCAAAACTAATTGCAAATAAAGGGTGCTTCTTGCAATATGATGATTCTTCCCAAGAAGAAGATTAATCCTAATAGTTCTATGGATAAGTCACAAAAATGGCGCCCAACATGGATAATGCTACAAAGTTCCAGTAATCTAATTGTATTAAATCCACAGTTCTTTCGAAAAAAGATGAGAGAACACAGAAATTGGCTGCTTTCTCTTAAAAGAAGATCGACGAAGATAATATTTGTACCTCTATCTGTGAGTATGAGTAAAAAATGGCGCCCAACGTTGGTCAATGTTTCACAGTTAAAGAAATCGAATTTAAAATAATAACAAGTTATTTTGAAAAAAGATGAAAATCAGTTGCTTCTTCCCGAGAGAAGATTAATTCCAAGAACTATATGGGTGAGTAACAAAAATGGCGCCCAACTTTTCTTAATGTTTCAAAGCTCTAGTAATATAATTGCAAGTAAAACGCTGCTCTATTGAATGAAGATGATCAATCCTAAAAGAAGATCAATCCGAAAGTCTGCCAATATGAGAAATGGCCCCCAATATCGACTTACTTCATTATTCAAGAACTATATGATATGATGATTCTTCCTAACAGAAGATTAATCCTAATAGTTCTATGGATAAGTCGCAAAAATGGCGCCCAACATGGATTAATGCTACAAAAAAATCGCTGCTTACTCTTAAAAGAAGATCGAGGAAGATAATATGTGTAGCTCCTCTTTCTGTCAGTATGAGTAACAAATGGCGCCCAACGTTGGTCAATGTTTCACAGTTAAAGAAATCGAATTGAAAATAATAACAAGTTATTTTGAAAAAAGATGAAAATTTGGTCTACTTCCTGAGAGAAGATTAATTCCAATACCTGTATGTGTGAGTAACAAAAATGGCGCCCAACATTACTTGATGTTTGAAAGCTCCAGTAATATAATTGCAAGTAAAACGCTGCTCTACTGAATGAGGATGCTCAATCCTAAAAGAAGATTAAGCCTAAAGTCTGCCAGTATGAGAAATGGCGTCCAATATCGACTAATACTTCAAATTTCAAGAAATCTAATTGTCATAAAGGCGAAATATTAAAACTTAGTCTAATGAAATGGTACCGCTCATTATTTATTATATTAAAATCTTTTATTTTATTATATATTATTTTAAAATCTAAAGCCAACGAAATAGTTTTGTTCTAGTGCATGTATACTTTAAGTTACAATTTGCATTTATTTTTAGTGGGATTTGGGATTTTCTAAAGTTTTAATAAAGAATCTAGGATTGATTGGAGAGGAACCAAAAACTCCAAATCGTCTTACAAAACTTACTCTTATACTAAACTTACTACTAAACTTTCAAATTAAATGGCAAGACTCTAAGAACTTTGAATTTATTTTTTGCATCTATGATTTTGTATAACAACATTACAAAAGTCTTCAAATTAATTGAATTATGGAAAATGTCTAGATATTCTTTTTAATTAATTCACTGGCAATGGAAATTATTCATACTTACGACGACTGCTTTTGACATCTATAAAGCCACCCTTATTCCCTCATCCTCTCAAACAAAATTCTTGGAGTTTTTTTTTCGTCCATTTTGCTTAATGACAGCCTCATCACAAATTAAGGATATTAAAAACCATATCAACAACCAACAAGAACAACAAGAAAGAAAAGCGAAAAATATGATATAATTATAAATTCAAATTACAAAGTAATAACAAAACCATCAGGAGGGTGGCTACAGAGATAAATAACTGAGTGCAGGGGAGGAATACATCCCAAAGAAGAAAAAAGGAAATTAAAATTGATTATCAGTCAAACCACAAGCACATTCCTTCGAAAAAAAACCTTTTTCATAAATTTTCCGTTTTACTTCGTCTTTAAAATATTGAATTTTCGAAAATATATAAGTAAAAAATATTCAACGAGCAATCACAAAATAATCACGAATATCACGTATTACTGCGGTATATTTCACAATTGTCTATGACTGCGCGCATACATTACGACTCGCAGTACGTATGTAAAAATAGAATAGCTTGGCGCAAAAGAAACGTTGACGGCGACGACATTGATTTCGCAAAACAACAAAAAAGGAAATATTTTTGCTTGAAATGCAAATTCAAAATTCAATGAAGTGAACATAAATTTGTGTGAACATTTGCGTTGGGTATTTTTATTTTTTGTTTTTTTTTTTTTTTTATCTGGTCTGCGTTCTTCGTTTGACGGCATTTTTGCTTGCCAGCTCATGGAGTTACAATGACGCAGTGGTGCAATCAAATATGCGCACATGGAGTGGGAGGAGAAACAAATAATCCAGCGATTTTACCAATTTATCATGAAAAAGGCTACAACATTGGTTTTTTACACACACACACGCAAGCACTCACATATTCGATTGGAGGTAGCTGTGATTAACGAGGATAAGCCAGCATAACTTTTTATTTTCATATTTTGTCCTTCCTCATTTTAGACTTCGAATGAGATAAAAAAAATATAAAAAGCTGATGGTTCCAAAAAAACAACTTTAGAAGTTAGTATTAATTGTAGCCAGAGCTTTTTTAGAATTAAAAAATATTTCTTTCTACCAGAAGATCAATCGTAGTCTCTCAGAGTAACAGAAATGGCGCCCAACTTGCGGGAGAAGTCCATCAAAGCTGCTTCAGAGGACTTCAGAAGTTAGTATTAATTGTAGCCAGAGCTTTTTCAGATGAATCCTCCTCTTCAAACCTGTTTTTCGAATACTGTCAATTCCTACCTTTGCTAAATTCCCAATTCCCAAAAATTCCTCTGGGTTATTGCCCAGGTATTGTTAAACGTATTTCGAAATTTTTTTCGTTGTTAAACAAAAACACCTGCGTAAGCCTTAAGGGCTTACAAACATATGGGCGTTGTGTGACTACACAAAGCATATTACTTGTTAAGACCTTTCGATGGCTCTTTTATTCAACAAAACATTTGATTAATATATCATTATCCTTAAGCGCTAAGCGAAGAGTTATGGTGTAGTTGGTCAACAACAACAACAACTGCCAATTGTTATGCATAACAAAGAGCGCACAGCACTACCCCTTTTCATCAATAACTCGGCAGACTGAGGCTGAGGTGGTGGGTCCTCTTGTGTGTCCAGCAGAAAACGAAAAAAAACATTTAAACATTTCGTTCATATATCCATCCATCCATTCAAACCAAGAAACAATGGACATTTGTTCAAATGTCTGTTTTGTTTGCTTGTTTGTTTGTTTGGTGTCCGTCTGGCCGGCCGCCTGTCCGGCTGTCCGCCTTTTCAGGTTTCCTTTAACTAGTATGACGCCAGTGTCATTTCACAGTTTGTTGAACATTGACTACTTTCGTTGCTTGTTGTGCAGACATGTCTACTACTTAACTTGGTCGGTCCTCCGTCCACGGGTTCACTCCTCCAGAAAACAAAACCAAACAAAATGACTTTGTAAATTTACCGCTTTTAGTTGTTGTTTTCGTATAGTTGCATGTTGTAGTTGTGTTGACCGACCACCATCGGTGGTGCTGTCTCCTCCTCCATCACTTACCATGCTGTGCAGGCCTTACTGCTCTGTGGCGGGTATTTTCGAACTTTAATTAGCATTTTCTCCTGACGTTTCGTTTTTTTTTTTTTTTCTGTGTCCTTTTTTCGTATTGATTGTGTTATAATTATGCACTTTGAGCCTGGAAACAGTAAACTTTTCCAATTTTGACGGAACTGAATTTTTAATGCCTGTCTGACGCATACTTGCACTTTGGCCAAAATTGCTCGCACGACCCTTTCACTGGTCACTGGTGGAAGGTGCAAAGTGCACAAAAAGGCGTTAAAACTTGTCGGGTATTTATGTATGTTTGGCCATGAACAACCCTTGACAGCATTTTGACTAGTTGGTGACATTTCATTTTATGTTCCGTGTCATTCAGTTGTTAGTTGGTTAGTTGGAAAGGTAATTTTAAGTGGAACGTCAGTTTAAAAAGGGGTTCATACGCCCTACCCGAAGGACGCATAGCATTTTAGGGATCAAACAATGTAGGTATGTAGGTGTGAAAAAAATGCAGCTAAGGTGTTGAACGGTGTGATTGTGGAAGGTCAACTCGCAAAAAATTTTAATTAACATTGGGTTGTTTTTCCATTTTAGTATTTCGAAATAAAAGTTTGACAATAACATGAAATATGGATTGTTGTCCAAATGAAGACTGTTGTTACAGCAAACAAAGTCTGTTGTTACAGCAAACAATGTCTGTTGTTACAGCAAACAATGTCTGTTGTTACAGCACACAATGTCTGCTATTACAGCAAACATAGTCTACTATTTCAGCAAACGTTGTCTGCTATTTGATGTTACTGCAAACGAAGACTGCTGTTACAGCAAACGTAGTCTGCTATTACAGCAAACAATGTCTGCTATTACAGCAAACAATGTCTGCTATTACAGCAAACATAGTCTACTATTTCAGCAAACGTTGTCTGCTATTTCAACAAATGAAGTCTGATGTTACTGCAAACTAAGTCTGCTGTTACAGCAAACATAGTCTGCTACTACAGCAAACATAGTCTGCGATTATAGCAAACATAGTCTGCTGTTACAGCAAAACCAAGTCTGCTGTTACAGCAAAACCAAGTCTGCTGTTACAGCAAAACCAAGTCTGCTGTTACAGCAAAACCAAGTCTGCTGTTACAGCAAAACCAAGTCTGCTGTTACAGCAAACTAAGTCTGCTGTCACATCAAACTAAGTCTGATGTTACAACAAACAAAATCTGCTGTTCAAACAATCGAATTCTGCACTTACAGCAAACAAAGTCTGCAGTTACAATAAACGATGTCCGCTGTTACAATAAACGAAGTCTGCTATTACATCAAACAAAAAAACGCAAAAGAACTTGGGAAAAAATCAAGATTTATTATAATTGTTCGTAAAATAACCGAAAGCTGATAACTGAATATTGCATTTTGGTTTAAAATATTTGGTATGATTTATGGTTGATACGAACGGCCATAAAGCCTCGTCCTCTCGATAATTTTATACTGTCTGACATCAATCTTCATAATATAAAATCTAAGTATGGTTCTCTCAGATATGGTAATTTTAATATAAGGGAAAGTGTGAAACATGTCTTTTTTGGATTTTTTTTTAAAGCCTCGTCCTCTCGATAATTTTATACTGTCTGACATAAATCTTCATAATTTAAAATCAAAGTATGGTTCTCTCAGATATGGTAAATTTAATATAAGGGAAAGTGTTAAACATGTCTTTTTTTGGATTTTTTTTGCATTGTTTTCTTCGTCGGCGGCATGAGATTTTAAAAAATGTGATAAAATATTTTTTTTCGAATTTTATTTTTCTATTTTTATGGATTTTTTTTTACCAACAAAAAATTTTGTTTTCAATCATTTTTATCCCATATTTTTGACGACTGTCACTAAACCACTCGTTCTATGTAAAAGTGATATTCATATTATTTGTAGCCATCATAACTACATATAGAATCTGGTGATTATTGGAAAAATAAAATCTCTTTAGAATTGCTGGTTACTTAGTAAATAAAAATAATTAGTCTTACTTCATACATAAAGCAGCCCCTATACTTCATATTCAATCTATCTATTTCCAGTCCTTTGCCATTTTTCCATTTTTTTTTTCACACAAAGTTCTACAAAAATATTTATCTTCTAGTTTGTTAAGTGCTGTTGCAACGAAAGAAAAAAACACTCTTCTTGTTTATTTAATTAAAATTATTACATATTTTGGTGGAAGAACTCAAAGCAAATAAATGAAAACTTCTGAAAATGCTTGTGAATATGTTTTGGTTTTTCGCTATACAAAGCAAACAAATAGCAGCCAATTATTGCAATTATTCAAAAAGAGAAACGAAAATGAAAGAGAAACCATTAATATGATTAAATGTAAGGGGCCACCCCACGCAGCACTCTTCCTTAGTTCGCATAAGGCGATAGCTTGCAACAATCATGAGAGTAGCATAAAGAAGATACAACTTCTCCATTAGACAAGTTTAGAACTACAGAAAAGTCAAAAGGGAAGGGATCGCTAAGGTGCGGGGGATGCGTGAAATTGTCCGCACGCATTTCATTTTCCGTTGGGAAAAAGGTCAGCAGCCGGGAAAAATGAAGACATTGCAATTTCTCCATATGAACTGAACTGAACTATTCATTGGCCATAAAAGGCTACACATGAACACAGCATAGTTATTGGATTTTTTTTTGTTTTCGGGGTCCTTTGAGGAAAAGGAAACTGGGGTGGTTGTTGTCTTTTCCTTCTCCACCCCTTCTGTTTTAGAGGGGATGGTGTTTTTGCAATTATATTTATAAAGATATTGTTTTTGTTTCATTTCATTTTATATAAATTCTATAGATTTCAACCCAAAAAGCCCGACCAGAATTGCAAATGCCATCAATTATCTGGCATGTAATTTGTATGTGCGACTTGATAAGATTGCCGCCCGCCGCAAAGACTTATGGCAAATAATTAAGAAATATCTTTACCAGTTGCGGTCAAAGAATTTCTCTCCCTCATTTTTAGAGGGCAAATCAATAATGAAAATGACTGCCTGCAGATGATGAGAAAATTAGTAAAGTTTTGATAAAAATGTAATTTATAAATTGCCGTGGAGAAAAACGAAAGGAAAAGGCAGAGCTGTGGTGTGGGGGGATTTGGTGGAACACACACATATGGCATATTCCCAAAACCGATAATGCATCGTAATGAGATAACAAAGGACCATAACTTTTAATATGGTACAGGCTTTGTGATTAACACAGGGTGCCGCACTGGAACTTAGTTAAGGATATTGTTATTTTTTCGAGAAAATATTAGCCTTTGGAAACTGGCTACAATATAAAAAATGGGATAATGTAAAAAAAGAACTGTGAAGAGACTCAAAAAATATTGAAAAATACTTACGTATGAAACTTAATGCGATGCTTGTAAGATGGCATGTGTACTTTATTACTTGGTGCGATTTTTTAAACGCAAATTCGGCAAGTGAGTTGTGCTTCTCGTTCGTTTGTGAGAATCATCTCCTTATAGAGGCCGCTGCGAAGCCACTTGAAAAGACTTTTGACATGGTCGAAATCATGATCGTGGTAGTCTGCAGCCAAGTAATACATGTCACCATGCCATTTGTAAATAAATTTGCATTATGAGGAAGTAATTATGTCATACTTCTAAATAATGCATTCTAATAATGCTAATAATACTAATTCTAATAATGCTAAAAATAATGGGGTGTCATTGCCAAGTTTTTGCTGGGTTAATTACACACCGGCTCTATGAGAAAATGATATTCGCAACATTTGTAGCCCTCATAATTATCTGTAATTGAAGATATAATTTTTGTTAGATCTTTTACATGTGGACACTATTTTTAATTTTTTCTATTTTTTTATTAATTATGTCCTTTTCGTTTTTTGTTCGGAAAAAAAATCCTCAACTTTTTGGAGGCTGTTCCTAAACCACTGTTTCTATGTGAAAGCGATATTCACGACAATTGTAGCCATCATAAGTAACTGCAATTTAATATAAAAAAGAACGTATATTTCCAAAATGAGATTACAAATCTTAAAGGTACCATCGGCGAAAAAATTTGAATTTTAGTAAAAACTTAAAAAAATATATCAAAAAAATTTTGAGTACTTGTTGCGCCATCTTTATGTGAAGTTTTGTGTTGGTGAAATATCGTAGAAAGGGGGTTTCAAAACTTAAAAGGGTGGGTTACTTGTCCTGTAATATACTTATTGACATAGAATATTATTTCCATTCACATTAGCTCCCTAAAATTCAGTTTTGTGGGACAGTATATCGCATATTTGGAAAAATTACCAAATTAACCCTAAAATGAATTTGAAGTATTGGCATATTTCTGGCATTCCGATGGGGTTTTGATGTATTTAAAGTCTTATAGTAGAATTTTATAGCAAATATTTGTGTAGAATATTTCAACCCGTTAGAGCCCTGTTCAGCCTTTTGCTCAAAAGGGACCAAAAAGACCTCTATATTGAGGAGTTAGAGGGTTAAAATGTTCCACAAAAATCTCCATCGTAGTATTTTACGTAGTATTGCTGAACACATCCTATACTTAAAATGTAAAGGGAATGATTTTCGGCTCCGAATCATTCAATGTCCTCAGCGCCACCTGTACGTGAGCTTTTTAAGTCTATTTTGATGATTACTTAGTATTGGGGCAATTTTTACTATGCTTATATATTTTCATGTAAATTTTAGTTAATAAAATTATACTCTGGAAAATCTGGATCCAAAAAATGTGTTGGACTTCCAAATTTATATTTAATTGAAATTTTTTCTTTAAGAAAATTCCACTCCCAATATCTGAAATTTTTTAAATAAAGCATTTCTCTACCCAGAATTGTTTCTAATGTAGCTGCATGTTGCAAAAAATATTATGAATACCTGTGCCATTGCATTTGCTGTGTACGGGCGGTTGACTGGTTGTTAACTAAATGTAAGTTGAGACATTGTGTTGGAGAAAAAAATTGCTGGCATTTGTTGTTGCTGCTGAAATTTTTGTGTTATTTCAACAGGCAACATGGTAACGAACAATGGCACAACACATGTTGTGCCAAGCACGGGCAGAGCTCGTAAGGGGGTCTGGTTCTCCATAAAGCACCCTAGAGTTGTTGGTTTTGGGAAGCACGCTCCTGCTTGGAAATATCGTATGTGTATTGTCATACGTAGCTTATGTTGGTTTTATGTTCCTTTAGCATAAAATGCAAATTAGCATATGAAACGTATTCTCTTTCTCTTCTTCATCTACGGCTGCTCCTTCTCAACACTAACATTGGCAACATGGTAATTATAGTCCTCGCATACGCATACATAATGAGGCACCCCATCAACGTTAGTTTTTCCCCAGCTTGTTTTTCTTTCTTCTTTTTTCCTATTCATTTTTTGTTGTTGCTTTTTTTTGGTCTCGGTTGCCAAGCATTTACACTCCTGTTAACTTGGCTATTTGCAGCCAAGCAATTGGTTGTTATATGGGTTGTTTAGTTTGATGGTGGGTTCTTAGTTTTAATGCCAACGTTTGTGTTTTTTTTTTTGAGAATGGGAAAAGGCGGTGGTAACCCCCACCGACGTTTAATACAACAAATACTCTTGCAAGAAACTAGGTGTGTTTATTTTACAAAAAAATTTAAACAAATTACAATTATAAATAATTATAATTACAATGCATAACCATAAACAAGATCATAACGATGCATGTGTGGACGGATGGACGTTGAACGTACGTCCAGATATGCTAATTTTTAGCCGGTTGTCACTCCGGTGTCATGTCCATATCAAATGATTGCTGGGACAGGAAATTAGAAGACAAAATTGCTATAGATAATAATAATAATAATATTTTGCATATTAACAACATTGACAGAGGCGGGCCCTCCTTCTTCCTCCTCCATCCATAATTAATTAATAATAATGTGGCAAGTACAAAACATGGGTTTTCACAAGTCGGCGGACGCCGAAACTAGATTAATCGCTTTTAATTACAGCGTAACATAAATTAGTTGTTCTTCTCCATAAATTAAAGTTCGTACAAATGTTCGTTCGTCTCAATCATTGGACCATTTCGAAATGTTGTGTTTGGAAAAGAATTTAAAAATTTCGCTGCGCTCCAAACAAAAGTTGACACTTTTATTGGGTCCCGGTGATGGACAGCTCTTCTGGTTGTGTTTTTTCTTTTTCGATTTGGGTTTTCAGTGTGTGCAGATGTGTGCATGTGTGTGTAGGGTGTTCGGGGCCATAAAATCTAATTAAAGTTATTTTAATGGGATTTCGTTTCGTTTCGGAGTGAGTGATCGTTGTTTCCCCAAAAATAAAATTTTTATGTCATTCTTTCCCGCACACCCCCCACCACTCGCTCACTCCAAATCCATCTTCTAAATATAGTTTATGATGTCTGGGACATGTTTAGTTCAAGAACTTTCCACCATGTGTAGATGTAATAATTGGATATTGGAATTTTTGTTTGGTCGCCGTTTTTCCTCGTTTTGAGTTTACGACATCGTGCTGTTATGCACGGCGGTTAATCGGTCGGTAGTTAAAGTGGCTGTAAATTGGAAAACCATGAACATGACACCATGTTGAACAAGGTAATTAACCAAATCCTTGTAGAATGTTTTTTATGGCATTACAAATCTGTACCACAGAAAAAACAAGATCATAAAAGAAGTAAATTAAAACTAGGACAATTTGGATGCTATTCTCATGAATTTGGGTCAAAAATTATTAAAAGTGACATAAAACAATAATCATGGAAGATCATTAAATGTTGTACTTTACAAAAATCAGAGGATCTTAAAAGCAACTAAAACACACCACATAAAACTAGGACATTTTGGGAATTATTGGCATGAATTTGGGTGAAGAGTTTTCAAAAATGTCATAAAATAATAACCATTGATTAGTCTCGGACGAGAATCTCTTGAAATATGTACTGATAAATGTGGAACTAAAGTTGGAAACTCCATCAATAGTAAGCTATTATAGCAAACAAAGTTTGCTAATATAGGTCTGCTGTTATAACAAACAAAGTCTGCTATTATAGCACATCAAATTTGCCATTATAGCAAACAATGCCTGTTGTTATAGCACACAAAGTATGTCATTACGACAAACAAACAATGCCAACAAAGTCTGCCATTAAAGCAAACAATGTCTGCTGCTATAGAAAACAAAAACTGGTATTACAACAAACAAAGTATGTCCTTATAGCAAAGAAAGTCTGCTATTATAGCACACAAAGTTTGTCATTGTAGCAAACAAAGTCTGCTGTTATAGCAAGCAAAGACTGCTATGATAGCAAACAAAGTCTACTATTATTGCAAACAAAGTCTGCTATTATAGCACACAAAATTTGTCATTGTAGCAAACAAAGTCTGCTGTTATAGCAAGCAAAGACTGTTATTATAGCAAACAAAGTCTACTATTATTGCAAACAAAGTCTGCTATTATAGCAAACAAAGATTTCTATTATTTAAAACCAAGTCTGCTATTATAGCAAACAAAGTCTGTCATAATTGCAAACAGACTTTGTCATTATAGCAAATAAAATGTGCTATTATAGCACAAAAAGTTTGTCATTATTGCATACAATGTCTGCTAATGTAGCAAACAAGGTCTGCTGTTATAGCAAACAAAGACTGCTATTATAGTAAACAAAGTCTGCTATTATAAGTAAATAGTCTGCCACAAAGTCTTCCATTGTAACAAACAAAGTTTACAATTATAACAAACACAGTCTGCCATTATAGCAAACAGAATCTACTGTGACAGCCAACAAAGTCTCCTGTTGCAACAGACGAAGTATGCTGTTACAAAATCAAAGTCTGCTATTATAGCAAATGCAGTTTGCTGTTACAGTAAACAAAATATGCTGATATAACAAACACAGTCCTATGAAACAACCCTATTTGCACTTTTTTGTGCAATGTTACGGCAAAAAAATCTGTTGTTACAGAAAAAAAGTCTGCTATTATAGCAAGCAATGTCTGTTATTACAGCAACCAAAATCTGCTGATACAGCACACAACCGCTGTTGGAAAAGAAAGTGTTTTCCCATTTTTGGGTGTTGTTAAAACGAAGTCTGCTGTCACAACAAACAATTTCTGCTGTCTCAGCACTTTATTTTGCTGTTGTTACCAACAATAATAAAAATTAGTCCCCCTACCACAGTTTTTTTTTTTCAATTTTAACAGGGAATTCCTATGTTTATTTCCATATCAACTACCAAGTATTTATCCTCCTGCAGGACATTGTGCATCTTATCAGCTTCCTACTTTCTTCGCCCCTTTTGTGCCACACTGTGCAACATGAATATATTTATGTTGTAGTTTTTGGCATTTTCTTTTTCTTCCGAAGAAAATATATGCATTAATGCAGACATTGAGATCTTAATGTAAACATATTCACAACATTGCCAATGAAAAAAAGGAACATAAGACATGTTCAGTTTTCTCTTTTTTCCATCTTTCATCCTCGTGCTCGTACGGACGGATAGTGGTGACTTGTCTTGACAACATGTATCGTCGTATGTCGACAACATCAACATCATCATTATCATCATCGCCGTCGTCATCACCATGTTCAGCTCATGTTCTTCGGCAGCCAGTTTTAAATAATGTCTTTGTCCGTCTGTCCATCCATCCGCATACAAGTATGCTCGGTGCTCGGTGCAGCATGAGGAAAATGGAAATGAAAGAAAAGGTATCCTTTTAACGTTTTTAATGATCAATTTGTAGAGTATGATATTTCTATTAAACCATATATGAATGCCAGCAGCAGCACCAGCAACAACAACTACAACAGGGCAACATTGACAGCGGCAGCAACTGCAAAATATGCATAATGTTGCATGAATGGGAATATGAAAATGGGCTGCGAGAGAAAGAGTGTAGTGTTCGGTAGCCCTGGCTTCGGCTCAATGCAGACAATGATGGCTGTGATGGCCTGGTCTGGGCTGGGTTTGGTTAGATGGCTGGTCTGGTTGGTTGGCTGGCTGGTTGGCTTTGGGTTCCTGGGCTATTATCATAGCAGAAAATCATGTTGGAGCAACGTGTATACATTGTTGAGACGAGTACGTGTACGATTACGTACGGGCCAGCTCGTTTCGAACGTGTGTCTCTGTCCGTCCGTCCATATCTGAATGATTGTGGGTCGGGCGGCTTGTGGCGTTCGATGAATGTGTTATGTTGGCTAATGATGACATTGGTGACATTCGTGTTGCTGCTAATGTGGCACAGTGGGTATGAAGTTAAAAAACCTTTATTGTAGCTAAGAAATCCGAAAGGTTTTGAGGAAATAGCTACAATTTTCTGCTGAAACAGCGGTAACATATTGTTATAACAACAGAAAGAAAAGAAAGCTGTCATTCCTCGTATCTGTTACAAAGTTAGCTGTTAATGTTAACTCATTCTGCGAACAAAGTTTGCTGATAAACCATACAAAGTCTGCTGTTATAGCAAACAAGGTTTTTTGTCACAGCAAACTAAGTCTGCTATTATAGCAACCAAAGTTTGCTTTTATAGCAAGCAAAGTCTGATATTACAGCAAAATAAGTCTACCGTTACAGCACACAAAGTTTGCTATTATAACATACAAAATCTGCTGTTACAGCAAACAAAGTCTGCTATTATAGCAAACAAAATGTGATGATATTGGAAAAATAGTCTCTTGGAAAAGAAATTCAGCTTTCCCTTTCTGTTTGCCGCTATGTGCTGTTAAAACAAACAATGTCTGCTATTATGACAAACAAAAATTGTGATATTATAGCAGACAAAATCTGCTATTATAACAAAGTCTATTATTATAGCAGACAATATTCTGCCATTATAGCAAATAATGTCTGCTATCATAGCAAATAATGTCTGCTATCATAGCAAACAAAGTCTGCTATCATAGCAAACAAAGTCTGCTATTATAGCAAACAAAGTCTGCTATTATAGCAAACAAAGTCTGTTATTATAGCAAACAAAGTCTTTTATCATAGCAAACAATGTCTGCTATTACAGCAAACAAAGTCTGCTATTATAGCAAACAAAGTCTGCTATTATAGCAAGCAAAGTCTGCTATCATAGCAAACAAAGTCAGCTATTATAGCAAACAACGTCTGCTATTATAGCAAAAAAAGTCTGCTATTATAGCAAACTAAGTTTATTAATACAGCAAACTTTGAGAAATTTTCGTGTCAGCATTGTTATGATGATCTATTTTGAAGTTTCGTAGAATATAATAAAATTTCAAAGCATTTGAGTGAATTTATAGCAAACCCAAAATCATACATTGTTTCTAAATATAATCAATCTTATTGCGATCTCTTTTCATTTCGTGCCACTGTATCTAGCTTCTTGTGATATAGGTTGCTTTCAGCTGCCTCTATTGATGATGTCGCTGAAGAGGTGAGGTAAACGGTGTTCATTGGGCTCTGTGTTGTCTCTAATAATTTGCTTAACATGATTATCAATTGTTATTAGTCTGTTGCTGTTGTTGCTATTGTCGTCTGTCTGATTGTTTGCCCCCGGGCATTAGTAATAGTTTTGACAGGCTGACAGCCAGCCGGGCAGGCAGGCGAACAAAAACGTGATATTCATTTATAATGAGCTCTTGAAAACCATACTCGAAAAAAAAATATTTCCATTTCCATATTATTTGGGTTATACAGCGCGCATAAATAGTGCACAGATTGTGTTAATTGAAAAATTAATGGACGAATATATTATATTTTTTCTTAAACTAATTGAAATAGTTTGTAAGCATGTCAACCACTAGAAGCCACTCAACTAGTTGACATATGTTACAACAAGCAATCCTGTATTTAGCATTATTTAGTGTTTTCCTGGCCATCTCTTTAAATGTTCTACAAAAAAATATAAAACTAAAATAAAGCTGTGACATAAAACTAAATCCATTTATATCTTTATCTGTCTATTGCAGCTCAATATCAATCACCTCGTATAATTGAACATCCCACGGATTTGGTGGTGAAAAAGAATGAACCGGCTACACTGAATTGCAAGGTTGAGGGCAAACCAGAACCTACCATCGAATGGTTTAAGGTAAGTGAAAGTGAAACAAAAAATTAAAAGCATTTCACACAAAAGATTCCTCCAAAAACAAAACACAAATAAAAAGATTGACAAATCCTCACCAAATAATGACAGCCTTTGTGGTTTAGAAATCACTGATAGATTTTATGAAACTCAAGTGCGAGAATTTTAATGAAGATATCATAATGAAAGTGAGCTTCAAAGCTTAAGAAAAATTTTAAGGTGAAAGGAACCTAATCTAGGACTTTTTTCATCAACAAATTTTCGGTGACTTATAGTGAAAATTGACATAGAATATTTGTTCATTCACACTATTCCCTAAAATTTAGTTTTGTGCGACAGTTTAGCTTCAAAGCCCGGAGAAGTCCTGTTTACATTTTTGAACAAAAGGAACCAAAAAGCCCCTATATTGAGGAGCTAGAGGGTTAAAATTTTCTACGAAAATGTTGATCTTAGTCTTTCAAGTAATATTGCTGAACACATCCTTTACTTAAAATGTAAGGATCACAGGATTTAGCAGCAAAAAAAAAAGAACGAAATTAACCCTAAAATGAATTTTAAGTTTTGGCTTATTTCTGGCATTTAAGTTGAGTTTTGAGATTTGCTGTATTCAGAGACTTATAGTAGAATTTTATTTAGTAGAAATTTATTTATTTTATTTTTGTAGAATATTTTGACCCGCTGCGGCCCTACTTTAGGTGTGTTTTTTATCATATTACATAAAAGCGACCAAAAAGACCCTTGTGTTGAGGAGCTAGAGGTTAAAATATTCCACAAAAATGTTCCTCGTAGTGTTTTAAGTAATATTGCTGAACACATCCTATACTTAAAATGTAAGGATTACAAAATTTACCAGTAGTTCGAAAAAATTACCAAATTAACCCTAAAATGGCTGTTTTGGTTATTACTTATTTCTGGCATTGAAATTGAGTTTTGAGATTTGCTGTATTCAGAGAGTTATAGTAGAATTGTATGACAATTATTTTTGTAGAACATTTTGACCTGCTGCATCCCTATTTTAGGGGTGTTCTTATCCTTTTGCCCAAAAGGGACCAAAAATACCCTTGTGTTGAGGAGCTAGAGGGTTCAAATGTTCCACAAAAATGTTCCTCGTAGTGTTTTAAGTAACATTGCTGAGAACATCCCGTACTTAAAATGTAAAGATTACAAAATTTAGCAGTAGTTCGAAAAAATTACCAAATTAACCCTAAAATGACTGTTTTGTTTTTGACTTATTTCTGGCATTCAAGTTGAGTTTTGAGATTTGCTGTCTTCAGAGACTTGTAGTAGAATTGTATGGCAAATATTTTTGTAGAATATTCTGACCCGCTGCAGCCCTATTTTAGGGGTGTTGTTCACCCTTTTGCTTAAAAGGAACCAAAAAGACCCCTATCTTGAAGAGATAGAGTGTTAAAATATTCCGCAAAAATGTTCGTCGTAGTGTTTTAAGTAACATTGCTGAGAACATCCTATACTTCAAATGTAAGGATCACAAGGATTCCTATGCCGATTCATCATAAGAACTTGTAAAGGCGGGAAATATTGAAAATTTGCATTAATGGTTCTTACAGGGCTTCAGACTGAAGGAATGACTCTCTTTGATTTAAATATTTGTTATTTTGCACCAGCATAGGGCTCTTTGTTCTGAACGCCAAATGTGACCATTTAACATTCAACGAAGCAAATTTTTAGAGTTAAGAAATGACTTCCTTTGCTTTATATATGTGTTCCTTTTGTTATTGCAAGAAGCATAGGGCTTTGAACTGAACACCAAATGCGACAATTTTAACGTCCATCGAAGCCAATAGCACCTAAATGAGCTTTTGGTCTGAAGATGGTTTTCTAAAGTCTTTAAAATCTGTAGGCAGCTTGTCCGAATTTTTTTATTGAGAACTTTCATATTATGAAATATTCACTGGGGCCTGTTTACACTTAGAGTACAAATTTAGAGGACCTCTTAAATTCTTAAAATTCCATTTCCATTACATTTCATAATTTCTCATATTTCTGTTTCCTGCTTTCTTTCCAGGATGGCGAACCCGTGAATACCAATGACAAGAAATCACATCGTGTACTGTTCAAAGATGGCGCTCTCTTCTTCTATCGCACCGTGCAGGGCAAAAAGGAACAGGATAGTGGCGTCTATTGGTGTGTGGCCAAAAATCATGTCGGCAAAGCCGTCAGTCGTCATGCCACTCTGCAGATAGCGGGTAAGTGTTAACAATAACAACAACAACAAAAAACAGCGACACTCTTTAAACAGCCACTAATGATGATGGCAAGAATGTTTACCATTTAACAAGTGGCAAATAAGCAAATTAACACTTTGCGAGCGCAAAAAAACACCAAGGCAAGTGTGAAAGAAATAGAAAACGGTTTGGCGAGAGAGGAAGGCGACAGAAAACGCCCGGAAAACATTAAACATTTAAAATTACAGCTCTGCTGAAAAGTGCAGAAAAATCAGAGCACAACAGTTGTCACAGCCCTAAAAGACGACGTTGAACGAAAAAACCACAAATATTGTCACACAACGGGGAGTACGTCCGTCCGTCCGTACTTGCGTCTGCCTGCCCATCTCACTTCTTCACACATTCATATCATTTGTTGGCCGCCGCTCATAAATCTATCATTCCAGCGGCTGTTAAGCGAAACATCAATTGTGTCGTTGATTTCACTTCACAAATATGCATAGCTCGCCTATGCCTGTATGGGTATGGGGGCCCTCTGCCCATGCCCCATTTGTTCACGGGTCTGTGGCTTGTCACAGTCTCCTGGCCAGGCAGGAGAAGCTGGAGGACAACGTCGACGACGACAATGTCTGCACATACATGTGTGTCTTCACATATTTATTTGTATTTTTTCTCTCGATCAGCGTGTGAGATATGAATGTAACAACATACAAATGACAACCTCGAAATCGGCAGGAAATTTAAATGGGCACTATAATGGCTGCTGCTGTTCGTTCGTTGGCTGTTAGAAAATGGAGTTCTTTCGATGAATAATAATTCTTCTGCGGCAGTTTTGTGAGTTTAGTTTGTTTGACTCTGCTCTGCTCTGCTCATTTTGCATTATTCACACTTATGTTTGTCGGGGGAATAATTTTAGGGAGTCCATGGCCATATACATCATGTTTATGGTTTAAATGGAAAATTGTGAATGGAAAAAATGACAGCCAAGACAAAATTTACAGCAAGTGAAAATGAGTTGTAGCCACAATTTTGTGGTGCTGTTGCGGGGCAGTGATAGGAGTTGTAATGGTTTCACTAAATTGCTGCTGCAATATTTTCTTGGAAGAAGTCATTTACATGTTTGAGAGACATTTAATGTATTTTGTTAGAAATTTGTTAGTGAAATCTTAAAATGTTAAAACTTACCAAGCATTGATGATATGAAGACAGCATTATCGTCGATATCTGCAATAAAACAGAGAAAGCAATTTATGATATAGTTTATTTTTTGGATTTAATACATTCAAATTTATTAGAAAATCATTAGTAAAATACAAAAATGTTATATGACAACATGGTAACAGAGGCACTTTTTACAGAAGATCCACTGATGAGTCATCCCCACACAGAATAGGAAATATATATGTAGTTGTGTTTTTTACACTTTTTCAGGAAAAGGTACCGAAAAGTCCCCTATATTGAGGCTTTAGAGGGTTAATATGTTCCACAAAAATGTTGCTCGTTGTGTTCCAAGTAATATTGCTGAACTCATCCTAGACCAAAAATGTTAGGATCTCAATGTTTCCTATGCAGCTGAGCAGCAATTCGAAAAACTACAAAATTAACCCTAAAATGAATTTTATGTTTTGAATTATTTCAAGCATTTAGTTGAGTTTTGAGCTTTGGAGTATTCAGAGACTTATAGTAGATTTTTATGGCTAACATTTTTGTAGAACATTTTGACCCGTTACAGCCCCGTTTTAGGGGTGTGATTTACCTTTTTGCAAAATAGGGACCAGAAAGACCCTATACTGAGGATTTAGAGGGTTAATATGTTCTACAAAAATTTTCCTCGTAGTGTTCCAAGTAATATTGCTGAACACATCCTATACTTAAAATGTAAGGATCTCAAGGTTTCCTATGCAGTTTCCTAGCAGCAATTCGAAAAAAAAGTACGAAATTAACCCTAAGATGAATTTTAAGGTTTGACTTATTTCAGGCATTTAAGTTTAGTTTTGAGTTTTGGTGTATTCAGAGACTTATAGTATAATTTTATGGCAAATCTTTTTGTAGAATATTTTGATCCATTAACTCCCTGTTTTAGGGGTGTTTTTACCCTTTTGTTGAAAAGGCCCAAAATACCCTTATAATGAAGAGTTAGAGGGTTAATATGTTCTGCAAAAATGTTGCTAGTAGTGTTTTAAGTAATATTGTTGAACTCATGCTACCAAAAATGTAAGGATTTCAACGTTTCCTATTTAGTCTAGCACCAATTCGAAAAAAAGTACGAAATTAACCCTAAGATGAATTTTAAGTTTTGACTTATTTCAGGCATTTAAGTTTAGTTTTGAGTTTTGGTGTATTCAGAGACTTATAGTAGTATTTTATGGCAAATCTTTTTGTAGAATATTTTGATCCGTTAACTCCCTGTTTTAGGGGTGTTTTATAACCTTTGACACAAAAGGGACCAAAAAGACCCCAATATTGAAGAGATACAGGGTTAATATGTTCCACAAAAATGCGCCTCGGAGTGTTTTAAGTAATATTGCTGAATGCATTTTCAAATTCAAATGCATGTCATAAATAAAATGATTTATTTCTAAGATAAAATAATATCAGTAAACTATAAATCACGACACAAATTGAAGTAGATTAAAATTCAATTCAATTCGAGTTCACAAAAATTGAGGATTGAGGAAAATTTATTTTTTTTATTTTTATATTTCTCCTATTCCCCATAAAGAATAAGTCTTGTAGTGGATATAAATTGAGAATATTTGACCTGGCCCCCTCTTTCGGGTTAACTTTTGAACCTTTTTGACATTCTTAGGAAATTCTTTTTAATTGAATCAGGCATGAGAAACGTGTTGGCGGTTATCTATATGGTCTGTGGTGTGCTGGCTCGGATTTATTCTTGATTTTTTTAATTGAATTTTCAACGTTTCTTCGTTTTTTCTGTTGTTGTTGTTTTTTATTCACAAAAAAATACTCCAATTAATTTCTAAGAATTTTGTGCTGACAAGCAAATCCTAACACTCCTAACCTCATATCAAATGCCTTCATTTCAATTAGATATTGCGTATGCAAAGCATGAAAATTCAATTAATTTTTGTTTTTTTTTCTCTCCTCTCCTCCACTCCACTCCACCAACACTGGTCTCTAATTATTATTCAAAATTTTAATTAATTAATTACCTGCAACATATAACGCGTGGCGTGACGTGACTGTGTGTTTTGATTTTTTTGGTTTGGTGTTTTCTTACATTCCTCTACGATTCGGTATGGAGTGCCTCAAGGAATTTTTAATTAGATGTGTGTGAGTGAGTGTGTGAAGTGGGCGTGTGTGTACTGTGTTATTCTTTTCGCACCTCTCACAGAAAGGTGTTCCCGAGATTTCTCGGGAATTTTGGCACAATTCTTGAGATGGTAATTTTATGGAAATTAACATATTTGAAATTGGCTTTTGCTTTTTTCACCCACCTGAAATTAATGCCAACAATTTTAAACGGATAATTGTTGTTTATGAGATTCATGACATATGTTGTTATTGACATTTATTCCATTACACTCCACGGGTAAATATTTAATTGAAAATTGTTCAGAAATTTTGTAAAACTTGAAATGGTAAATATTTGACACTCCAGAAATATGCGTGGTGTGGTCTGGTGTATACCTAACATCAATAAACATTTAAAAGTTTTGTCTTTCTTCGCGTATGATGATTGTTTAAGCGTTAAACAAATATTGCCAGGAAAATTCAAACGAAATCTTCAAAGGTGCAAAGACCGCCGCAGTCGTTCTTCGCGGCGGACAACCACGCAACCAACCTACAAGACAAGAGACGCGCGTCTGTCGATGGTAATGTTTACATGGTGTAAACAATGGCGGTGTAATGTATGGCATGGCTATGGCTATGGGATGCAAGTGCAGCTAAGCTAATAATGAGAAAATTAAATATGAACAAATGCAAGAGATGTCCCTCAACGTGTGAGGAAGTGATAATTGAGTCATGGCATGAATGACAAATTTTCACAAAAGTCCCATAAAGTTGAAAGCAAAAAAGTTGCATACTTCTAGGTCCAAAGACTAGAGCTAAAATGTGGACAAACACAGGATATACAGTATGGGGAATTTTTCTTGTTCACAGATCTGCTAAGTTATACGAAACTTCCCTTGCAAAGATTTCCCAGGAAGAATTCTAAATATCTAAAGCCATGCTTTGATCACTGATGAAATCTCGTAAATTACGAACAAAGTTTGACCCAAAATGTAGCCTATCTTTAGGCGCAATGACCAGGCATAAAATGAGGAAAACCACTGCCTAATGAAGAACTCCAAAAAGGCAAGATTATTTACTTTCTTATAGCTGGACACTGTTTAATGAATATAAATTTACCAAAAGAAAAATTTAATAAATTATTTCTCATTTAAATACCCAAATTGTTAGTGATATTTTTTTCAGATATATAATATCTACAGCATTCTTTTGTTCGACGACTTATAGTGAAATTTGATGTAGAATATTTTTTCCATTCACACCACCCCCCTAGAATTTACATTTGTGGGACACTTTAGCACCAACTGGAAAAAAGTACGAAATACGTCAATAAAATGATTTTTTAGTTTTGATTTATTTCTAATATTTTATTCAGATATATTATAAATAGAGCTTTATTTTGTTCAGTGACTTATAGTGAAATTCGACGTAACGTATTTTTTCCATTCACAACACCCCCCTAAAATTACGTTTTGTGGGACATTTTAGCACTAATTGGGAAAAAGTACGAAATTAAACCTAAATTGAATTTTAAGTTTTTACTTGCTTGTGGCATTTCAGTTGAGTTTTGACTATTGGTATATTCAAATACATATAGTAGAATAGTATGGCAAATATTTTTGTAGAACATTTTGAACCGTTAAACCCCTGTTTTAGGAGTGTTTTTACCCCTTTTCACAAAAGGGACCTAAAAGACCCCTATTTTGAGGAGCTAGAGGGTTAAAATGTTCCACAAAAATTATCCTCGTAGTGTTTTAACTAATACTGCTGAACACATCGTATACTTAAAATGTAAGGATCACAGGATTTAGAGAGAATTCGAAAAAGTACGAAATTAACCCTAAAATGAATTTTAAGTTTTGATTTATTTCTGACATTTAAGCTGACTTTTGAATTTCTGTGTATTCAGAGACTTATAGTAGAATTTTATGGCAAATATTTTTGTAGAATATATCGACCCGTTAAACCCATATTTTGGGGGTGTTTTTTCGCTTTTGTACAAAAGGGACCAAAAAGACCCCTGTGTTGAGAAGCTAGAGGGTTAAGACGTTCCACAAAGATATTCATCGTAGTGTTTTGAGTAATATTGCTCAACACGTCCAATACTTAAAATTTAAGGATCAAAAGATGTAGCACCAATTTTACAAAAAGTACGAAATTAACCCTAAAATTCATTTTATGTTTTGATTTCTGCCATTTAAGTTTAATTTTGAGCTTTGGTGTATTTAGAGGCTTATAGTAGTATGGTAACTATTTTTGTAGAACATTTTGAACCGTTAGAGCCCAGTTTTAGGGTGTCTTTAACGCTTCTGCACAAAAGGGACTTCAAAGACCCCTATACTGAAGAGCAAGAGGGTTAGAATGTTTTACAAAAATGTTCCTTCTAGTGTTTTAAGTAATATTGCTGAATACATCGTATACTGTGAGGATCACAAGGTTTCCTATGTCGATTCATCATTAGAATGTGAAAAAGTGGAAAATTTTGACCCTCCATCTAAAATGACGTAAGCTTTCAAAACGCCTATACTGGTATATTACTTTTTTACCCCCTCCCCCGTTGTAAGAATCCTGATTTTTTGTTGCTCAGTGTACAGAAACAGGCAATAATTTAGTCGTGATTACAAATATCCGAAATGATACCAAAAAGTGAGAAATTTTCTGGCCATACAAATTGCACCTTGCTGAAGAAAAGTATACATTTTTGCAGGAAATCCATGAATAGACAGAAAGTGTGGCCTATCATGTAGGGGTAGCTGTATTTATTTATGGACATTTTAGGAGTTATAATTTGCTATAAATTATATTTCGTCTTCAGTCATATTTTAAATGAAACCTTTAGGCGTTTAAATAAAACCCACTTAAAGTGTGGCATACTTATAGGAGACTTGTGCAAATACCAAAAAGTTTACAATATTTCAACCATTTTCAATTTATTTTAACTAACTGAATTTTTAATTTTCCCTGCCCCCCAAAAAAATATTGTATATCAAACACATAATGTCTTAATTGAAAAACGTTATTTGTCAAGGCAAAAAAAAAAAAAATACAAATTGTGTTGCTTCTTTGTCCTAAGGGTATGTCTTTACATTTAATAAAACAACGACAATGATGACAACAATTGACAGCTTTCCATCTACTTACTTAGTTAGTTAGTTGCGGCCACCCTCCCCCCCATGGGAATACTTTGCACTTCAATTGCCGCAAATGTCAATGTTAATTCTTAACTAATCCCCCAACTTGAAACCTCATCAAAATTAGCTTAAATCTTAATGAAAAATTCTTCACATTGTACTCCGACTGCTGCTCTGCATGTACATCGGGAAAACATCAAATCAAATACGTATGTATCTGTCGGTCGGTCGGACAGTCTGTCTTCTTGTCTTTTCTTGCCTTGTATCGTATGGTCTGGTCTGTCAGTTTCTGCTACGTTTCGATTTATTTATCGCCCCGAAAATTTGTTGTTTTCTGTCATTGTTTGCATTTGTTATTTGTAGCAAATCAATCATGATGATGGTACATACATACTTGTCTTGCTACCCCGGGCATTTGTGTTACAAGCACAAGGGAGGACTATTTACCGAGGGCGCCCTCGGTGCAACATAACGCCGCCGCCACCGCCAACAAGTTAAGGTGGACAGTTTGATTTGTTTGCCCGGCACTCTCTGGAGTGATTATCATGTAAACAATAGAATTAAGTGTATGTATGGGGGAGGAGGAGGAGAAATGAAAAAAAAAAATAAAACAAACTTGAAAAATGTAAAGATAATAAATTAGGTTTCAATTGAAGTGGAACACTAGTTTGGGAAAAAATCGATTTTTTTTTCAGGGAAATTGAGAATAAATGTGGGAGGAAGAAATATAGGGGATATAGTGATTAGTTGTATCAAGTAGTATATATTTGTAATTTCTTTCCATGATCCATATTTTAAACATTAATTTCTGCTTGTCACTGGTCTAAGAGTAGGCAATACGCTAAGAGGGAATATACATATATATTTACATTGGAGAATTTTTCGTCAGTCATTCAAGTGTCAATTAGGATTGGCTGTAGCCTTAAGTTATCATGATTTTTTGCGCAGATAAAATGTGAAAGCTGCAAGGTCTACGGTATGCCTGAAGCCCTCGTAAAAGGACAGATGATGCCCTTTCCTCTGTCTGACCATTATAAATTATAATGGTCACTGATGAAGACTTGATTAAATTTATATTTATAAATAATCACGAAATAACATTCCTTAGGGCATTCCTTTCAGGCTCTTAAAAGCAACAGGTTTTTATGGGACTTATATTTCTAAAGTGAGAGTACAAATACTTTACTTTAACCAAAAATTGGTATTTTAGTAAAAACTTAAAAAAAATGATCTTTAAAAATATTTGTGTTGGTTTTTTGAATCAGGATGCCTAAAAAAGTAAATTTCTAATTTTTCCTTCTCAGCAAATAATCTGTGTCTCCTTTCAGGCTCTTAAAAGCAACAGGTTTTTATGCGGCTTATATTTCTAAAATGAGACTACAAATACTTTACTTTAACCAAAAATTGGTATTATAGTAAAAACTTAAAAAAAAATGATCCTTAAAAATATTTGTGTTGGTTTTTTGAATCAGGATTTTGTGAAAAAAATAAATTTCTAATTTTTCCTTCTCAGCAAATAATCTGTGAATTTTCTGCGCCCTCTGCGACAATTTTGTCAATTAACAAGGTCATCACGCCAGAAATTAGCCCAACTTGTGATACATTTGGGAGTTGTCTTAAGTCTAAATGTGTCAAATTTGTCGATTAGCAAAGCCAACAGGATAAAAATAAGCTTTGTCACTCAACATGAAGCCCGAATTATTAACAGGGTCACCACAAGCGATTGTTTGATTTCCAACAATCACTGAGAACTAAATGCTACAATTTTGTTGATTAACAAAGCCATCCAGGTGGAAATGATCTTGATTTGTGAACACGGCTTTGTTCAAAAAGCCCCCATTTTATTTTAAATAGGGCTTAACACTACAATTTGTATATCTCTTGGCATTTTTCCCCCCAAAAAATCTAACACAGAAATTCAAATCTGGTTTTGGCTTGAAGACATATTTAAAGTATTATTTAAGGGGTTCATATTAAAAATCCGACTTGAAAATTTTCCCAAATCAAAAAAATGTGGTCAAATGCCAAAATTAAAAGCATGCCAAAGACTAAATCGTTACCAAAATATAAAAAAGACTCAACTAATTTTTTTTTGCAAATCGAGATTTTTGGTTATTTTTACAAAACACAACAACATCAGTCATAATAAACAAAAATAACGATTCGCAAAAAAATGTTAGGTGAGTCTTTTTTATATTTTGGAAACAAAATGCAACGAAATCACCCAAAAAATGTGGTCATTTTTTATATAAAAAAACGCCAAAAGTTTTTAGTAATTTTAAATATGAAAAATCGCCAAAATATCGAGATTTTTTGTTATTTTAACAAAACACAACATCTTCAGTCATAATAAACAAAAATAACGATTTGCAAAAAAATGTTAGTTGAGCCTTTTTTATATTTTGGAATCAAAATGTAACGAAATCACCCAAAAAATGGGTAATTTTTTTATAAAAAAACGCCAAAAAAATTTAGTAATTTTAAGTATGAAAAATCGCCCAAAAAATTATCACATCATGGGTATTTCTAAATCCGGCCAATTAAAATTTTAAATGAGAATCGGCTATACTGAATATTTTTTTTTCAAATTTCTGGTTTTATTGGAAGTATTGATTGGAATACAATATCATTCATTTGACTACAACGGCATCGGTATCTCATCAGATCAACACAATTTTTCAATACAGCCCAAAATCCACACCAAACACTGACTCGTTGTGGATGCATTGACTTCTCAATAGTCACGTGTGGGTTCTCCGAGCCCCACAAGCAGCAATTTTGCTTATTGACATAGATGAAAATGACCATCATGAAGGCTGATCTCTTCTCGAAATGTTTCCATGCAAATTTCTTCAAGTTTGTTATAGACTCACTACTTTGGAAGTAGGTTTTTAAAATAAAAAAATGGGCGATAATTCATATTTGATATTTCACGTGAAACGGTGACCAACAAAAAATTATTTTTGTGTGATTTTTTCAATTTTTTTTTAATTTCATTTTTTAATTTCATTTTTTAATTTCTCATTTTTAAATTTGAAAACCAACCCCTATTTAGGTATCCTCCCCTTTGCAGTGACTCGTTTGTCAATTGTTTCCCATAAAAAATATAAATTTCATAAAACCTCTATAATATGTCATGACTGCACTGACTCGTTGTGGATGCATTGGCTTCTCAATAGTCACGTGTGGGTTCTCCGAACCCAATATGCGGCAATTTTGCTTATTGACATACCCGCAGAGATGAAAATGAGCTTCATGAAGGCTGAACTGAAGGCTGATCTCTTCTCGAAATGTTTCCACGTAAATTTCTTACAGTTTGTTATAAACTCACTACTTTGGAAGTAGGTTTTTAGAATAAAAAAAAATAAAAAAAATGACGGTGACCAACAAAAAAATATTTTTGTGTGATTTTTAAAATTTTTTAATTTCATTTTTTAATTTCATTTTTTAATTTCATTTATTAATTTCATTTATTAATTTCTAATTTTTAAATTTGAAAACCACCCGCTATTTAGGTATCCTCCCCTTTGCGGTGACTCCTTTGTCTATTGTTTCCCATAAAAAAATAAATTTCATAAAAAGACTATAATATTTCATGACTGCAGGCCATTACAGTTCCAAGAAATTATTACAATTACATCGTTCGTTCGTTTTTTATTCGAAAAACACTTAATTAACCCTCAACGATTTAATTGGAAGCATAAAATAAATAAAAAAGAAAATCCAATTAATCTGAGGTTAATGTAAATTGGTTTATGAAACGACAACAAAACCGACAGTACTAATGAATTTATGAGATTGTTAAAATACACATAAAAAACGAAGAAGAATGAAAATTAAAATATAATTTGCGTAGAAGAATTATGAAAGTTTAGGGATGATCTCTACAAATGGATGGGTGATGTTAGAGTTTTAAGTGGGCTCTGGCCTGCACGTTTTTAATAAGTGCACTTCAGCCTCAATGTCCGTCCATCCCTGACCCCTTTCAATTATGAAATTTAGGTAGGATCTTTACAAATAGATTGATGATATTAGAATTATGAGTAGGCTGAACTGCACTTAAAAAAGTGTCTGTCAGTGTCTGTCCATCCATCTCTGACCCCTTTCTGGCGTGTTCTGGTGCCATTTTCAAAGTCCATTTATTCTGTAGACCGCCCGTTGATCTCTCCTCCACCATATTGGGCATTTGGACGGCTGTCTGTCTGTCTGCCTGCCTGTACCACCACGACTTCTTTGTTTGGTGAAGGTGTTAAACAAATATCCTCAATATGTTGTAGGGTATGTCGGAGGCGTTCTTGGCTTTCCGTTTACACAACAACCACCACACAACATTGTTGTTGTTGTTGTTTAAAAGCACGACTTCTTGGGCAATTGCCTTACTTTGGCAAACATATTCTTGGAAAATGTCTTATGGTTTCTAAACCGTTTCATTTTATTTTATTTTTTTTTCATTTATTTTTCGTTTGTCTGCAAAACAATTGAATTGATTTTTAGACTCTTTTGAACAATGTCTGGTTGTTTCTGAAGTGTGACTTGGAGGCTGAAGGCGAACAGAGGCCGGCCATAATTTTATTGTTTTTTCTTTTCCTTTTGTTGCAGCAGTTATGGAAAATGTGTCAATATAAATTATGGCTAGCTGGAAACTGGAAAATGACACCCGAAAGAAACCATGAAGACAGCCCAGATACCATAATTTATGGCCCCCGGGAAAAAGCTATCTATGAACAATTTATATGGTTTTAAACAATAGTTGGAGAGAAATATTTTCAAGTCGATAATTTCTATTCTATTAAACTTATTAAGGAAGGAATTTCTGAAACGTTTAGCTTTGCCAGAGGTCGCGGTGGCGTAGGGTGGGGGTTAATAGAAACTTCCTGCTCTTGTGGTAGATGGAAATATTGGGGTTGGGTCGGTCTGCTGCTCCGAACCGAAAGAAACGGAAATAATAAATATTATCAAATAATAGAGTGTTACTTGAAGTGCTAGAGAAAAACACTTAAAATAAATGGTGAAGTTGAACGTTACAAAAACAAAGCAAAATGCTCTTGTTTAGAGAAACAAATGAACTTTTGCCTTGCAGCAAACATGCAACGTATGGGTCATTGCATAGCAAAATGATTCTATTGGATTAAACGTAAGAAAATATTTTTAATTTTTAAAAGCAAAATAAATATTTTTTACAAAGATGGATTTGATAAAAATCTTCGAGGATAATTTCTAATTATTTTAAAACAAAAGGGACATTTTTTCTTCAAAAGGGGTTGTTAGAAAAATAGACTATCAAAATAGATTTGAAGAAAAAAATTTGAACACCAAAAGAAACCCTTTGTTTTTTGTTTTAAATATTTTTAGTAAAAAATGGATTTGACAAAAATTTCGAAATAATCTGTTATATTTAATATTTCTGGAGATAAGCCTTTGTCTCCTTAGTATACATATCAGACTTCTAAAAGCCTAAAGTAGAAAGTCCAATGCCTATCAGAAAATTAGTTTCATCGCAGAAGATCTTCTGAACTCCAAAAGCGAATAATAATATCTGTACTCACATTTTAAAAATATGAGTCTGATAGCAACCGCTTTAATTATCATTTAAAGGTAATTATTATGGCTACAAGTGGTTTAGGAACAATCGTGAAAAAATTGAGAAAATTTTTTTTTTTGCCGAAAAAATGTAAAGTTGTGAATTTTTTTTGAAAACATTTTTTTGTTGTCACGAAAAAAATCAAAAAATTAGAAAAAAATGCCGAAAAAATATTTTGTTCTATTTTCAATAGCTACAAATCTGGCGAATTTCACTTTCATCAGAAACAGTGATATAGGAAAATTGAGATTTTTTTTGAAAAATATTCTTTTTTGATGACACAAAAAAATGGGGAAGAAATATTTTATTGTATTTTTTAATAGCTAACAAAGATCTTTTAATAAATGACAAAAGTTAGGATTTGTTTTTCGAAAACTTAGCTGGCACGAAAAAAATCAAAAATAATTGTATAACTTTTTCTGTTCTCTTTTTTAATAGCTAACTTTCTAACGCATAAATCAATTTTTTCTTGACCATAAAAAATTTGTAAATTTTCAAATATTCATTTTCAAATTTTATATATATATATATATAAATTAATAAAAAATAATATTTATAAGATTAAAAAAAAAACAAAATTCGGCAAATATTAAAAAATATTATTATTAAGATTGATTACCAAATTTGATTACAATAAAAAATTCTGATTATTCTTCTTTAAATTTTAAATATATAAAAATAAATTAAAAATTATATTTTTAAGATTTAGAAAAAAATCTAAATTCGGCAAAATTTTTGTTGCTCAGTTTTATTAAAGTCGAAACTAAATTATTATGAAAAAATTCACAGAATTTGATGAGAATAAAAAATCGGTATTTTTCAAATATTGATTTTTAAATTTTAAATATATATAGAATAATTAAAATTAGTATTTTTAGGAGTCAGAAAAAATTACAACATTTTTACTAATCCTCAACTATTTAGAAAATATAAGAATATTCAATTTCGTCTAAATATGTATTTGTTGACAATCAAATAAATTAAAAATAATATTTTTAAGATTTAGAGAAAAAATCAAAATTCGCACTAACCCTCAGCAATTTAGAAAATATTAAAAAAAATATTATTATGAAAAAGTTCCCGAATTTGATTACAATAAAAAAATGTGATTTTTTGCAAATATTCTTCTCTAAATTTTAAATATATAAAAATTAATTAAAGTTAGAATTTTTAAGATTTAGAAAAAAATCTAAATTCGGCAAAAATTTTGTTGCATAGTGTTATTAAAGTCCAAACTAAATTATTGTGAAAAATTTGCCGAATTGTGATTTTTTGCAAATTGTAAAAAAATCGCCGAATTTGACGAGAATGAAAAACCGGGATTTTTTCAAATATTCTTATCTTATCTTTAGATATTAACTATATAAAAATTAATTAAAATTAATATTTTTAAGATTTAGAAAAATATCAAAATTCGACAACAATTTTGTTGCATCGTGTTATTAAGGCGAAACTAAATTATTGTGATATCACAAATCACATAATTCGAGACAATAAAAAACCGTTTTTTTTCACAAATCTTTAAATTTTAAATATATAAAAATTAATTAAAAATAATATTTTAAAGATTTAGATAAAAATCAAAATTCGTACTGATCCTCAGCTGTTCAGAAAATGTAGTAATATTAAATTCCATCTAAATATGTAGTTTTTAAATTAAAAATAATATTTTTAAGATTTAGAAAAAAACAACAAAATTCGCACTATCCTCAGCTATTCAAAAAAAATTAAAAAAATATTACTATGAATAAATTTTATTACAAAAATATATTAATTACAATAAAAAATCGTGACTTTTTTGCAAATATTCTTCTTTAAGTTTTAAATATATACAAATTAATTAAAAATAATATTTTAAAGATTTAGATAAAAATCAAAATTCGTACTGATCCTCAGCTGTTCAGAAAATGTAATAATATTAAATTCCATCTAAATATGTAGTTTTTAAATTAAAAATGATATTTTTAAAAGTTAGAAAAAAAAACAACAAAATTCGCACTATCCTCAGCTATTCAGAAAATATTAAAAAAAATTATTATGAACAAATTTTATTATAAAAAAATTAATTACAATAAAAAATCGTGACTTTTTTGCAAATATTCTTCTTTAAATTTTAAATATATAAAAATTAATTAAAATTTGTAATTTTAAGATTTAGAAAAAAATCAAAATTCGTACTAGCAATCAGCTATTCAGAAAATATAATAACATTCAATTAAAATTCAATCTAAATATGCATTTTTGAACAATATTTTTCTTAGCGAACAAACTACAAATTTACATCAATATATATAATATATTTCTACTTCAAATTTCGTACAACTCATCTCATCTGTTCAGAAAATATAAGAATATTCAATTCGCTCTAAATGTGTATTTTTGAACAATATTTTCCTTCAGTTACTATTTATTTTCCATGCAAATCGCCCACTTTCTGGAGCCAAAAAAAAAACAATTTCTATGAAAAAATCTTTGCGAATTTTTCTTAGTTTTGATCTATTACTTAGAAAAATAAAAAAAAATGGAAGAAAGGCATGCAATGACAGCATAGAAATAACCTCGTTTTGAGCAACATTCACCTAAAAATCCTTTAAATTTTAAATTTTATTTTTGTTTTTGATTTTCTCAAAACCTGACAATTTGAGATAAATATCTCCACTTTCTCAGACTATTTTTAATTTACAAAAAGAGCAATTTTTTGACAATTTTTGTTTCTCATTTTGTCCGCCAACATTTTTAACATGGAATGCCTCATATATAAACACTATATATATCGACAAATATTCAACGAATACATTGTAGTAGTAGTTTTATGTCTAAGTAATAATATTAACAATAACAACAACAGAAACATTCACAGTAATAACAACACCAACGATATCATAAACAAACGACCGCCCGCAGTGTTATCAATCAGCAGCGATATGATTCCACCAAAGAACACATCACATCACACCACACCATACCACACCATGCCACACCGCATCGCACCACCATACCCTGGAAAGATGATAGTGTTCACGCTCGGTGAACACAGCATCAGACACTATCTATCTACACAAATAGAATGGGGGAGAGAGAGAGATAATAAAAAACAAGGCAACACCAGCACCAAAGTGCAACATCTTCTGCAGCAGCAGCATCACCGCCTTCATCTTGTACAACTTTACGATAATGTCTGCCCCTTAATCTACTCTAGCTCCAACACGGCTCGAGTAGATAATCATGATCACTAAGCTGATGATGAGAATGATCATCATCATCGTTATCCATCCTCCTCAGAGTTTCCAATACATCTTCGTTGATGTGTACTTTTCAGAAAGTTTTCCTTCTCTCGCTTTCCTCAAGTCAACATTTGTTGATGGCATTATTTCTTGTTGTTTTTGTTTTTTTTTCATCATAATTTTTCCGTTCAATTTTATGATTTCTGCTTAAAGAACAGAGTGAATGAATGAACGACGGGCATCGGGGGGCATGCCACATATGCTGGTGCACATTTGACGGCATTCATTCACTAACAGTAACAGCACTAATAGCTCATCGTGCTGGGCTAATTTTAAAACAACACCCAGTGTTGTTTGGACCCCGTTCATTGTTGTTGCTCATAGAGACAAATGTTGTTGACACAAGTTCTCCTCACATGGCTCGTTTTTTGGGGTGGTAAATAGAAGTGGATGGATGAGTGGCTGGCTTGGATTCTAGGAGATATAGTGTCATCCTCAGGGGTTCATGATGACTTTGATGATTTCTAAGCAAGAGATAATTAACCCAAATTTGTTCTATGTTCATATAGGGAATCCCCTTGATGACAAAAAAAAATCTAGTTAAAATCATTTTGGGCTTCGAGGAAAAAAAATAATTCCCCCAAAAATATGCAATACAAACCAAGCAAAATTTTATGCATTTTATGCAAGCCCATGATGCTGGAAAATTCCTTTAAATGAATTTAAATTTTCCAAAAAACAAACACACATTTGCTCCAGTAAGAGCACACACAAATTCAAAATGTTACATCAAATATATGCTCATACCTACATTGCCTACATCTAGGCTTTCGGTTTAAATGCAAGCCATATGCCAAGGGGAATTCCATCACAGCAGCATAGCTCCTATTTGAACTTTGTGCTCATTCATGCGATCTCTATAATTATCATAATGAATTTGCTGAAAACATCAGAAAAAAAAAAACAAAAAATCCTAAAATTAATGTATTTTTGTGCTACAGCAAACATTTGCAATGCGTTGCATAATTTTAGGCACACAAACTAAAAAATACATAATTAAATGAAATATGTTAGCAATTAATTTCTAACTTAGGAGTATATAATTTCGGTATAATTTCTTATGCTAATGGGGAAAAAGAAAATTGAAAAGTTTTTCGTATGAATACTAAAAAGGAAATGTGTAAGAAAACAAGGACTAATTTTAGAGGAATGTCAAGAAAAAAGAAATTCAAGCCCATTTTTAGGCATTGTTTAACAAAAAATGAAAAAAAACTCAAGGTTGCGGGAAAATTATAGTTTTCATCTTTTAGACTTGCCTAATTTATGTTTTTGTCTACAAAGGCCAAGGGTAATTTAACAAAATACAAACTACAAGCCCATTTTTAGGCATTGTTAAGAAAAACTCAAAGCTGTAGGAAAATTATAGTTTTTTATGTTTTAGATTTGCCCCTTTGTTTTCGTATTCATGTTTTTGTGATGGGAAAGCCTTTTCGCCTTTTGTTTTTATTAATTAATCACACAAAACCACCTACACAGTGCCACATTTGTGAGAATCCTTTTCAAAAACACTATGACCTACTTTTAGGCGTTATAATCCATTGTGATTTCCATGCTGCACATGTGTGGATAAATCAAAGACATTCCTTGTTGACATATTTTAATTATTGAACTTTTTTAGTTTGAATGCAACCCTGCAATTTTCTGCTGCAAGAGCTTCAGACAAAAGGCCTTGCATACTTTTTGGCATGTAATTTTAAATAATGCCTATTGCATAGTTTGGGGAAAAGTGTGACAAAGGAACGACATTATTTATATTGGGTTTATTATTATTAAAAAATGTTCCAGAAACTTTGTGGAGTTATAATTATAATATAGAAATTATAATAGAATTGCAGATCCAACTCAACAGAATTTTCCAACATAATGAGCAGACATAAAATGCATAAAATTTAGGCATAGGACAATGCCTAATTGCACAATCTCTTAAAATGTGAGAAAAGCACTTCGACAAAGTCGAAAAAAGAAAATACGGGTTTTCAGTTTTCAAAATCTGTAATACGAAAATATATTTTTTTCTGCGCATTATGAACAAGTACGTAAAGTTATGTTTAAAATAACATAAAAACAAAAAAAATAAAAATTTTACCTTTCTCAAAAATCGACAAATACGAAAAATAGTCAAATTTGGATTAATTTCTAAAATATATCCGATTGCCGATTTTACATGTATATATAAAAAAAATCCTTGGGTCCTTGTCTAATTTCAATTTTTACTGAACTCAAAAAATCTTTACTAGACAAAAGTTATCGAATTTTTGTCGATGGATTTTGATTCTGAGCCACTGTGCATCGGCTTTGAAAGAAAGAAATCTCAATATGATTTCACGACACCGAGTCATATAGGAATTGGTTCTCAATTCTGATAAATGAACAATTTACACTTGGATTCTGCAACAACAACGAATTTTTGGCAATTTTTAATTCCACAATTGAATTCTTTTCATTATTGAGCATTTGGAACTTATCAGTAATTGGACTTTTGGGGCTATTTAAAATGAAATTTAAAAAAAAAATCTTTTGCTCTTCAAAGAGTAACATAAATTCTACCTTTATCCATAAATGTTAGCTTTTAAAAAATAAAACAAAACAAATTTTTCCGATTTTTTTTCTATTTTCATAATTTTTTTCGTGATACACAAAAAAAAGATTTTTTCAAAAAAAAAATAAATAGATTTTTCAAAAAAAATTGATTTTTTCAAAAAAAAAAATTGATTTTTAAAAAAAAAAAATAAATTAAAAAAAAAATTAAATTAATTAATGTTTTCATTAATTGCGTGTTATTAAAAAATGCGTCCACACGAGTATTATAACTTTTACCTTTAACTTTTACCGATTTTTTTAAACATGAACATTGTTTTTTGCATTAGAATGTTAGCTATTAAAAAAAAAAAAAACAAAATTCATTTTCCGACTTTTTTAGATTTTTTTTTTTGAAAAATAAATATTTTTTTTCAATTTTCTACAGGTTGTTTCCACTGTTTTTTACCTTTAATTTAACATATAAGCGGGTGTTATCGGACTTATATTTTCCAAACGGAAAACACACATATTTAATTTAACTTCGCCGTAAATTGGAATTTTTGTAGAAAAATTAAAAAAAAAACATATCATTTTTTTATTATCGTTTTCGAGTTTAGAATGTCAAACAGCTTCTAATCTGTCGCTAATGATAATTTAGATCAAAAGGTGTTTTCAAACACTAAAATAAACTATAGTCGCGTAGCCGACCGATGTCGCAGCATTTACACAAATTATTAAACTATTGTCTTATTTATTCGTTTTAAAAAGAATATTCTGCCTTTGGCTGCGCTCATCGATTTAATTACTGAAATGGTAGAAACTTCTAAGCCACAAATGAAATAAAGTATTTTGGAAATTTTGTTTAAAGCATACTTTAGGGATGTAAGGTTTTATAGCATGCGAGCGCCTGTAAATATTGAGCCGATATATTAATATTAAGCTTTTTATTAAGTTATAATAGCCATTTGCCATCGAATAAAAAAATAAAATATTCTTTATCAAAAATTTTGAAAATCGTAAAAAAAACTAAAATTATTATATGCGATCGCATGTAAATATTGAGCCAATATATTAATATTGAGCTCTTTAATAATACTTAAATAAAAATAAAATATTTTTTATCAAAAATAAAATATTTTTTACCAAAAATCAAATATTTTTCATCAAAAATAAAATATTTTTTAACAAAAATAAAATATATTTTTTAACAAAAATAAAACATTTTTTATCAAAAATAAAATATTTTTTATCAAAAATAAAATATTTTTTATCAAAAATAAAATATTTTTTTTTATCAAAAATAAAATATTTGTTATCAAAAATTTCGAAAATCAGAGAACAACTAAAATTTTTATTTGGGCCTTCCACTGATAATTTGTATTTATTTGTGGACTCAAATGAAATCACTGTTAAAGATTTGTAGTAACATATAAGAAATTCATCGAATTTTTTCATTTTATATTAGATGATAGGTAGGCGTGGTTGTGGGCGGATTTAAACGAAAACTAGTTTTTGATCTAATTTGACAACGTAAGGGATGTGTACGAAATTTCAAGGTCCTAGCTCTATTGCATATAATTTTTGCTGCGGCTTTTATTAAAATATTCCACTGTGCGCCATATCATTTTCAACTCACTTACGGTTTTGATCATATCTGATCTACTTCCAAACCACAAAATTCTTCAATGTATTAATCATTTGGTTTTTTTTTGTGGGTTTATTCATAAATTTAAGAGACATTGAATAAATTGACCACGTTGGGCGCCATTTTTACTTTCAATGTACCTACGAGTTTCAAGATCTCCCAGCTGTTCAAGTCATTAATTCTGTCAATACATCAATCAACGCGATTTACACAGTATAATTTTTATCTAAAGAGTAGAATGGAATGGAAATGGAAATCTACATTTAAATAGTCCTACAACAAAATATGTCGATGACAGATTGTTGTATATAATTTTTCCCCGAAATACATTAAAAATTTACACAATCTGTGACTAAACGGAATGCCGTAGAGTGAAATTAATGAAACTGCACGTTATAAATGAGTTAATATTAAAATGAAAATTTTAGAACAATTTTTTGATAGCCTCAACTCTCTCTATGTTGGCCCTCTGCAGAATTCGTTAATTTAAAGCGTTTAGAAAAATCACCGTTGCCTACTTTCAGGCATATGCAGAGTATGAAATATGCAGCAGCTGTTGAGGTTGCGGTTGTGGGGCAATTATTTTTGCTGCCATTTTTTTCCTCTAGCATAACTATAAGAATATGAAAAAAAAAATATATATATATATATATTATGGCATACATTTTGGGCAACACTAACATGTATCACGTATTTATGGTGGCTCGAGATTAAACCTGTGTTTGCACTGCCTACCCTAAGGCTGCTGGCTGAACGTTCCGTTTGATGTGGCCTACTTCAAGGCTAATTTAAATAAAATATCAGAACATTTGTTAATTTTAGATACAAACTAATGACAAAACAAAAAATAGGCAACCATCAAATGACATGGTAATTTTGTAGCATACATAACGGGCTAACTGAGCTAATACTTTTTGGAATATATCCAACATTTGCCGACATAATTTAGCCTTTGATTTGCCTTGAGTTTGTTGTAAGCAATTTTTCCGGACTTCTGTGAAAGCGGAACACAAGGCTCACAGATGAGCCAAACAATGTCTTTTTCTCATTTTACTTTGTTGTCATTCTTATATGTACTTGTACTCTACATATGTGAGGCATTCTTATTCTAACATTTCCTTTGTTGTTGTTATTATTATTTTTCTTTTTTTAAAATGTCTTTCCATGTTGTCGTTACAGTTTTGCGCGATGACTTTCGCGCACAGCCAAAGGATACACGTGTGGCCAAAGGTGAAACGGCATTGTTGGAATGTGGGCCACCGAAAGGTATACCGGAGCCAACATTAATATGGATGAAGGTAAGTTCGTTCACTCAAATACAGATACAAATACAATAAAAAAACACACACACATACACATAGACAGAATATCGGAGAAAGGATGCGGTATTCCTTCGACCCGCATAAGACATTATTAAGGATATGACTGCGCGTATAAAAGCAATATCAGTTAGATTTTGATGCAGGATTCCGCTGCTGATTCCCAGCGCAATCCCAGGTCATGCATAAAACATTTAAACATTCATTTTAAGCGTAAAAAACCAGGCAGGGAGTGGGAGGGAGGATGCGGATGCGGTGGCTGCGCAAAAACACAAAGTTCACATATGTTGGGTTCCTCTAGCAAGGCTCCCCTCAGCCTTTCAAATATTTTATGCACTTTTGGCCATTGTAAGTGTCGGTGTCTGCGTGTCTGTGTCACAAAGTGAGTTCGCATTCGTTTAAATGTAAATGCAGCATAAATTTGATTTCATAGATTTCCATTTTATTTTACTTCTACAAAAATGGATTTTTTTGTTGTTTCTATTTCGCCTGCTCCTCCGAACACATGTTGCCAGGTGTAATGTTGCTGCTGTTTTGGCCATTTGTTTTAGGGGCGAAATGCGAAAAACGCCAAAAAACAAACTCGACTAAAAGGGAATAAATATATATCTGTTTTCCAAACATTCCAAATAGAAAACAACGATACAACATCGGGGAAAGCATTAGCTTCGTCACAGTATACAACAGCAGCCAAATGGAAATGTCATGCAAAATTTATTTTATACGGCAAATGAAAATGGAATTTAAATAATATTTCAGCAATAATGCAGACAGACAGACAAACAGAATGAATGACAGAAATCTAAAGAGGAGCAAGCAAATGTTTTACGGGGGAAAGATAATGGGAATCACAGAAAAATAAATTTAAACTTATGCGTTCGAAAAACATAAATTACTTTAGAATTAATAAAAAATAAAAAAACATTTGGTAGCTCTTTCTTGTTCTATTTTATGAGTCTCTACGTTGGGCGCCAGTTCACTGAAAGAGTATGAGACAAATGAACATCACTGAAGTCTTAGAAAACCAACACAAGTTACAGGATATTCAGCAAATAATGCGAAAATTAGGTTTTATTAGATCCCACGTTGGACGCCATTTTTACTTGCATTTCTTTTGGAGAGTATGAAACAAATAAAATAAAACAAATCTTCAAAAAAGTCACAAGTTTGAAAGATCTGAGCGAAGGATGTGAAAATTTGGATTTTATGAGACCCTACGTTGGGCGCCATTTCAATTAAAGAACATGAAATAAATGAACATCACACAAATTTCCAAAGAGTAATTAACTAATACCAGTTCCAAGATATTCAACAAATAATGTAAAAAAATAACTTTTTATTACATCCCACGTGGGGCGCCATTTTTACTTGCATTTCTTTTGAAGAGTACGAAACAAATAAAATGAAACAAATGTTCAAAAAAGTCACAAGTTTGAAAAAACTGAGCGAAGGATGTGAAAATTTGGTTTTTATGGGACCCTACGTTGGGCGCTAATTTACGTAGAGTATGAAAGAAATGAAAATCACCCAAAATTTTCAAAACGCCCGACACCAGTTGTAAGATCTTCGCCAAAAAATGCGCCCACGTTGGGCGCCATTTCATTTAAAGAGCGTGAAAATCACAGAAATCTTAAAAAATCAACACAAGTTCCAAAATTTTCAGAAAGCAGTGTGAAAAATTAAACCCTCGATGGGCGCCATTTTTACTTTCATTTCATTTAAAAATTACGAAAAGACTAAAATCACACAAATCCTAAAAAATAGATTTAAAAAATCTGAACGAAAATGTCGGTTTTATGAGACTCTATGTTGGGCGCCATTTCACTTTAATAGTATTATACAAATGAAAATCACACAAATTTCAAAAAACCCAAAACCAGAAAAAATACATTTTATTAGAACCCACGTTGGGCGCCATTTAACTTAAAGAGCATGAATAAACTGAAAATCACCCAATCTTCAAAAAAAAAGTCACAAGTTTGAACAATCTGAACGAAAGTTTTGGCTTTAGGAGACTCTATGTTGGGCGCCATTTTACTTAAAGCACTTGAAACAAATGAAAATCTCACATATCATCAAAGAATTGAAGACGAAGTTCAAAGATCGAAGACAAATAATGTGAAAAATTAGGATAATAAGGCAGCACGTTGGGCGCAATTTAAATGAAATGAAAGAGCATGAAGGAACTGAAAAACACACAAATTTTCAATGAACCCAACATTGGTTCAATAATCTTCAGCAAATAATGTGAAAAATGAGGTTTAAGTAGTCCTCAAGTTGGGCGCCATTTCAACGAAAGAACGTGAAACAAGTAAAAATCACAGAAATCTTAAAAAATCAACACTAGTTCCAAGATCACCAGGAAATAATGTGAAAAATTAGGTATAATTAGGTAACACGTTGGGCGCCATTTTAATTAAATATAATGAAATAGGGGAAAATCACACAAATCATCAATGAACCCAACAGTAGTTCCAAAATCGTCAGCAAATAATGTGAAAAATTAGGTTGAAGTAGATCTCACGCTGGGCGCCATTTCATTTAGAGAGCGTGAAACAAGTGAAAATCACAGAAATCTTAAAAAATCAACACTAGTTCCAAGATCACCAGGAAATAATGTGAAAAATTAGGTATAATTAGGTAACACGTTGGGCGCCATTTTAATTAAATATAATGAAATAAGGGAAAATCACACAAATCATCAATGAACCCAACAGTAGTTCCAAAATCGTCAGCAAATAATGTGAAAAATGAGGTTTAAGCAGACCTCACGTTGTGCGCCATTTCATTTAAACAGCGTGAAACAAGTAAAAATCACAGAAATCTTAAAAAATCACCACTAGTTCCAAGATCTGCTTGAAACAACTGAAAATCATACAATGCTTTAAAGAATCCAACATGAGTTGAATGATCGTAGAAAAATAATGTGAAAAATTAGGTTTAACTAGGTTTAACTTTGGGCGCCATTTTAATTAATTGTCATGAAATAAATGAAAATAACACAAATGTTCCATGAATCCAACTCGAATTCGAAGATCGTCAACAGATAATGTGAAAAATGAGTTTTAATTAGTCCCCATGTTGGGCGCCATTTTTATTTTCACTTTTTTTAGAGACTGTGAAACAAATAAAATCACACAAATCTTCAAGAAAAAAGTCACAAGTTTGAAAAAGGATCCTGAAATATTGGTTTAATAAAATCCCACGTTGGGCGCCACTTCACTTAAAGAAAATGAAACAAATGAAAATCACAGAAATCCGCAAAGAACTCATCCCCAGTTCCAAGATAGTCAGCAAGTAATGCGAAAAAATAGGTTTAATTAAATTCCACGTTGGGCGCCATTTTATTTAAAGGGAATGAAACAAAGGAAAAATCACACCAATCCTCAATGAAGCGAACACGCATTGGAAAATCGTAAACCAATAATATGAAATATGAGGTTTATCTAAACCCCACGTTGGGCGCCATTTTTTTGTTACTTTAACTTCGCTCATTAAGGATGATCTTGAACATTTAAAATCATACCAATTTTCGCAAAATAACTTGGTTATACTATTTAAATGTTTAGCAGAGCCTATGAGATCAAGTGGGACTATCTCTCCATTCTATGACCAGCAGGTTGACCTGATGTTTCATTTGGTATTTCTTCTTTAAAAGATTTGAGTGAAATTCGAAATGTTAAGTCTGATTGGGAAGCTCTAGTAATATTTGTAGCAGTGATTACTTCAGATTGATTAATTCTAAGACAATATAACGATGTTGTTGACTTCTGTGGTTATCTAGCTGGCAAAGATCTTAGGGTTCTACTCGGGTCATTGCAAGTTTCTCTCTGAACCTTTATGATTTATATTGAATCTGGAACTGTTTGAGGCCAAATGAGTTTCAATAGGATTTAAGCAAGTGTTAAACATGGCATTTGAGGTTCGTTTGAATAAATTTCTTCTAGAGAGAGTAGACACTTCAATTGGTAGTTATCATTGATAAATAGAGTCCAACATTCTTCAACATTCAACTCGTCATTTGGAATTTGTGTGTAAAAATAAGTTCGATAAACTTTATTCCATATTTGGGTTCATTGGAATTTGGGCATAACAGAGGCGAGTTTATGGGGATTTTTTTGCGCAAATGGCTACATGTTGGATTTTGGAAAGATTCTCCATCCTGAAGATATAGGTTTATCCTTATAATGAGTGAATGGATTGTTCCTTCGAGAAAAATACTATTATGAATTGCTACTCATGTCGTGAGAGCGTTGACTATGCGAATTATCTTAAAGGTGAACTTCTGAAGGACATTATTTGCGAATGCAGTGCTTCCAAATCAAATATCAAAATAAATTTATTTGTTATATTTGAGTCAGCCTGTCACACGTGACCCAAAGTGTCACTGGATGACACTTATCGATCAAGATTTTTTTTTAAATATTCCTTAAAACTCATGCTATTTTTACCAAACTTATCACACCCTATCCTTTCCTGTTCTGTTTAAGTACTTAAGAACTTGGGAAGACAGAAAACGAAAACAAGGAAAACATTCGGTGCGAACACAGTTTGAACCCCGAACTAACATACAATTTTATAACACCCAAACAAAAGTACAAAAGAAGAAGAAGAGAGTAACAACATTTTATGCACATAAACATATAAACATAATAACAATAAAACAATTTCTTTATAAATAACAACAACCGAAGAATAACCTAAAAACGCCCGAGACTAACCCTAACCCTTGTTCTTTATCTCTTTCTTACGCTGTTGCGGGATGGCATTCTCAATAGGATGGCGTTCCTTTGGATGATTTAAAGACGAAATCTTATGGAACCACGTCACGTATACGCATTGTTGATGGTGGCAATTTATTGATAAGCAACGTCGAACCAATTGATGAGGGCAACTATAAATGTATCGCCCAAAACATCGTCGGCACCCGGGAGTCCAGTTATGCTAAACTAATTGTACAAGGTAAGTTCACATATACATACATGCATAGCCCTGTATAGTTGTTAAGGTGATATAGTGTGATTTCATATTCAGGGACATACAGCGAGCTGCTCGTTGTAGCCTCGTATATGAATGATACTTCTCGGAAATACAAGTATGTTGCCAGACGTGATCTGTTTGTGAAAGTTGCGCAAGTGATTGTGCTTCAGGTCGGCGCGGGAGCAGTTAACATTTATGATTTTCTTTGGCGGGTAGCAGGGGGTGTGGGTGAGAGTGGTAGTGGGTGTAAAATGATTGGCCATTGATTAGAATTTCAAAATACAAAAAATGTTGTTACACTTTAATGAGATTGAACTTTTTGTCAGATCAAAAAATAAGATAAGAAAATTACTGCGGAGGGTGTAGAGAAAAGAGAAGATGGCTCTGAATCCTTAAAACAATCTAAGTGATTCCGTATAATTTTTTTCTCAATCAGGGAGTGGAAGGAGAAGACGGCTTTGAATCCTTAAAACAATCCAAGTGATTCCCTATTATTTTTGTGAAAATCTAAAATTTATCAAATTGTTGGAAGTTTTAATTTCACTTTAAAAATATTTAAAAATCAGCGATATCAAATCACATATTATATTTGCATACTCTTAGATTTATTCATAATATTGCCTAGCTTACAACGCAAAAAAAAAAAAATAATTAAATTGCATAGCTTCAGGCGTTTAAAATCACATTTAATTATCATATTTTATAATTTGGCAAATTGAATAATTTGACTAATATTAGTAAATGTTAATATATAATATTCAAAGGTATGCAAAAAGAATTATAACGAAATATTACATAGTTTTAAGTTTTGTAAAAAACAACAACAACAATAAATTGCATAATATTTGGATAGATTATAAAGGATTGAGGCTGAACGTATAACCTGGGCATACTTTTAGGTTTATCGAAAAAAAAAACATTATATTGCATAGTTTGGGGCAAGAGGTTGTAAATGTTTTTAGCTGTATGAATTTAATTAAGGCTTAAAATTTGAGCAATTTTCTCTAACCAACAATATGGTTGTTATGGGTAAATATTTGGAGAGTATGGACAATACTAATACTATAGTAAAATATATTTTGTGGTATAGAAAATATTGGAAGTTATGGAGTTTTAAAAATAATAGTTAATTTTCCTACATATTCGTCCTAAAAGTGTACCTAGCTGTAATATCAATTGAATATTAAATATAATGAATGATATTTAATATTCAATTAATATTACAGCAAATATCAGCTAGGTACACTTTTAGGCTTTTAAAAAAACTGAAAAACTCAATTTTGAGTTTTGGTGTATTCAAAAACAGAATAGCATCATTTTACGGCAAATATTTTTGTAGAGCATTTTGACCCATTACAGACCTGTTATAGGGGTGTTTCTTACCCTTTTTTCAAAAAGTGGGCGAAAAAAGCCCCACATTGGGAAGCTAACCCTCTAGAATATTTTTTTTTTCATTCACACCTAAAATGCAGTTTTGTGCGACAGTTTAGCATCAATTCGAAGAAGTCCTGTTTACACTTTTTAACAAAACGGACCAAAAAGTACCCTTGTTGAGGAGATAGAGGATTAAAATGTTCCACAAAAACGTGCCTCGTAGTGTTCTCAGAAATATTGCTGAACATATTCTATACTAAAAATCAAAGGATCACGGGATTTATCATCAATCATCAACAAAAGGTGTAAAATTAACCCTAAAATGATTTTTGAGGTTTTGGCGTATTTCTGGCATTTATAGTGAAATTTGAATTTTGTTGTATTCAGAGACTTATAGTAGAATTTTAGGGCAAATAATTTTGTAAAATATTTTTACCCGTGGCAGGGCTGTGTTTTAGGGATGTTTTTTTTTTGGTCTTTTTCAAAAAAGGTGTTAAGAAGACCCCTATATTGAGGAGCTACAGGGCTAACATGTTTCACAAAAATGTTCCTCGTAGTGTTTTATGTAATATTGCTGAACATATTCTATACTAAAAATCAAAGGATCATAGGATTATGCATCAATTGGGAAAAGGTACAAAATTAACCCTAAAAAGAATTTTAAGTTTTAACTTATTTCTGGCATTTAAGTTGAGTTCTGAGTTTTGCTGTAGTCAGAGACTTATAGTAGAATTTAACGACAAATATTTTGGTAGCATATTTTGACCCTCGAAATTGCTATTTTAGCGGTGTTTCTTACACTTTTTTAAAAAGGGGTCAAAAAGGCCCCTTTATTTGGGAGCTAAAGGGTTAAGATATTCTACAAAAATATTGCTCGTAGTGTTTTAAGTAATATCGCTGATTACATTTTTTACTTAAAACGTAAGGATTACAGGATTTGTCACCAATTCGGAGCAATTGTTCGCAATTAACCCTAAAAAGAATTTTAAGTTTTAACTTATTTCTGGCATTTAAGTTGAGTTCTGAGTTTTGCTGTAGTCAGAGACTTATAGTAGAATTTAACGGCAAATATTTTTGTGGAACATTTTGACCCTTGAAACCGCTATTTTAGCGGCGTTTCTTAAACTTTTTTTAAAAAGGGATCAAAAAGGCCCCTTTATTGGGGAGCTAGAGTGTTAAGATATTCTACAAAAATGTTGCTCGTAGTGTTATAAGTAATATTGCTGATTATATCCTTTACTTAAAATGTAAGGATTACAGGATTAGGCATTAATTGGGAAAAGTACTAAATTAACCCTAAAATGAATTTTAAGTTTTTTACTTATTTCTGGCATTAAAGTTGAGTTCCGAGTTTTGGTGTATTCAGAGACTTATAGTAGAATTTTACTGCACATATTTTTGTAGAACATTTTGACCCGTTATAACCCTTCTTTAGGGGTGTTTTTTACACTTTTTCACAAAAGGTACCAAAACGACCCTTTTCTTGAAGAGCTAGTGGGAAAATGTTCCTCGTAGTGTTCTTAGTAATAGTGCAAAACAAACCCTATATATAAAATGTAAGGATCACAGGATTTAGCACCAATTCGGCGCAATTGTTCGAAATTAACCCTAAAATGAATTGTAATTCAAATTATTTCTGCCATTATTTCTCTGAGTTTTGAGATTTGATGTACTCGTATATTCATTTTTTAGCTCCTCTATCAACGGATTGTTGTCGGAATTAATAATTTTTTAATTTTAGTATTTTTTTCTGTTCCACAGTGTAATATGCTGGGAACTGTACCGAAAATTATTGAATTTTAAAAAAAATATTTAATTTTCCCATTCAGCTGTCTTCACATAATTTTGAATACATCCCTATTATAGTGCTATTTATTATTCATCAACAAAATTTAACAATCTTTTTGCTCTACTCTTGCCTTAATAACCCTTCTCCAAATTGGAGCACCAATTTAAGTCCTTAAAAAATCATGTGAATTGTTTTTTGCCCACCCAAAAGGCAAGACGGCGAAGACAATTTCATAGCTATGCTCAGGCAGTGTCTTCTCATAAAAAGTAAACACTGTGGCTTACTGGCATAAGTGGCACTACTCCACGTCGTACATTGTGAAAATTGCATATATTCACAGTTGTTGTGGCTGCTTTTACTTAATATCGCCAAAGAGTACCTACCTACAAACCTAGCATCCAGTTGTGCCATAAAAACCTTTCGAATAAAATCAAACCATAACCAGCAAATAAAACCCATGAATATGTACTGCCAAAAAGGGAATCACTTGCAACGAAAGAAACAAAATTAACAAGATCACCAACATAAAGCTCAGCAGGATTTCGCACGATTTTTTCTTGTTGTTGCCGGGAGAAACTGAAACAAATGTTTTGAGTATTTCGTGGGGAGCAAACACAACACAAGACAACATTGTATTGTTTGTAGTCGTCCAGAGTGAAGCTCATAAAAGTCATAAAAATCTGGAAAATAGAGCAAAAGAAACGATTTCCAAATCACCACCAAGCAAATGTCACCAAATTATTTCCTCAAGCTAATAAAAATGGCAATGTCGGTCGTTCGGGGGGAGGGGGGCGACATCTTTTATGGAAATTGTCAATAGACTGGAGGACAATAAAATGCATCACACACACACACTCATTTGATTCGTTCTTGTTTAGAGCGAATGTGTCTAATAAACATAAAACATTCGAATTAATATCGAGGGAATACAAAATATGAACAACAACAACAACAACAAGAAAAAAAACAGCAATCATTGCAACATCGCTCTTCCATTCCAAGTTGCCAGCTTGGTAAAATGAAGAAGAAGATTTCCTCATGTTCTTTTCTTTTTGATGCAGCAGATGTTCGGAATCGGCATCACTTCACATGATTATCAGAATCGATTTTGTGTTGGTTGCCACTCGCACACACAGTACTCGGGGTCGGGCACAGTGGTTCTTCAAAACTTTTCAGCACCAACAATTCTCAATTGAGAAATTCTTGCAACACTGAGAGGCCACCACACAGATTTGCTTTTCATATTGCTTCGACCCACTGTGCCCTGAGTTTCCGATGCTGGAGTGGCAGTCTATGATTGCTTATTTCTTGTTTATATCACCAAAAAACGAAAAAATCACCATATCATGGATAAAACGAGACACCACATACTCGAACGCACACAAAACTACATGTCGTCAGCGGTGGCGTCTTGCATGTATCCGTGGTGTATTTATTTAAGTTTGTTCACTGTTGGATATCTCTCAGTGCATATCGCATAACTCCACTTTGAGTGCAGAGAAGCGCTGAAAGTTTGGCGCCATCGGGGGATTTTACAAATATTTGTGATAAGTTTTCCTTTTCCCGCACTTTTTTTCTTCATTTCATTTCATTTTCTTTCTGGCGGGGCATCATTCAGTGCTAGAGATGATGCCTTGTTGTGTTGTGTTGCCATTTAAAAAGCCATCGAAAAAATGTTATCATCATTGTCGACAAGCGATAGAAAATGGAAAATGAAAAAAAGGAAAACTTTAAGCGCCATGGGTGTGGAAAATCTTATACAAACCAGAGGGAAAATGTTGCTGTTGGTGGAAAGTGTTTGTTTGTTTGTTTGTACAATTACGGATAGAAGTAGTCGTATCTTTTTATATATAGAGTGATTTTTTTGAGGTTAGGATTTTCATGCATTAGTATTTGACAGATCACGTGGGATTTCAGACATGGTGTCAAAGAGAAAGATGCTCAGTATGCTTTGACATTTCATCATGAATCGTCTTACAAACGAACAACGCTTGCAAATTATTGAATTTTATTATCAAAATGCGTGCTCTGTTAAGAAAGTTCATTGCGCGCTTCCATTTTATGGTCAGTTTAATCGACCCACTGAAGCGGCTATTCGGGCTATTGTGACTAAATTTCGCACCAAATTTACATTGTTGGACATTAAACCACCAACACGCTTACGTAGAGTGCGAACTGAAGAAAATATCGCAGCTGTATCGGCCAGTGTTAATGATGACCACCAATTTTCGATTCGTCGCCGTTCGCACCAATTGGGTCTCTGTTACTCAAAAACGTGGAAATGCCAAAATTGGACTAAGCGGATGGACCACCTAAGACGCAGCCGCGGTCAACATTTAAATGAAATTATCTTCAAAAAGTAAATGTCATGGACCAATCTAACGTTTCAAATAAAGAACCGATGAGATTTTGCAAATTTTATGCGTTTTTTTTAAAAAAAAGTTATCAAGCTCTTAAAAAATCACCCTTTATCTCTGCGGTTTATTTAACCAATAAAATCTATGATTTACACAGATTTTGCATGCAGTGCAACTAAGCTAAACAGAGGAAGAAAACACACAATGTATTTCAATGTTTCGTCGTACAGTCGCATAGAAGAATTTGAGGAGAAATTTCAGAAACATTCAGTGTATAGAATTTAAATTTAAAATGCGAATGAACTTTAACATGAAAATCTTACATTTTTGGATACTTGCCAGACATTTAGGTAGTTTAAGTAAATTTAGATAATATTTTAAAGGAAATAAATAAAATATTAGATCTCCGAAATAAACAAAACAAGTGGAGATGGAGACACATGAGAAAAAATAGATTTAACATAAAACTCAAATTCAAGAATTTTTTTTCTACAAAGTTCCACAGGGTACAATTTTTCCAAAAATTATTTCAAATACTCATTTATACCCTAAAATGCCAGTATATGTATCAAATTAAAGAAGAGAATCACTGCTAAAAATACTTCAAATTACATACTTCTATCTATAGAATAAGTATTTGAAATAATTTTTTGAAAAATTTTATCCGATCAACAGTTTTACCATTTTTTTAATGTATGTTTTACTTTCGAATAAATTTTTACAAAAATTATTTTAAATACTCATTTGTACCCTATACTACCGGTATAAGTGTCAAATTAAAGAGGAGAATCTCTGCTAAAAATACTTCAAAGTACATAGTTCTCTCCGTATTAGTTTGACATTAACAGCCATTTCCGTCATGTCCCTCTTAAAAAGTAAAAGATGAATAAACTAGGGGGGAGAATTGAAATGGTTGTTATTTCTAAGCTAATATAGATAGGAATATGAAATTCGAACTATTTTTAATAGATATTCTCCTCTGTAATTTGACATGTACATTGTTATTGTAGGTTGCGAATAAGTTTTTAAAATATTTTTTTGAAAAATTTTAACCTTTGGAATCGTTCAAAAAAATTTCCATTTTTTTTTCAAAATGTATTTCATTTCAAAAATTATTTTGAATACCTATTTGTACCCTATGATACCGGTATAAGTATCAAATTAAAGAAGTGATTATCTGCTAAAAATACTTTAAATTACATAGCTCTATCTGTATTAGTTTGATAGTTAGAGCCATTTCAAGTTTTCCCTCTTAAAAAGTAAATTATGAATAAACTAATTAATTGAAATGCTGGTTATGGCTAAACTTACACAGAAATAAATATTAAATTCCAAGTAATTTTAAAATATATTCTCCTCTTATATTTGAGAATTTGAGACAGATACCGTAGGGTGTGAATAAGTATTTAAAATAATTTTTTGCAAAATTGTATACTTTGATAAGAATTTTGTCAATTTTTAAGCTATTTTGTACTTTCACACACAATTTTTCAAAAATTATTTTAAATACTCATTTGTAGCCTATGCTACCGGAGTAAGTGTCAAATTAAAGAGGAGAATCTCTGCTAAAAATACATCAAGTTATATATTTGTAGCTATATTAGTTTGGCTTTAAGAGCCATTTCAGTCATTTCCCTCTTAAAATGTAAAATATGAATAAACTAATTAAACTTAGGGGAAGAATTGAAATGCTGGTTATTGCTAAACTAATACAGATGGATAAATGAAATTCAAACTATTTTTAACAGATATTCTCCTCTTTAATTTGACACCTATACCGTTATCGTAAGGTGCGAATAAGTATTTAAAATATTTTTTTGAAAATTATATCCATTGGAATCGATCAAACAATTTTTTGTATTTTGTACTTTCGGAGACAATTTTTCAAAAATTGTTTTAACTGGGTATTGCAACCTATGATACCATTATAACTATCAAAGTAAAGAGGAGAATATCTGCTAAAACCGCTGTTTATGCTTGAAAAGAGCAAATAATCCCAATTACTGTACACTTTCTTCTTGCATACGTTGTATTGGCGATAGGCTAGCGTGAACTTAGTATTCGCCACTATCCTCCACCAGAGGCTCTGCAACTGGTTTGGTGATTATCAATTTATAAGTGACAATTTCTCAGTCTTCAATGGATTATTTTTTAACATTGGTTTGCGAATGTAGTCTCAACGTACAAAACAATGTTAATTTGCCCCTAGCCTCCGCCAGAGTCGCCAGAATTACGACATAGAATTTGCAAGAGCTAAAAGAAAAAATGTAATAAATAATTTCTTGTTTAAATGCCAAAATTAACATTGATATTTTATGTATATCTATTATATCTACAGCTTTCTTTTGTTGGGTGACTTATACTGAAATTTGACGTAGAATATTTTTTCCTTTCAGACCACCCCCCCTAAAATTAACATTTGTGGTTCAATTTAGCAAAAATTCGGAAAACGTTTAAATTTAACCCTAAAATTAATTTTAAGTTTTGGCTTATTTGTAGCATTTAAGTTGAGTTGTGACTTTTGGTGTATTCCGAGACTTATAGTAGAATTTTATGGCAAATATTTTTGTAGAACATTTTTACTCGTTACAGCCCAGTTTTAGGGGTGTTATTTACCCTATTTCATAAAAGGGACCCAAAATACCCCTACATTGAGAAGCTAGAGGGTTAAAATATTCCACAAAAATGTTCCTCGTAGTGTTTTAAGTAATATTACTGAACACATGCTATACCTAAAATGTATGGATCACAGGATTTAGCAGCAATTGGGGAAAATATACAAAATTAACCCTAAAATGACTTAAATTTTGACTTATTTCTGGCATATAAGTTGAGTTCTGAGCTTTAAGTTGAGTTCTGAGCTTTATGTCTGGCATATAAGTTGAGTTCTGGGCTATATTCAGAGTCATATAGTAGAATGTTGTGGCAAATATTTTTGTAGAACATATTGACCCGTTACAACCCTGTTTAATAAAAAGGACCCAAAAGACCCTTATATTTAGGAGCTAGAGGTTTAAAATGCTCTAAACAAATTTTCCTCAGAGTGTTTTAAGTAATATTGCTGAACACATCCTGTCCTAAAAATCTAAGAATCAGAAGATTTAGCATCAATTGGGAAAAAGTATGAAATTAACCCTTAAATGAATTTTATGTTTTTTTATTTCTGGCATTTAAGTTAAGTTTTGAGTTTTAAGTGTATTCGCTTTCAGCAGAACTTTAAGGATAATATTTTTGTAGAACATTTTGACCCGTTAAGCCCCTGTTTTGGGGGTGTTTTTACCAGTTTTCATAAAAAAGAGATCAAAAATACCCCTACGTTGGGGAGCTAGAGGGTTAATATATTCCACAAAAATTTGCCTCGTTGTGTTTTAAGTAATATTGCTGAACACTTGTTATACTTAAAATGTAAGGATCACAAGGTTTCCTATGCCGATTCATTATCATAAGAATGTGCAAAAGGGGGAAATATTGAAGCCCCTCTACACATACCGACTACAAGAAACACGTGTTTTTTTGGTTTCCCCCTCTATCAGAATCCGTTGACAGAACCTTGATATTTGTCTCTATTTTATCAAGGCTGTGCATCATCTATGCATTACACACTTTTATATTTTTGTCATACGCCCAAAAGTAGGCAACACATTTTTCTTTTCTAGTGACCCCTAAGTGTATGACCTTTTTTGAATATTTTTAATCTTAATCTTCTTAATCTTTAAGTAATATTGCTGAACACTTGGTATACTTCAAATGTAAGGATCACAAGGTTTCCTATGCCGATTCATTATCATAAGAATGTGCAAAAGGGGGAAATATTGAAGCCCCTCCAAACTTACAGACTACACAAAACAGGTGTATTTTTTGTTTCCCCCCTCTATCAGAATCCGTGGTCAGAACCTTGTTATTTGTCTCCATTTCATCAAGGCTGTACAACATCTATGCACACTGGTATATTTTTGTCATACACCCAAAAGTAGGCAACACTTTGTTCTTTTCTGGTGGCCCCTAAGTGTATGGAGTTTTGTGGAATATTCTTAATCTTATGAAAACTATACTTTTCTATTTTGAATTCTTTTGAAATGCTTACATTTCTCATTCTGACAAATCTCCTTAAAATTAATGAAGCTCTGAGACATTTGCGTTGAAATTAAAGTTTTTTTTCTTTTCTTCACATCAACTTTTCAAATGTAATTTCCCCATAGTGTTCGGGCGTTAACGACGACGACAACAACAACATTTTACAAACTTGTAATGTTCTTCAAAAGTATCTGTTGACCGACCACTTGTTCCGGTGACATCAACAAATAGTTTCAACTTTAAACTACATTTAATTAAAGAAAGCTTTCGCCCGCACACAGAGTCTAAGATTTTGATGTGGTGCCCAACAAAGTTTGTCGAAGAAAAACTTTTCCACTTTCTTGCTGGGGTTTTTTTTTTGCTCTGGCAATAATAAAAATTTAAACAATAAGTCTTAGTAAGTCATTAGTGGTATAATTTTTACAGCCTCAATGTATATAGTTGCCGGGAGCTCCTCGCCCTCTCCCTCTTTAGTCACAACATAAGAGAAACTTTTGTGCCCAACCAAAGTTGACCACAAGTTTAGAGACTCATTTGATGTTGTCGTTCTCGTCATCATCATCTTCTTCTTGGTCCTCTTTGTTGTAAATTCTCTGTTTTTGTTTTTTTTTTTTTGAGTTGTTGCTGGCTGCTTCAGGTGTTCAGTGGACTTTACCTTCAGCTATATTAACATTTCAAGTGTCATTCTTTGCATTTTGTAACGGGCAGCAACAAAGGCTTGTCAAGACCAGGGGAGAGCTGGAGTAGGACTAGCACAAAAAACACGAACTTTATTAATTTCAACAAAACTTTAATTGCTCTTGTTTTTCAACGTTTCTGTTTCTTTCTTTCTTTTCTAGTCAAACCCTACTTCATGAAAGAACCGCAGGACTTAACCATGCTGGCCGGCCAGACGGCCACGTTTCATTGCTCCGTGGGTGGTGATCCACCGCCCAAGATATTGTGGAAGAAGGAAGAGGGCAATATACCGGTGTCCAGGGCACGCATCCAGCACGATGACAAAAGTTTAGAAATCTCCAATATTGTGCCCGAGGACGAGGGCACCTATGTGTGTGAGGCCCACAACAATGTGGGACAAATTAGTGCCCGGGCAGCGTTAACAGTGCATGGTAAGTTGGGAATTTTTTTTTGGAAAATTAAATCAATGACTGCAATTTCTATCCTTGCCTCTATTCCATGCCAGCCCCGCCCACCTTTATTGTCAAACCACAAGACAAAAAAGTCGGCCTGAATGGCGTTGCCCTGTTTCCCTGTGTGGCCGATGGCAACCCACCACCCTCGGTCTTCTGGACAAAGGAGGGCTCCAGCACGCTGATGTTCCCCAACAACTCGTACGGACACTTGCACGTCTCCGTCGAGGGTACTCTGCAAATCAATGGTGTGCAAAAGGACGATGCCGGCTACTATGTGTGCTCGGCATTTAGTGTTGTCGATTCCACAACAATACGAGCATTTCTGCAGGTAAGCAAGGAAACGGAAACGCACTCAAGTGTATTGAGAGCCCCACCGAGCCGAGCCAACAAACATGTGTGAAATTTCTCGTTTTTTATTAATCAAATCCTACATCAATTGTTGCCACAGGTTACCTCTGTCGATGATACACCGCCGCCCATCATACAAATTGGTCCTTCAAATCAGACCCTGCCGAAAGGCAGTGTTGCCATGTTACCCTGCCGGGCTTCGGGCCATCCAACACCACGCGTCAAGTGGTATCGTGATGGCACCACCCTGCAAAGCGGCAATCGCAATACCATCGTACAGGGTGGCTCTCTGAGGATAGATGGTAAGTGAAGAATCATTAGAACAGGGTGAAATATGACCACCATCTGGTCTGGGAGAAGGGGACGAAATGAAGAGCAGGAAAATATTTAGAATTACTTCGCAAGGAATGAAACATTTCCGGGAATTTGAAATGAACAGAAATACCATGAGAATCATCATTGAATCATAAAAGCACTCACTTTAAAGTAAATAAATTCCTTAGAGCGGTGTCCTGGCAGGACTTTGTGATATGTTTGCTCTTTTGCTTCGTTTTTCCTAGGAAAAGAGAGAAATACTTCGATATATGGGTATTATAGTTTACTAATGGTACCTCCCTCTTTCCTCCTTTTTTCCTCGTCTCCTTAGATCTCCAGCTTAGTGACTCTGGTCTCTACACCTGCACGGCTTCGTCGGAGAGTGGTGAAACGTCATGGTCGGCCACATTAACGGTATGTATACCATATAATAAATTCAATTTATATCTCTACATATAATTATTAATTAGCAAAAATATAACTATAAAAACACAACAAAAAAATATTAACACAGCACACGTCTGAGTTCGTTGTTGTGAAAATTTTAATTAGCCATAAATCCTTTTTTTCGTTGTTGTTGGTTTGTGGTGTGTTAAACATTTTGTTTTGGCGTTTTTTTGGAATATAAAAAATGGAATACGAAAAAAATCCAAAACGAACGCACACATTTGTACATTTTTACTAATTAAATTCGCATGAAGAGCGAAGGCATAATAAAAATAACAAAAAAAAAACTCTTTCTGTTGTTTTGTGGGCACCACAATTGCCAACAAAACGTTCTAACACTAAATATTAACAGAGAAAGCAAACAAAAAAAAAACACAGCTTAAAAGTGGCGTCGTAACTTTTTTCTTGTATGGCGGCAACGTAGCGTTTTTTCTTCCTTAAGTTGATGGTGATGATATTAAACACATATTTTATGTTTTCTTAATTTAAACATAATATTTAAAGAGCACACATTTGTGAAAAGTATGATAACCGCAAAGGAGAAAAAAACAACAACATCCTTATGCGGTAAGACTCACAATATCAAAGGATACGTTTGTTGTGGGCCAATTAGAAATTTCAAAGAAATATCTCACAAACACAAATAAACAAGAATGCACACACACACATAACACAGAGAATAGGGAATATGTAGGTAACTGAGTTATCTTCAATGGTTGAAGTTGAAAGGCGACCACAAGATGCTCATGTGATATTTTGAAAGAGAATAATCCAGTTATAGGTTACATGGAGGAATTAAAAGTGAAAATAAAACGTAAAATGGCATGAGTCTGGTTCTCATTTTCACTTAAAATTTTTGGTAAAAGGAAACTGAAAGGCTGAACGAAATTCTTCTGTGGAAACGGTATACGATTTACAAGAAGCCACTGTTCTAATACCCTCCATCATATAACTGTCATTAGAGAAAGTCTAACAAAATTCTACAGTAACCTTATTTAATTTATCTCATATTGAAGAAATATGAACATTTTTTTAGTAAAGATTTAGACATTTTTGTAATTTTAAACAACATTTGTTCTAGGATGTTTCCACGTCTTTGTAGATTTCATTACACTATGCAACAAACAAAGAAAAAAAAATATATGTCCGAGCCCTAAAAATATATTTTTTATGTCCATTGATACATAAAAACAAAACACAAAAAAATATGGATATATTTTTTTTTTATTTTTTTTTTTTACTAAAATTCCAATTTTTGTCAGAGACCTACAATTTTTTGAGCGCATTGAGGCATATTGATTTATAAAAACAGCATAAAATTTTTTTATGGAATTTTTTTTACTAAAATTCAAATTTTCGCCTAACTGAGATAAACGATTTTTCATTACAAGTAGTCGCTGTTGGTAATACTCTCCATCATATTCCTCGGAATAAAAATTAAAAATTAGCCTTATTTATTTTATTTATATATATTTATATTTTATTATTATTTTTTTCATATTGAAAGAATATGAAAATTGTTTTATAAAAAGTAAAGATTTAGATATTTTTGCAATTTTACACAACACTCGCTCTGGGAAGCTTCAATTTCCTTGTGGATTCAATTACACTATGCAACAAAAAATATTAAAATTAAAAAAATTATATTTTTTTCTTTGAGCCAAAAAATTATGAATATTTTTTTATTGATATTTTTTAATTTCTACAATTTTCGTCAGAGCCCTAAAAAATATTTTTTTTCACAATATCAAAAATATATATATATATGGATAATTTTTTATTTATTTTTTTATAAATTTCATTGTGGATTCAATTACACTATGCAATAACAACTATTAAAATTAAAAATTTATATTTTTTTAGTTTTGAGACTAAAAATTATGAATATTGTTTTTGTTTGTATGTATAGTTGGTCTGTTATGTTGTATGTGTTTGTCATTTATTTTGGTTCAAGACCAAAGGTTGTGCTGAAGTCTTCAGCAGAACCCAAAAATTAGCAAAAAGGCAAGTGAGATCTTTATTGTTGCAGCTAAAAGTTGACTGCGCAGTTTCGATGGGTGCTACCCCATCTCATCAGAACTTTCGCAACGATTGTATGTCTTTGACTTAAATCAGGGTTCATATTAGTACCAGCGGTCACATATTTCCAATGAGAAGCGCTGATAAACAAAATATTCCACCGAACTAAGTCGACACACTAAAAAGTTCGGTGGAATATTTTGTTTATCAGCGCTTCTCATTGGAAATATGTGACCGCTGGTACTAATATGAACCCTGATTTAAGTCAAAGACATACAATCGTTGCGAAAGTTCTGATGAGATGGGGTAGCACCCATCGAAACTGCGCAGTCAACTTTTAGCTGCAACAATAAAGATCTCACTTGCCTTTTTGCTAATTTTTGGGTTCTGCTGAAGACTTCAGCACAACCTTTGGTCTTGAACCAAAATAAATGACAAACACAATTATGAATATTTTTTATTTGATTTGAACTGGGATATTGTCCTGGCTCAAGACCATTTTGCTTCTATAATTAACAGAATGCAAATTTATTAACAAATGGTATGGTGACATTTATTATTTATTTTTATGGATATTTTTTTTAATTTCTTGGCTATAATTACAATATTCGTCAGAGACCCAAAACAATATCAAAAAAATATACGGATAATTTTTTATTAATTTTTTTATAATTTTTCTTTTAATTTTTTTACTAAAATTTTTGTCATAGTAATAAAATTAAAAAAAAATAAAAATAATAATCAAAATTAGAAATAGAACCAATAAACTATATATTTCTAATTTTGATTTTTAAATCAAATAATTTCGCCAAATTAGAAAAATCTAAATTTAAATGCAAAAATTATGCTATTGAAAAAAATGTGAAATAAAATATTAAAATAAAAAAAACAAAAATTATCAATTTTACCATACCCCATAATTTTTTTTACAAAAAATAAAAAAAATTTGCGACTATAACTTTTACATTTATCCATAGATATTTTACAATTGGATACTGTTTCCTGCCTTAGAATAAATATAGGCTTTTAATAAATTGAACAAAAAAATAATTTTTATAAAAAAAATCAAAATGATTTAGAATTTGTTATGGATTTTTGGGACAGCAAAAAACGATTTTTTCTATAAAAAATATTTTTTTCTTAATTTTTAAGAGACTGTTCCTAAACCACTGTTTCGATGTGAAAGTAAATTCCACGACATTTGTCACTTCGTAATTGCGAAGTTTAAGCTGTTTTCTAAAATGAGTACCTTTGGAGTTTTAGTAAAAAAAAAATAAAAAGTAAAAAAATAATTTTTATATAAAAAATCAAAAATCAAAATTATTTAGAATTTTATATATAATATAGATTTTCGTTGTTTTGTCTTTAGTGTATAAAAACTAAATTCAAATTTGCTCTCAGTGTTGTTTGATTAGTTATCGATTTAGAGTGACCAACTATGTCCATCAAGTTTTTCTTCTTACGAAGGAAATTCTGGTTTAGGTAATGGAAAGGAGAGGGAGGGCCACTCTCAACTAAACTCACTTTTGGTCATATACACATTTCCTATTCGGTGTGGTGATAACTGATCAGTAACTTTCTGTATAGAGTGTCTGTATTGCCATATATAATATATATATAATTTTTTGCACTTTTACAAATGCGTTACCCAAAAAAACTCTTTCTTAGAATGTTAGCTATTAAAAAAATAAACAAAATATATTTTTTAATTTTCGAGGTAGAGAAAATATTTTTTTCTTCAAAAAAATTCTCTCAATTTCCTGGCGACTATTTCAACGTGATTAGTGCCAAAAAAGATAAAAATCAGTTTTTTCCTGCTAGAAAAAAATATTTTTTTTAACTTAAAAAAAAAACTCTCAATTTTCTGATCAATTTTAGATTAAAAAATTAAAATTTTATTTTTCTAAAAAATTTTTCTGTCGACTATCAAAAAAATGTATAAACAAGCGCTATCAGTTTGTCCTTGCTTTTTTTAACCCTTTATGCTAGCCTTATTCGTTGGCTAAAAACGGGGGATTTATCACTAAACGCGAAAGACAATTTATGTAAGCACTTATTCACATGGAAATTGTATAAATCAACACGAAATTTTTTTTCGAGTTAATTCCAATTTTTTCCTCAAGAACAGCATTTGTAGTACCCTCATGATATCTGTCACTGACTTTATTCACTAAAAGTGCGAGACAATTAGTTTATGCACTCTTGTCTTGATAGTCAACATTCCAAATCGTAATAAATTAGGATGAAAATGTTCACGAGTCACTTCCACATTTTTGCTGACACACATAGGATAAGCCGTATGAGTAAGATTATTTTCAAAAATATCGAACTTATTATTGGAAATATCAGCTGGCACCTAACAATGCCTAAGGTTGACATGGAGCTAAATATAAGTAGATCCGAGTTGGAGTAAAGATACGGTTAATTTACACAAAGTCAAAAGTCCCCTACAAGATTTAATATATAAAAATATATAATATTTGTTGCCTTCGTGAAGATTTGCATCTTATTTTAATTTTAATCAAGACATAGAGCTTGATAAAACTCTAACTCATGTTGGTTGACATGGAGCTAAATATAAGTACATCCTGGTTGGAGTAAAGATACGGCTAATTTACACACAGTCAAAAGTCCGCTATAAGATTTAATATATAAAAATATATATTTTATATATATTTATATTATATTTACATTTATTTTTAATTTTAACCAAGACATAGAGCTTGATAAAACTCTAGCTCTTGGTTGTCATGGAGCTAAATAAAGGTACATCCTGGTTGAAGTAAAGATAGGGTTAATTTACACTCCCAACAAGATTTAATATATAAAAATATATATTTTATATATATTTATATTTATTCTTAATTTTAACCAAGACATAGAGCTTGATAAAACTCTAGCTCTTGGTTGTTTTTAGTTTTCCATTTAAACAAAAATGTATATATTTTTTTCGTATCATCTAGCTCTGTAAGTCTTGCTACGAAAATTTCATTTCCTCAATGTATCATTGCCTAATGTGAATAACTATTTTAGGCTAAGTGTTTGTATCAAGTTTCGAAAGAAATTTCGAAGAAATCACATTGTTGCACATTGCACAATTCCACATTCCAAATACCTTTTTTTTAAGTATGTTTACCCACTGCTAACTCTAGAGACCAAAAAATTTGCATATAAATTGCTAAAGCCGCCATCGACATGGCCACATCAATGATGAAACCACAACAATTGAAAGGCACTATCATAGAGCAAATAATTTCAATTGCAGGCACTTTCTACAGAGAGAGCCCATAAAAAAGAAGATAGCAGCAAAAAAAAAACACCTATAAAATGAAATCAATGCAACGTTCCAAGCGTAAATGTCATAATTACCAAATTGACCCAAAAAAATGCAAAGTCATTAAATGAAAACTATATAAACCACATACCACCAACATCAGGCCCACATCGACATCAAGTGGTTATTGAAATTGAAAAAAAAAATCTTGAAGTGCTCATCATGTCGCTGGACTGATGGTCGGTTTTATGGTGGTCGCTCGCTCACATATTTTCTGGAAACACAAAAATATTGTTTTTATTTTTTTTTCATTTTTCAAAAAAGAAAAAGACTGCAGCTTGTAAATGACAAACAATGATTTTACGAAACGTGCATGTGCATATTAATTAAGTTAATTTTGAGCGAAAGAAAAAATTGTAATAAATATATCATCATCAATGCATGACAATACGAGGTAGTAGTAACATATGGACATATGTGTGTTCCCAAACGGCCATGGACATGAACAGGCCACCAACGTGGATTCCATAAGAAAATATAAACAACAGGAGGTGGGAGGTAGGCAAAAAAGTAATTCAAAGGCGGTCTGACATAAAAACAAGTTTTAGTTATTCCGCCTGGGGGAGTCTTAAGATTTAACAAAAAAACCACCCAAAATTCCCCTGGGGAAGAACTTTGTCAACAATTTGTAAATTCACTGTCAATGTTTCCACTATTTCAATTTCAATACCGCCCTCCATCCATCCCTGCTAAATATGTTGTGACACTCGGCCTATAGTTTCCACCGCCAGCGTTCAATTTCAATAACACGCTGTAATACTGATTTCTCGTTCATGCATTCCTTTATCTGCCAACATGTATGGTGATTGGGAACCATTCCCCACCGCCTTTCAATCACCATAACCAAAAGGCATTCAATTAATTATTTAACAAATAGAAGAGCAAACAACAACAAAAACATCCAAGCGAATGCAAAATAAACCAAAGGCTCTAAAGTACAAAAAACAAAAAAAAAAACAAGAAAGAGAGAGAGAGAAAAAAACGTCCAGAAAATGTTATGATTGATGTTGATTTTACATCAATGCGATGTGAGGAGCCAAAGAAATAAAAAATGAAAAAAATGTTTAAAATAAACTCTTTTTTTCGTCTGCTGTTCGTTCGTTCGTATGTTCGAGTGGCACAGTGTATCGACTCAAGCCATACATCGACGAGACAAGTGCACTCGGCACGGCACGGCACGGCTGTTCGTCCGTCCATCTGTCTGTCTGTCTGCCTGCCGGTGTAAACAAGTGACGTTGCTGCTTGCCACATTGTGAGGCACATGAATGCGTAACTTGCTCTCGCATTCGATTTGTGTGCTGTGCTGCGCTGCACTGTACTCCAGCTATAAAAAGCCAATCTGTTATGTTGCGGTCATGATTGTTACAACCCTATCCAAAAGCTATAAAAATAAAAATACAAAAAATCCCGAACAAAACAAAACAAATATTGTATCGGAAAATCCAAAGAGAAAATGTGGAGGGGCGGGGGCAAAAATTTAAACAAGAAATAGTGCAGTTTATACAGAAATTAATGACTCTTTTTTCTGCCCCACCACCATGTTTCTGGATATTTTGCATGCCGCAGCATTACATAAAGGCAGTGGGCAAATGCAATAGCAAAAACTGTGTCCACAGAAGACAAATTTAAAAGGGGAAATTGTGGTTTCTTCTAGAGAAATTTTGAGAACATTTTTGTATAGAAACAAATTCTTAGCATTCTAAGGATAATCCACTACAAAATATATGAACGTCAAGAGAACAATCGAAATATTCGAACATTTTTTTACCAAATTATGAAATATTACTTGGAAATTTTTCAGAAATACATTGTTTAGTTGTAAGCTGTAAAAATTTTAAAACATTATTCGCTTTTTTTTACAATTTTTTGTATACAAACTTGTTTTAAACATTGTAAAGATAATCCAATAGAAAATACGAACGCCAAGACAACAACCGAAATATGTGAATAATATTTTTACCAAATTATGGAATTTTACTTGGAAAATTTTCCGAGGTACTCTCAACTTCAGAAATACATCATTCAGTTATAAAGTATATAAAAACCTTGAAAACTTTTTTTAATTTTTTTTCGTAAAAATATTTTAGTTATTTTTTAAATATTTTGTTTGTACCCATCGTACTTAAGATACTATAAACTATATTAAAAACATGAAATTGAAAATATTTGTATTTTGTATATGAAAAAAAAAACGTTTTTCTTTTGTGCTCGATTTTTTTAATTTTTGAAATTGAAAATATTTGTATTTTGTATATGAACAAAAAAATGGTTTATCTTTTGTGCTCGATTTTTTTTTCATTTTTATTTAAATATTTTTATATTTTCTTACCCATCCTTCTTAAAATACTATACTTTTTTAAAATTTTTCTTCTTCTAATTTTATACAAATAAAATAGTTTGTTTTTTTGTTCACGAGTTAATTCCACTTTTTTGCTGACACACAACTGTTTACTAACGATAGGTCATATAATAAATTTTTCTAAGTTTTTGTACACAGTAAAATTTAAAAAAATCATGATTTTTTACATCTTCTACAGATGTAAAAAACACAGAGGGTCAGGTCATAAGATATACATTTATCCATATATATTTTAGATTTTCTTTATAAATTTTATGACTTTTTTCAAAAAAAAAACTGAATTTTTGGCGACTTGCTGTTTTCGACGAAAAAATTGAATTTTTGTAAAAAGCCAAAAAAAAAAATAATTTATTCACTTTTTAGTTTTCGGACACAACAAATTAAATTTTTTCTCTTCGATTTTTCTATTATGTTTAATTTGTGAATCTAACTAAATTTAAATCAAATATCTCCCAATTAAAAAAATATATATAACAATACTGAAAAACTTATATAATTAAAAACAAGTGAAACAAAATTTTAATTTTTGCTTTTAAAATTAGATTAATATAATTAAAAAAAAAACAGTGAAATAAAATATTTAAATTAAAAACTAAAGAAAAAATCAAAATAGTAAAAAACATGAATTATATATATAAAGGGTGTTTTTTATTGAGGTATAGAACTTCGAATTGAAATAAAACACAAGAAAATCGTTTTAATGTCCATCAATTTGGCTTTATTGGAAGGATAATTTTATGCCATTAATGTTTAAATATGATTTCGGGCATGTGGCCGCCGCGGCTGGCTCGAATATAGCCAATTCTACAGGTCCAATTTTCAACCACGCCACGAATGTTGGCTTCCAAGTCCCCTAACGTTTCTGGTTTGTTGGCGTAGACGAGCGACTTCACATATCCCCAAAGAAAATAATCCAATGGTGTCAAATCACACGATCTTGGTGGCCAATTGACAGGTCCATTCCGCGAAATTATGCGCTCATCGAATTAATTGCTCTGATGGACGATTATGTCGACCATAAAATGGACGGAGCTTGCGGTGAACTTCGCGAACTGAACCATTACTTTCGAAATAAATTTGCACGATTTGCAAGCGTTGTTCTTTTGTCAACCTGTTCATGATGAAATGGCAAACCAAACTAAATATTAATCACTTGACAGCTGACAAAATGGCCGCCAGTTAAAAAAGTGATGCCAACTTAAAGTTCTATACCCCAATAAAAAACACCCTTTATATATAATAATATATATATATAATTGTAATTATATATAATTATTTTCTAATTTTGATCAGTTTTTATTTTTTAATTTTAATATTTTTTTTTGACATTTTTTATTTACATAATAGGTGCTTTTTTCAATATCTTTCGAATATACATACATCTAATTAAATCAAATAATATGGGCAAATGAAAAAAGAAATAAAAAAATATAATAATTAAAAAATAACAAAAATCCAAAAACTATGTAATTTAAAAAAATTAAATATAAAATATTCAAATTAAAAAAAAAAATAATAATATATAAAAATAGAAAAATATTGATTATTGGTTATTTTTTCTCATTTTGATTATTTTTTTTTTAATATTTTATTTTTTAATTTGGAAATATTATTATATAGTTGGATGTATGTATATTAAAAGATATTGAAAAATCTAACTAAATCTAAATAATAAATAATAAAATAATAATATCTCCAAATTAAAAAATATATAAATTTATGGTTAAAAAATTAACAAGGATATGGTACTTTAAAAAATGTGAAATAAAATATTCAAAAAAAAAATAATAATAATAATTTTGATTATTTTTATTTATTTTTATTATTAAAAAATAATAATAATTTTGATTATTTTTATTTATTTTTTAATTTTAATATTTTATTTGACATTTTGTTATTTACATATTTTTTTGCTTTTTATTTTCCGCTGGCTAGGAATTCGTCTTAAACCCATGGTTTCTTGGAGAAATGTTCTTAGAATTTTCCATGTGTGAATGTGAAATAAAATATTCAAATTAAAAAAATAATAAATAAAAATAGAAAAAATATTGATTATTGGTTATTTTTTCTCATTTTGATTATTTTTTTTTTTAATTTTAATATTTTATTTTTTAATTTCGAAATATTATTATATAGTTGGATGTATGTATATGAAAAGCTTTTGAAAAATCGAACTAAATCTAAATCAAATAATATCTCCAAATTAAAAAAATATATATATTTGTAGTTAAAAAAATAACAAGGATATGCACTTTAAAAAAATGAGAAATAAAATATTCAAATTAAATAATAATAATAATTTTGATTATTTTTATTTATTATTATTATTAAATGATAATAATAATAATTTTGTTTATTTTTATTTATTTTTTAATTTTAATATTTTATTTCAAATTTTGCTATTCACATAATTTTTTGCTTTTTATTTTCCGCTGGCTAGGAATTCATCTTAAACCCATGGTTTCTTGGAGAAATGTTCTTAGAATTTTCCATAGAATTTGTTTATTACTATGTATTTTGAGATACTATAAATTGCGAAATATTTTTGTCGGTAAATTTTGATGCAAATTTTCGAAACTAACTTTCGGTTAAAAAAATAAGCTTGCAATCACATAGATAATGAAATTTTGGATTTACTGATAGTTTCTTTAACAAGAAAATATATTTTTCCTCTACAACTTTGTCAATTAATCCAAAACAAAATGTCATACTAAAAGATAATGTTGATATTACTTGGAGATATTTCGATTTTGGAGTTATTTTTATATATATTTTTGTGAATAAAGTCAAAGAATTCTCGAGTTGTATAAAAATCTGTGGAACAGGTTTTTCAAAATTGTTTTTTTTTTTAATTATTTAAGTTGACAATAATTTGTGCAGACAACAGGACGACGACTATTAATTTTTAATTGTTTATCCCCTGATGATGGTTGACGAAGGCAACCGAAATATTGGGAAAATAAAATAAAAATAAATAATAAAACAACACCACCAGTTTTTCCATGACCTCAAGTTGAAATAATCGATAAGAACATTAAATAAACATAAAGGTCAACGATACATAAAGAAAACATTATTTGAAATTTGTGATTGCTCCAGGCCGCATCAAAAATTTCTAACTATAACAACATATCGTTAACTTATTTGTAAAAGGACATAACTGATAATATTTTATAAATTTTTATTTTTGATTTAAAGTCCCGGTTCTTACATATTTCAATCGAAAATGCTGGAAAACATCGGAATATATAAAAAAGGCGATTTCGAAATTTTTTTCAGTTACACCCTTTTTCAATTGAGTTAATTAAGTTAAGTATATTGTTATTGGAAGAAATTTTTGCTGCGGCCTGGAGTAGCTAAGCAATTGAGATAAATTTTGATTAATTTTTGAATTTTGATTTTTAAGTTCTATTTGAATATTGTGATATTTTGCCCCACTGTCGTATTCACACTCATTGACAACCGCTGTTGTTATGTGGGTAATTTTGAACATATTTTCTGTGATGTTATGGTCGTTTGTGTCGATGATATCAAGCTCGCTATTAATGATATACAATGACATTTTGTTGCTGTTGCAACAGCGTGGCCAGCAAGCAATGTGTGCAGTTTCGGCAAATTTTATATTTCTCGTTATTAATTAAACGATGAATGAATTTTTTAACGATTTTGAAGTTGATTCAAGATATTTAGAAATTCTTTAAGATTTCACTACAATTTTACGTCTCTTATGAACTGGAGCAAAGACTCCGAGAATTGCCATGGTCGCCTTCTTCCCTTGCACATATGTATGATTTAAAATGATGATGATGACAGCTGGCCCAGGGTGCTCCAGCTCCAGCCCCAGCCACAAATGATTGGGGTCAAACGTGATTGGGTAAAAGTGCCACAAATTGAAAGGTCATATGTAGGCCAACAATATTGACATTTATTTGCGTGATTCTGGCAACAATAACAAATATGCGGCCTTTGTCTGTTTTTTTTTGTTGTTTGTGCTCTGCACAGACCTTCATTCTTGTGAAAACATGATGATGATGATGACGATGATGGGCTTTGCTTTGGTTCGTTCAGCTGGCCGATTTTATGCCCATGCGAGCATTATGCATAAATGTTGGTGGCTGGTTGTTGATGTTTTGCCTGGTGTTTAAAATTCCATGAAAACATCACAAAATTTCATTATAATTTGCATAAATATTACAATGTGTTCCGCAAATTACCTGACACAGCAACACAGCGATACAAGCTGCCACGGAAACAGCAACATCGTCAACCACAACAACGGCAATGGCAATAGCAACATCAACAGCAAAATGTCAATCACAATTAATGTTCACAAGAGGAGACACGACTGTAACAACAAGCGACCCAAACCTTTTACCATATTTTATCGGCCAATATTGTGGCAGCGGGCAACTACTCAAACATGCAACATTATGGTGAAGGCTTTCGTTTCGTGTTGCTTGAAAAAAATAAAACGTAGCAAAAAAAAAAAAACAAACTTTTAAACTAAATTTGCATACATTTTTTAAACAATCATTATTTTTCTCTTTCTCCTTTTGCAACATGCTACATGCTGCCTGCCATCATCATCATCAACAACAACAACATCTTTTCCTCACGCCAGGTGGAAAAGAGCAGTTCATCAATATTGCATCGTTCAGCAGATCCCAGTACGTATCCGGCACCACCCGGCACCCCCAAAGCAGTGAATGTTACCCAGAACACCATATCATTAAGATGGTCCAGAAGTCAGGAGAAGCCACAGGCAACAAGTCCAATTATTGGGTAAGTATTTTCCATTCACCTTTTCCTTGTCTCTTGCCTCTTCTCCCCGTCCTCTCCGTTTTGGTATAGTTTTGTTTATGAGTCTATAAACTGCAGTATGTTGTATTTGTTGCCATGGGAAAGGGTTTTTATTTTATCCAAGCCAGCCCAGGCCAATTGCCTGCAAGTTGCATCTATCCTCAGTGAGTAAACATTTTCCGGTTGAGTGGTTTGATTGAAAAACATATTTCATGATGTTTAGTTTTAAGTGGAGGGTAATTCTGAGAATGTTTGTATGTATGTATGTGAAATTTTCAATAAATGACTTCATTAGAAACGTTAGCTTTAAGGGAAACTTTAAAGGAAATTTTATTGAAAAGAAATGATTTTCGAGGAAAGAAAATCATCTTAAAATAAGGATGGACTGAAAGAAAAAAATGTTTTTGAAAACATTCAAGAATTTGCAAAAATATTAAAAATATAAAAAATAAAAAAATATAAAAATCCTCCAATTCCTAAAACGGGGAAAATAAATACTAAAAAATTTTTTTTTTTTTGCAAAAATAACACTTTTATAAAAATCCCATAATTCCCAAAACGGGTTAAAAAATCCTAGAAATATATATTTTTTAGAAAAATTAATTTTTCTTTGTCATAAAAATTCTACCATTGTTTCTAAAAAAATAAACGCCATTCCTATTGTGTTCGTTTTGAAAAACAATTTTATGCTACCTCATACAAAAACCCCACAATTCCCAAAAAATGCATGTATTTTTTTGCAAAAATAGAATAAAATATCACTTTTATAAAAATCCCACAATACCCAAAACATCCACAAAAATCCTAGAAATATATTTGTTTTTTTTTTTTTTGGAAACATTATTGTTTTTTGTCATTCAAAATTCTACTATTCCTCAAATGCAGCAAATAACTTGCAAAAATGTGATTGTTTCTAAAAAATAAACGTCATTCCCTATTGTTTTTAGTTTTGAAAAATATTTTTATGCTAAATCGTAAAAAAATCCCATAATTCCTAATATGGGGAAAAATCACAAAAATTTTATTTTTCAAAAAAGAAACGTCCATTCGCTAACATGTTACTTTTGAAAGACCCTTTTATGCTACCTCGTGTAAAAATCCCACTATTCCCAAAACGGGGAAAATAAATCCCCAAAAATTATATTTCTTTGAAAAATAGCTGCCATTCTCTTTCATGTTACCTTTGAAAAAAACTTTTGTTCTCCGCTTATAAAAATCCCACTATTCCCAAAACGGGGAAAATAAATCCCCACAAATTATATTTCTTTGAAAAATAACTGTCATTCTCTTTCATGTTACTTTTGAAAAACTATTTTATTCTCCCGCTTATAAAAATCCCACAATTCCTAAAACGGGGAAAATAAATCCCAAAAATTTTATATATTTTTTTTGAATAAAAAAAAATCCTAAAAATTGGACTTTTTTAAAAAATAGCCCTGATTCGTGCTACTTTTGAAAAACACTTCTATGCCACTCCATATATAAAATTCCCACAGTTCCTAAAACGGGGAAAATAAATCTCAGAAATATGATTTTTGGACAAATAACCACAGTTCCCTATCGTGTTACTTTTGAAAAAAAAAAAATGTAATAGCTCACACAATTCCTAAAACGGGGAAAATAAATCCCAAAAATGTGATTTCTTAAATAAATAAAACCAAATCCCATAAATGTGATTTATGGACAAATAACCGCCGTTTCCTTTTGTTTTACTTTTGAAAAAGACTTTTATTTTCCCGCTTATACAAATTCCAAAATTCCTAAAACGGGGTAAATAAATCCCAAAAATTTTATATATTTTTTTTGAATAAATAAATCCTAAAAATAGTACTTTTTTAAAAAATAGCCCTGATTCGTGTTACTTTTGAAAAACACTTTTATTCCACTCCATATATAAAATTCCCACAATTCCTAAAACGGGGAAATAAAAAAAATATTTTTTTGGGAAAAATAGCCAACATTACCTTTTGTGTTACTTAAAAATAATTGTGATACCTCATATAAAATTTTCACAATTCCCAAAACGGGGAAAATAAATCCCAAAAATGCGATTTTTTTAAATAAATAAATACAAAAATGTGTCATTTTTAAAAAATGACCGTCATTCATGTTATTTTCGAAAAACACTTTTATGCTGCCTCATATAAAATCCCAGAATTCCTAAAACGGAGAAAATAAATCCCAAAAATTTATTTTTTTTCGGAAAAATAGCCATCATTACCTATCGTGTTACTTAAAAAAACACTATTGAAAAACATTTTTGTGATAGCACATAAAAAATCCCACAATTCCTAAAACGGAGAAGTCAAATCCTAAAAATGTGATTTTTTTTTTTCAAAAAAAAAAACCCCGTTCCCTAACGTGTTACTTTTGAAAAATATTTTATGCTGAATCATAAAAAATCGCATAATACCTAAAATGGGAAAAAATCTCAAAAAAAAAAAATATTTTTGAAAAAAAAACGTCCAAAAAACGTTATTTTTGAAAATTATTTTAGTAATACCTCATGAAAAAATGACAATTCCTAAAATAGGCAAATAAATCGCAAAAATATGATATTTTTGAAAAGGAAATAAATCCAAAAATGTGACATTTTTAAAAAATAACCGTCATTCATGTTATTTTTGACAAACACTTATGCTACCTCATATAAAAACCCCACAATTCCTAAAAAGTTTCCCCAACAATTTTATATTTTTTTTCTGAAAAATAACTGTAATTCTCTATCGTGTTAATTTTGAAAAACACTTTCATTCATATAAAATTCGCACACTGCCCAAAACGGGGAAAATAAATCTCAATATATTCTTTTTTTGAAAAAAAAAAATCGGCTACTTTTATAAAAAATCCCACAATTTCTAAAACGGGAAAAATAAATAAAAAATGGGGAATGGGAAAAATAAACGCCATTCCCTATCGTGTTACCTTTTCTACTACCTCGTATAAAAATCCCACAATTCCTAAATAGGGGAAAATAAAACCAAAAAAAAAGTTTTTTTGAAAAAAAAACCGCCATTTCTTAACTGGTTGCTCTCGAAAATCATTTTTGTCATACTTCATAGAAAAATCCCACAATTCCTAAAACGGGGAAAATAAATCCCAAAAATTTTAATATATTGGAAAATAACAGCTATTTTTAATCGTGTTTCTTTTGAAAACACTTTGATGCTGTTTCATATAAAAATCGCACAATTCCTAAAACGGGGAAAATAAAACCCCAAAAATTTGATTTTTTTGAAAAAGCTAAAAAATACAATTTTTATTTTTAGCCGCTATGTCCGTAGCTGAAATTCAATTTGTACTTTTTAAATCGATTCTTTGGGTTTCGAGAATTAATGAACTAAAAATATTTATTTTATAATTTTGTTACTAGTGTTATGGGAAATTGTTGCTTAAAATGTGTCCGCCAATTTAATAAAAAAAGTATCTTCAATTTTTTCTGTTTGTTTTATTCTGTCAAAACTAAACAATTAGTGTATTTCGTTTAGAATAAATTCTCCAAAAACACACACATATACATACATATATATATATATATATATATATATATCTTTAAGGTTTTTTTTTGCTCCAGCTCCAACTGAAATATTTTCGTATTCATTGCATTTTCAGTTAAACATTTCACAAAACTTTCAACGACCAATTGTTTGCCTGCAATTGTTCTTTCTTATTTGTTTTTTTAGACCTCTTTCTCTAACAGATACAAGATTTTACTTTTTCATTATGCTAATTTGGCCGTTAATCTTGTGTTAGGAATCGCCAAGGAGGAACAATAGCGAACGACAAGAAGAAGAGAAAAAAAAAACAAAAACTTAAAATGAAAAGGTGCCACTGGCCTACAGCAAGAGCAAGAGCAGCAAAAAAAAAACAAAAGAACAGATAAACAGATACCAGAAAAAATGCAACATGCATTCTTTTTCGGGTTATTTAGGAAAAAAATAAATGATGGTAAAGCCAAAAATCTTCAACACAATAGCAGGGATAATGTGAATGTGTATGTGTGCCGTTCGCTATGACCATGGCTCTAATGTCCAGTCTGGAGTTTGTTGCGGCATGCAACATGGTCAAATGTAGACTACAGTGGTACAAAATGATAAAAAACATTAAACAATCATACACTGAAATAATGTGAATCAACAGATTATTTAAAATTGTATAGTCGGGAAGAGTATCTTTATATTCGCATCATTTTTATAGATTCGATGAGGAACTACATGAGACCAAATAAATAAGATGTTATTTATAACTTTCTAGATAACATCTCTACTGCTCAAATATACGTCGTCGACGCCTTGCTAAGAGATTTTGATGTATTTTCTTGTTTAAATATCCTAATTTAATCTGATTTTTTATTTATATATATTATATCTACAGCTTTTTCTTGTTCAGTGACTTATAATGAAATTTGACGCAGAATATTTTTTCTATTCATACCAACACCCTAAACTTGCGCTTTGTGGGACATTTTGGCACCACTTCGGAAAAAGTGGGAAATACGATACTAAAATGAATTTGAAGATTTGACTTATTTCCGATATTTTATTTAAATATATTATATCTACAGGTTTCTTTTGTTCGGTGACTTATAGTGGAATTTGATGTAGAATATTTTTTCCATTCACGCCATCCCCCTAAAATTCACATTTGAGGGACATTTTAGGACCAATTCGGGGAAAAATAGGAAATTAACCCTAAAATGAATTTTATGTTTTATCATATTTTTCGTATTTATGATGAGTTCTAAGTTATGGTGTATTCAGAGACTTATAGTAGAATTGTATGGCAAATATTTTTGTAGAACATTTTGACCCGTTACAGTCTTGTTTTAGAGAAGTTTTTACCCTTCTATACAAAAGGTACCAAAAAGACACCTATATTGAAGAGCTAGAGGGTTAAAATGTTCCACAAAAATGTTCCTTGCAGTATTTTAAGTAAGTAATATTGCAGAACACAACCTATACTTGAGTGTAATAAATGATGAAATATTTGTTTTTTTTTTAATAATTATTTATTTTTTTAAAATCTCAGGGAATAGAGCAATTCTCTCTTCATCACTCTGCTACGCACAGCTTTCAGGCCACTGTGGCAAATTTCTAACTATTGCATGATAGATAACACTAGACCATTTAATGCGTTTTTCCGTCCTCATTTTTGTTGCAACAGAAATACTTTTTGTACAACAGAAATGTAAAGGAATTAATTCATCCAAGTTAAAGAAAACATTAAATCCAAATCCAAAGGATATAGATGTTCGAATAATTTATTTATTCTGCTACGCACAGCTTTCAGGCCACTGTGGCAAATTTCTAACTATTGCATGATAGATAACACTAGACCATTTAATGCGTTTTTCCGTCCTCATTTTTGTTGCAACAGAAATACTTTTTGTACAACAGAAATGTAAAGGAATTAATTCATCCAAGTTAAAGAAAACATTAAATCCAAATCCAAAGGATATAGATGTTCGAATAATTTATTTTCGTACTAATGTCGAAGATACAACAGCATTATGGATATCAAAAGAAAGAGAAGAATATCTGTTAAAAATACTTTAAATTGTTGGCGTATTGTTGTGTTAGTTTAGCTTTAACGATTATTTTAGATTTTCCCCCTTAAAAAGTAAAAAATGAGTAAACAAAGGGTGACAACTTGTAATGGTTGTTACTGCTAAACTAATACACATAGAAGCTTGAAATTCGAAGTATTTTTAAGGGATATTCTTCTCTTTCATTTGATACCCATATTGAGATTGTATGAATCACAAAAGTACGAAAAAAATATTAAATCCTTTGGATTTAAAAAAGCGAGAAAATATTACCGAATTAAAAATGTGAATGTATATGTTTTAATAATTAACTTTCGTACTTGTGTTGGCCGTATAAAGGTGATATGGGTATCAAATGAAAGAGAAAAGTATATGCTAAAAATACTTTAAATTGCTTGCTTCTATCGTGATTAGTTAACATTAACAATCATTTCGAAATTTACCTCCTTAAAAAGTAAAAAATGAATAATTAAAGGAGGACATGTTGAAATGATTGTTATTGGGCTAAACTAATCCATATAGAAGCATTAAATTTCAAGTATTTTTAACATATATTCTTCTCTTACATGTGATACCCATATCATGTGATTTTAAATAGGAAAAGTACTAAAATAAAATTTTAAATCCTTTGGAAATCATTTGGAAAAAAGGAGAAAATATGAAAAAGTGGATGTATATACTTTAATAATTTATTTTCGCACCTTCGCTGGTCATACAAAGGGCATATGGGTATTAAGTGAAAGAGAAGAATATCTGTTAAAAATACTATAAATTGCTTAGCTCTAGCTGTATTAGTTACGATTTAACAATTATTTAAGATTTTCTCCCTTAAAAAGTAAAAAAATAATAAAAAAGGGGGACAACTTAAAATGGTTGTTAATGTTAAACTGGTATATAAAGAAGCTTGAAATTTTATGCGTTTTAACAGATATTCTTCTCTTTCATTTGATGCCTATATCATGCTTGTATGGCTCGCAAAAGTTTTAAAATAAATTATTAAAATATACACATCCTTTGGAAATTAAAAAAAGGAGAAAATATTTAAAAATTATGTATTTATATGTTTTAATAATTTATATTCGTACTTTTGCGCGGCACACAAAGGCGATATGGGTACCAAATGAATGAGGTACCAAATGAATGAGGTCAGTATCTGCTAAAAATACTTTAAATTGTTTCTATCTTTTTTAGTTTAGCATTAACAACGAAAATTCCCTCCCTGAAAAAGTGAAAACTAATAAACAAAGGGGGACAGATTGAAATGGTTGTTAATGCTAAACTAATACAGCTAGAAGCTTGGGATTTAAAGTATTTTTAACAGTTATTCTCCTCTTTCATTTGATATACACATCGGCTTTTGTATGAGTCCCTGAAGTATGAAAATAAATTATTAAAACATTTATATGTTTTGAAAATTAAAAGTCGTGTAAAAAAATAATAAACAGGTTTGAAATAGTTGTTAATGCTAAACTAATACAGCTAAATGCTTGGGATTTAAATTATTTTTAACAGTTATTCTCCTCTTTCATTTGATATGCACATCGCCTTTGTATGATTCCACGAAGTATGAAAATAAATTATTTAAAAATTTATATGTTTTGGAAATTGAAAGTCCTGTAAAAAAATAATAAACAAGTTTGAAATGGTTGTTACTGCTAAACTAATATAGCTAGAAGATTGAGATTTAAAGTATTTTTAACAGTTATTCTCCTCTTTCATTTGATATACACATCGCCTTTGTTTGTTATGTGTTTTGTGTTTTGGAAATTAAAAGTCCTATAAAAAAATGAAGGGTTGGCCAGCTTTGGCTTTGTGGTTTACTGATTATATCAATTTTCCTAAGTCATTAATCGCATTCAGTGTATCGAAAATTCAACTAAATCTACTGATTTTCTTTTGAACCAATTCACGATTTAATCCTTTCACTGTTCTGCCTGATCAACTTGAACTGAAATAACGCGGATAAAACACAATGCCAATACTGTGCACTGCGCCGTCGGCCTCATAAGCAAATGTTGTGAAAAGGCGGCGGCAGCGGCGGCGAGAAAACAAAAACTTCACTTCACTTTGGTGCAAACGTTTCTGCCAAACGTTTTGTATAGCACCGTTACGGCCAATGCCATTTTCATCATCATGGCATTGTGGCGTTTTCCATTCAACAACAACAACAACTTGCACACAATGAGCACAATTTGGAAGAGTCTCCGCCGCAACAGCAACAACAACAGAACCTCAAGCGGATGCTAGCGAAGCCAAGCCGAAAACATAAAATTAAGCTGGCCACGCCAAAAACCCAAAATGTACGTACGAGTAATCGTATTGCAACGCATACCGGCCTCATCGCCCCGCCGATATCAGCAAAAAAAAAAATGAGATGAATGCGAGCAAAGCCAAACCAAGCTGAGCCAAGGCATGGGCATATTATCCCAGCAATGAGGCCATGGACACTGCAATGCACTGCACTGCACTGGGTGTCTGTGTCTAAAGCCACGAGGACGAGGACCAGCTAAATGGCCAGTCAAACATGGAGCAACAAAAAACACCACAAAAATCTAGGCAGACACCACAGCCTCACATATCATCAGACTTTCCAAAAGACAATGGTCCAAAAGCTGGACCATAAGCCGGAATCAGGCTTTCTCTGTTGGTGTTGTAGCTGTTGTTGGCTGCAGCTATTGTTGTCGATTTTTTGGCGTTTTTTTTTCTTACCAATCGAAGAAGACAACCCCCCCCCCCTAAAATCCCGAATATCCAGGCATTATGCTCGCTGCTCCCCCACGCAGTTAATATGGTTAAAAGGGTATTTTTGTTTCACTCAAACAATTTCCTCTCCATTCCATTTACGCGGCAGCCGTGCATAGCAATCAGTTGCATGTGAAATTTGAAATTTAATAGGTTCCATATGAAATTGTAGCCTTTAGCAACAGCTGTTGCGGACTCACATGGTCATTGGCTGCAAAAAAACATAAATATGTATGTACGTATGTATGTATGCATAGTGCAACAATAGCTGAAAGGCCAGATCCACCCAAAAGGAAAGAAAACTGCGAAATATGAAATGATAGATAAACAAAGAAAGAAATTGATTGTGAGGCAAGCAAAATGGTATAATAGGGAAATTTTCTCGATTCATTGTTTTGCACAGTTTGTTGATATTGAATGGCCAGAATGGTCCACATATAAGGACTATGTGAGGTAGGTAGCCTCACCTCCAGTTAGACAATCTATAATGTAAATATTCATAATTGAATGTGGTCTAGGGTTTAAGGTAGAATATTTTTATTATTATTTTTCATATTATTTTATTTTAATATTATTTATATTTATATTGGCAGATGGTGTTGTTTACCAGCAATTCATTGCAAAATTACAAACTTTTAAATATCATGAAGATATTTTATAACTTCCCATCTTAATCCTTCACTAAGAGTTAATTTTCTATTATTAGCATTAATAATAAATTTATATTTATTTTTCATTTCAGCTACACTGTGGAATATTTCAGCTCCGATTTACAAACTGGCTGGGTTATAGCAGCTCATCGGGTACCCGATCAACAAATAACGGTAAGTTTAAAAACTCAACACGACATTATGTATGAAAAATCTAGATACAAAATGATGTTGAGCCAGGAGAATATCCAAGTTCAAGGAAAATATTTAACATTTTAATATGAGAAATCAGGTCGAACTTTTACTCCGCAAAAGCCAATAAGAATAACACAAATCTGTCTCAAAATTAATGTATCCAGGTTGGACTTTTGGAAAACAATTGTTGTAGGTTTCAGTGGTCTTTAGCCAACGACTGGCTTTATCTCTCTCTCTCACTGATAGATAATTTCTCCTTTTAATTTCCAAAGGTTATGAATATTTTAATAATTTATTTGCATACTTCTGCGACACATGCAAAGGCGATATGGATATCAAAGGAAAGAGAAGAATACCTGTTAAAAACAAATTTTCGTTGTTAATGCTAAACTAAAAAAGATAGTAGCACGCAATTTAAAGTATTTTTAGCAGATAGTGACCTCATTCATTTGGTACCCATATCGATTTTGTGTGCCGAGCAGAAGTACGAATATAAATTATTAAAACATATAAATACATCCTTTTTTTCATATTTGCTCCCTTTTTTAATTTCCAAAGGATGTATATATTTCAATAATTTATTTTAAAACTTTTGCGAGCCATACAAGCATGATATAGGCATCAAATGAAAGAGAAGAATACCTGTTAAAAACACTTAAAATTTCAAGCTTCTGTATATATCAGTTTAACATTAACAAGCATTTTAAGTTTTCCCCCTTTTTTTATTATTTTTTTACTTTTTAATGGAGAAAATCTTAAATAATTGCTAAATCGTAACTAATACAGCTAGAGGCAAGCAATTTATAGTATTTTTAACAGATATTCTTCTCTTTCACTTAATACCCATATGCTCTTTGTATGACCAGCGAAGGTGTGAAAATAAATTATTAAAACATATACATCCATTTTTTGTCTTATTTTCGCCTTCTTTTTTCCATGATTTCCAAAGGATTTAATAATTTCTTTTCGTACTTTTCCGATTCAAAATCACATGATATGGGTATCACATGTAAGAGAATAATATATGTTAAAACTACTTCAAATTTAATGCTTTTATATGGATTAGTTTAGCATTAACAATCATTTCAACATGTCCTCCTTTAATTATTAATTTTTTACTTTTTAAGGGGGTAAATTTTGAAATGTTCATTAATGTTAACTAATCACGATAGAAGCAAGCAATTTAAAGTATTTTTAGCATATAATTTTCTCTTTCATTTCATACCCATATCACCTTTGTAAGACCAACACAAGTACGAAAGTAAATTATTAAAACATATACATTCACTTTTTCATTCGTTAATATTTTCTCGCTTTTTTTTAATTCCAAAGGATATAATATTTTTTTCGTACTTTTGTGATTCATACAATCTCAATATGGGTATCAAATGAAAGAGAAGAATATCCTTTAAAAAATACTTCGAATTTCAAGCTTCTATATGTATTAGTTTAGCAGTAACATTCATTACAAGTTGTCCCCATTTGTTTACTCATTTTTTTACTTTTTAAGGGGGAAAATCTAAAATAATCGTTAAAGCTAAACTAACACAACTAGGGGCATTCAATTTAAAGTATTTTTAACAGATATTCTTCTCTTTCCTTTGATACCCACACCGTCTTTGTGTGCCTCGCAAAAGTAGAAAAATAAATTATGAAAAAATCTATATCCTCTGGAAATTAAAAGTACTGTAAAAAGGAAATTAAAAGTACTGTGATGAATCGGCATAGGAATCCTTGTGATCCTTAGATTTTTAGTACAGGATGTGTTCCGCAATATTATTTGAAACACTACGAGTTACATTTTTGTTGAACATTTCAACCCTCTAGCTCTTCAATATATAGGGGTCTTTTTGGTACCTTTTGTGAAAAAGGGTAAAGAAACACCCTAAAATAGAAATTATTGTTAATGCTAAACTAATACAGATAGAAGCATGCAATTTAAAATATTTTTAACAGATATTCTTATCTTTCATTTGATACCCACATCACATTTGTGTGCCCCGCAAAAGTACGAAAATAAATTATGAAAAAATCTATATCCTCTGGAAATTAAAAGTACTGTAAAAAGTACTCATTCCAATGATGAATCGGCATAAGAAACTTTGTGATCCTTGAATTTCAAGTACAGGATGTATTCAAACACTACGAGTTACATTTTTGTGGAACATTTTAACCCTCCAGCTCCTCAATATAGGGGTCTTTTTGGTACCTTTTGTGAAAACGGGTAAAGAAACACCCCTAAATCAGGGCTGTAACGGGTCAAAATATTCTACAAAAATATTTGCCATAAAATTCTACTCTATGTATTCTCTGAATATATAAAAACGCAAAATTTAACTTAAATGCCAGAAATATGAAAAAACTTAAAATTCATTTTAGGGTTAATTTCGTACTTTTGCGCAATCGATTAAATCCTGTGATCCTTACATTTTAAGTATAACATGTATTCGGCAATATTATTTGGAACACAACGATACACATTCTTGTGGAACATTTTAACCCTCCAGCTCCACAATATACTGGTCTTTTTGGTACCATTGGTGAAAAAGGGTAAAAACACCCCTAAATCAGGGCTGTAACGGGTCAACATATTCTACAAAAATATTTGCCATAAAATTCTACTATAAGTCTCTGAATACACCAAAACTCAAGAGTCAACTTAAATGTCGGAAATATGACAAAACTTAAAATTCATTTTGGGGTTAATTTCGTACTTTTTCCAAATTGGTTCGATGCTGTTCCTCGAAACTGAATTTAAGGAGGGGGGTGATGTGAATGGAGGAAATATTTTACTTTTAATTTTGTTCCTCAGTGTAATAAAAAATATAATTTTCCTATTTACATTAGGGTGTGCCCCGAAAATTAATTACTGCGGTCACCCCACCCCCCAGAAATGATGATTGGATTGTTTAATTGCGACCTGCAAAAAATTTCGTCCTGAAAACACCTCTAAAAATAATGCTTTTCCCGTGTATTTTTTTGTTGCCTTTTTGTCCAAATTATTTTTGTGAATTAATAGACCCTTGGCAGCACTTTAAATATAAATTTTGATTCTTGTCGTAGAATTGGTCGTATCATTGGACGTTTATATTGCATTTTTGTGGATTTTTAAGAATATAAAAATAAAATAATAAAATAAATAGAAGGAATCAATACCTTTCGAATCATGCCGAAATGATGAATATCGGACGAAAAATGACGTCACTGACTCCATTTTTGTGAAATAATTTAATACAGGAGATGGATTTTCAGAGCCAACATGTTGGAACTCTTTTTACAAAAATAAACGCTGCGGCGTAAATTTCCATCCGATGTTCATCATTTAGGCATCATTCGAAAGGTATTGACTGCAGCTATTTAATTTTTTTTTTGTAATATACTACCACCAAATACGAAAAAGTTTCCAGTTGTCACTGTGAGAATCCACAATAAAATTCTATAAATGCCCAATAATTCGTGCAATAAGTTAGTCTAAGACAAGAATAAAAATTTATATTTAAAGTGCTTTCACTTCACTATATATTTCAGAAAGAAAATAGACAAAAAATGCAGCACAAAAAAATTACACGGGAAAAACATGATTTTTAGGGGCGTTTAACTCACAGACGGCTTGGTCTAGGAACGAAATATTTTATAAATCATCATTAAACAATTAAAAAATTTTTTTTGGGAAATTGCTTTTCCATTTGTATGGACGGCGACCCAGCCTAATGTACATAGACCCTGTCACAAGCGGGGATGTAGAAAATTTATTTTAACAAAGACCTAGAGTCATAGAGACTGAGCATATGGGAAAATAAAAAATATATACAATAGATGTCCTTATAGTATTATTGGCAAATTGGAATATTCAGCCAAAGGTTTAAGATTTAATTTTTTTCTCACGTCATACTCAGTCTTTATGCTTTTAGGTCTTTGATTTTAAAATACAACTTCTTTTACAACATCTTTTTTAATTAACTAACATCGACAGGCGTTTTAGAAATTGTGTCCTAACCTAGGTTTTGAATAATATTTTATTAAAAAAAGTGATGTCAAATTCTAACCACCTTTTGCCACTCGTGTTAAATTAAAGAGATTAAATTCCCACCGATAACTAACAACTTTACAGGGAAAATATTTCATACCTTGCTAACTATAGCACCAGCCAGCCAACAGTTATTGCCAAAGTTTCTCGTGTATATGAATTTGGAGGAGAGAACAAAAAAAAAATATAAAAACTGAAAAATAGTCTCGTTTTGCTTTTGACAAACTTTATTTTTGCGTTACGGCTTCAAACAATACGTTTTTTTCGTGTGAAAGCAGTCCTGCCCGTAAAAACTTTATGCAATTAAAAAACTATTGTAAATGTTGACTATAGCCAGTGTATAAACGTTTTCAGCACACACACACACAACACACACTCTGATTTTTTCTTTTCCTGATACTGAATATTCTCTTTTTTATTTGCAGATTTCTGGCTTAAAGCCGGCAACGGCATATGTGTTCTTGGTACGTGCCGAAAACTCTCATGGATTATCAGTACCTTCGGGATTATCGAATGTGATAAAAACGCTGGGCACCGAATCCGGTACAGTGCCGCCAAGTGAGATATCCGAGGCTCGTGTGGTATTAAGTGGCAAGGTAAGTCAGAGACTCAAAAATGCTTCATATATGGTTTTTGGTATGTGCAACAAACAAAACAAAAGAGATGGAGTAACATTGGAACATGGATATTAGTTTTGGTAATTTCATGCTGTCATAGTTTTTCTGACATTTAACCCAGAAAATGGCGCCCTGCTGCAGCTTGACATCAATGGAAGTAAAGTATTGATGATGTTGCAGGTGGTGGAGGTGGTGATGGCTCTGGTTTCAGTGGCAGCAATTGTTTTGCTTGCATATGCATATCGTTATGGAAAATATTATGCACCGTTGCACGAGAGTGGAGGGAGGGCAACAAAAAAGGCAGCAGGTGCAACGACAGTTTTTTTTTGTTTTTCAACTTTTCGTGTTATTAATCACTGTAGGTTCAGTGAAGAGGCATGGACATTCATCACTATGTGTTAAATGTGAACTCCCTAAGGTCACATGAGAATTTTTTCCTTTCAAGGAAAGCCATACTTTTGGCCAAGCACAGTGGGCTATTTTGAGAATGAAAAAGGATAATGCCAACTTTCCTTTTTTCACTGTAGTAGGCTGGAGAGATATCGACACCAGTCATGATCACATGGTTTTTTTCCTTTCAAGGAAACCCATATTTGTAGCCAAGCACAGTGGGCTATTTTGTGAATGATAAAGGATAAGGCCAACTTTACTTTTTTCACTGTAATAGGCTGGAGAGATATCGACGCCAGACATGATCACATGATTTTCTCCTTTCAAGGAAACCCATATTTGTAGCCAAGCACAGTGGGGTATTTTGTGAATGATAAAGGATAATGCCAACTTTACTTTTTTCACTGTAACAGGCTGGAGAGATATCGACGCCAGTCATGATCACATGGTTTTTTCCTTTCAATGAAACCCATATTTGTGGTCAAGCACAGTGGGCTATTTTGTGAATGATAAAGGATAATGACAACTTTACTTTTTCACTGTGCTAGGCTGGAGAGATGTCGACGATGATCACATGATTTTTTTCCTTTCAAGGAAACCCATATTTGTAGCCAAGCACAGTGGGGTATTTTGTGAATGATAAAGGATAAGGCCAACTTTACTTTTTTCACTGTAATAGGCTGGAGAGATATCGACGCCAGTCATGATCACATGATTTTTTTCCTTTCAATGAAACCCATATTTGTGGTCAAGCTCAGTGGGGTATTTTGTGAATGAAAAAGGATAATGCCAACTTTACTTTATCACTGTTATGCTAGGCTGGAGTTATGTCAATGCCAGACATGTTTCGTTTGTGCCGATATGCCACTTCGAAAAACCTGGGTTAGCCTTGTGATAGCATCACTTCCCTTTCCCTGTTTCACCCACAGCCCTGCCCCTACTTTCCGTTTACCATATTCCGTTTCCGGTTGTTGTTCTTTTGTTGATTTGCAACTCTAGTACAGCACAGCACCTGTGTCAATATTAACTCATATTTCTGCGAATGCAAAATGGAGCGAAACTGAAATAATAAAAGAAAAATACATTCCGGCAGGACATGGTAAAAAGGACATCGGAATATTTGCACTGCTGTTTGAAAAAACCCCCTTCCCCCCAAAAAAAAAAGAACAATCGCCAAAGAAACGTTTTTCAATTGGCCCAGAATGAATGGAACAATGAATACATTCATTCATGAATGAATGAACCAAAGAACGAACGAACGGAACGCAACGAGCAAATGTATGGCAAGAACGAATAGTTGCTGGCTGCACATACTCGACGAGCATCGTCGAATCAGCAATTGACCCAAATTTTAAATCTCGTTTTCAGCACAAAAAACATAAAGAACGCATACGGCAATAATGGCAGCAACAGACACGAAAAAAAAAGAAACAGAATTTATGCGTTTGTAAGTGTAGCGACACGGGGGAAATCCAGGGGAAACGGGGGCAAATGAGAAAATAAAGTGATTTATATGTTCGTGCAAAAGGTTGGGTCTAAGAACTCCCCATTCCCCCCCCCCAATAGAATTTATGGTTATTTTAAGGAAATATTTCAAAATCGTTGTTGTTACAAACTCACAAAACAGTCAGTACAACAAATGGCAGCAATTAAAACAATGCCGGAGCCATAGCCATAACCATAGCCATGGAAAATTGAAATTATAATTGGAAATATGAAATAAAGAGCAGAAAAACATAATAAGAGCTCAGCAGCAAAAGAAAATAAAGCTGAAGTATGGCACGGACGGACGGACGAATTGCATACAAATATAGTTGCTTGGCAAAAAGAAAAAGAAAACTAATGAGAAATGGCAACTTTCCCAAAAAAAGCAAATGGAAACTAATTGTATACAATTTCTTAGTATAGAAAGTATGATATTACAAAATAGACGAAAGTGATGATTGAAATGCACAAAGCAATGCTTTTGGTACATTTTCAATTAAACAAAAATTTTGGAAGAATTTTTTTCTGGCAAATAAAAATGGTTTCAAATTTACAAAGAGAAATCTGAAATTAATGGAAAAAGTCAAATCGAAAGTTAATTTTGTAAAGAAACTGGTAGAATCTATTTAGCAAAAATAATTCAATATTTCTCTGAAATTAGTAGAGAAAATAATGAAGTTTGATGTCTGATCTAGGGAGCGGATAATTAATAATAATTCCTAGTACTATTGTGCGTATAATTAATATGATTACATCACTGAAAGTAGATTTAAAGTTATTGAATTGAGAAATCTCAAACTGGTGGATTTCCTTGGATTTCAAATTTAGAGAGAAAAAAAGCAAATGGAAACTAATTGTATACAATTTCTTAGTATAGAAAGTATGATATTACAAAATAGACGAAAGTGATGAATGAAATGCACAAAGCAATGCTTTTGGTACATTTTCAATTAAACATAAAATTTGGAAGAATTTTTTTCTGGCAAATAAAGAGAAATATGAAATTAATGGAATTTCCGGGAGTGAAAAAGTCAAATCGAAAGTTAATTTTGCAAAGAAACTGGTAGAATCTATTTAGCAAAATTAATTCAACATTTCTTAGATATCGCTGAAATTAGTAGAGCATATAATGAAGTTTGATGTCTGATTTAGGGAGCGGATAATTAATAATAATTTCTAGTACTATTGTGCGTATAATTAATATGATTACATCACTGAAAGTAGATTTAAAGTTATTGAATTGAGAAATCTCAAACTGATGGATTTTCCTGGAACGAACAATTCAAATCAAAACTGAAAAATCTTTGAGGCTATATTTATTCAATATTTGTCTCATTACAAAATACTAAATAAAAAAAATAATAAGAAATAATTGTAGTCTGGTATAGTTATATATCTCAGCAACTACTTTATAATAGATTTTTCTGAAGTGTTTGGTGTGGTTTGATGTCTGATTCCGGGTAAGCGGGTAATTAATAATATTTATAAGCAGATTTTTGCGTATGATTAATATTATTACCAGATTGAAATTGTGAATAAATATATTGAGTGTAGATAGTTTCCAATTTAGAAAGAGAAATCTAAAAATCATTGATTTTTCTGAGGCGAAAAACTCAAGTCAAATCTTCATTTCGTCAGAAAACTGGAAAAATTTATGAGGCTGTATTAATTCATGGAGACGAAATAGTTCTAAACTGGTGCAGATCAAAAATCTAAGATACTGTTTAATAATAGATTTTTCATGTTTGGAGGAGTTTGATGCCGTATTCAGGGAGCGGCTAATTTATAATAATCATAAGTATAACAGTGCTGATTGATTGACTTATTTTGGAGCGAAAAACTCAAGTCAAAATTTAATTTCCTCATAAAACTGAAAAATATAATTCAATATTTGTCATGAGACGAAATGGTTGTAACCTGGTATAATTGGAAATTGAAAAAATAAACTATATATTATTTTTATTGGACATTTTAGTTGAGTTTGAAATCTGATTCCGGGAGCGGATAATTAATAATAATTATTAGCCCATGAAAAACTCAAGTCAAACTGCAAAATCTATGAGGCCATATTAATTCAATATTTGAAGGAGAGAAATTAGTTGTACTCTGGTGTAGATAGAGATCACAGAAACTGATTAGTAATAGATTTTTCTGAAGTTTTTTTTTGTCTGATATGAACCAGGGAGCGGCTAATTAATAATTATTATAAGCACACTTGTGCGTATGATTAATATTATTACAACACAGAAACTGGGAATAACGTTATTAAGAGTAAATATAATAATTCAAATCAACAAAGGACTGACTTGGGACTTAACTTTTTGTTGTAATATATTTTCGTAATTTTAAAAAGTATAAAAAATCGTTATTTTTATATAAAAAATATTTTTATTTTAAAAAATCCTCGATTTTTTTCTAGTTATTTTTTAACAACAAGTTCGCATGTAATTTTTTGGAAACGCCGTTTTAGAAATATAAAAAGTATTATAGGGATGTTTTTCTTTAAGCCGGGATAACAAGCTGCGATAACAAAAACGTTAATAAAAATTTAATTTTTTGCTCAAAATAAAAAAATTATTTTTTCACTTTGTCGCCAACTACAATATAAAAATATGTATCAAAAGAAATTTTCAAAAAATATTTTGTGTCGACTTTATTGGACTTAGCTTCGATACCCATCATTTTGACTTACACAAAATTATTTTTTCAATTTTTTTTAACATAATTTTTTATTTTGAGTGAAATTTTAACATTTTATTTAGGTTTTTGTTATCGCAGCATAGTTATCCAGTCTTAAAGAAAAACAGCCATTATATTATTGAATTCAAAAATTTAGATATAAAAGAATCCTTTCATTATTTTAAATCTAATGTTTTAAACTATTTAAAAATATTAAAAAACATTAATTATTATTTTAATTAGACATTTATTTTTTTAATACTTTGAATTAAAAAATATATTTTTTTATTTTTTTTCTAAAAATATTCTATCTAAAAAATATTCTATCTATCTATTTTCTGTTGTAAATCACGTTGACTCCGCACTAAAACGTCCCAATAATTAACATTAATAACAAAAATCCGTTTTTTACTTATTCATATTTTTTTCTAAATATTTCAAAATATTTCGTAATGTTCTGTTATATTGTTTAATTAATTTATTTTTAACTAACTAACGCTCCGTAATATTTTTGCTTAGATTTTGTCTTTCAAAAAATTTCCTTATTTAGAAGCGGAAAATTTTTTAGTAAAAAATATCGTTTCGCAACAAAGCTGAAAAATCTATAAGGCCAAATTAAATCAATAGTTGTAATGGAACGACTCATAAACTGCTTTCTAATAGATTTTGCTAAAGTATTTTTATAATAATTATAAGTACACTTGTGCGTATGATTCATATTATTACAACATTGAAGTGGAAACAAAGTTATTAAAGGGCGTAGAATAATTTAAATCGACAAATGACTGGCTGTTTTCAAGAAGAAAACTATTAAGTCCTATTAATAGGTTGCTTCCCAAAAAAGTTCGTGCTGTCTTCACAAATGACCAAATCCATTTAAGCAAAAACATTGTGCACACATTTTTTTTCCAAATTCCATTACTTCTACAAGAAGGTCCATTACATAGACATTAATCCATGGAATTTCTCCACCTGGGCCCTGTGTTTTCTTGACTAAATCGTCAGCTATTACAAAATAAAATAATGTATTATTTTATCTAATTTGTAATGGGGTTTTTTCGCACTTTTTATAAAAAAAGAAAAAATCATAATTTTTTAAAAATTCGTTTGCGCCTATAAAAATTGTCATAACTTCTTCCTTTTCTCCATAGATCTTTTACGTGTAAATATTGTTTTCTGCGTTAGGATGTTATCTATTATAAAATAGAGAAAAACTATTTTTTTAATTTTTTTTTTCTTTTTTTTGATGATTTTTTTTTGGTGTCAGCAATTATTTGGAGACTGTTCCTAAACCACTATTTCTATGTGAAAGTGAAATTTGCAACATTTGTAGCCATCATAATTACCTCTAATTGAACATATCGGCGACCGAAATCAGACTTGCACTTCCAATATGAGAGTACAAATCCTTAAGATACCTTCGACGAAAATTGGAATTTTAGTAAAAAAAAAAATAAAAAATTATTTATCCATAAAAATTTTTAAATACAATATTTTCCATAAAATTTTAAAGAAATATACATAAAATTAAAAATATATAAATAAAATATACATAAAATTACAAATATATGTTTATATTTTAATATTGTTTTCGAGTTTAGAAAGCTTAAATACTTCTGAAATCACTTTTAATATTATAATATATTTGTATATTTTTATGTTTATATTTTCCGAAATAATATATATCTCATCGGCAAAATTTTCCTTGCCTAGTGTTATCATTTAAAATTCCCCACCCCATCTCCCGCAATGGATGCCTTTCACTTTACCCACAACCATATAACTCATAATGTTCGCTGATTGAGACAAGCACCCAAAATTCAGATGGCAAATTTCCATCTGAATATGACACATTTCGGCAACATATGAAGATTTATTGTTGAGTATAGTAACCTTATTTTTACTATATGTATGAAAATAACTTTTGTACTAAAATTCCATTCAACAAAATTTCGAAAACATTTTTTTGCGCTCCCAGTCTTTTCAATGCCGAAGAATCCTTGCCATAAATTGCCCGCACCAAAAGAGAAAACATAATTCTGTTCGCCTTTTTTAAGGCATAAAGGGAAGGGGGGTTTCAAAAATATGTGAAAAGGGCATCAAATCATCGTAATAACCTTCTCTTCTGCTCTGCCAAGAACTTTCACTATGAATTCCGTGTGTGTTTTGTGCCACACACACAATTCATATTTTTCCAGTGACTGCTGGGGAAACTGTTGAAAATTCAAGACATTATAGGGTGCTGTATGGAAATGCCAGCAAAAGAAATAACAGGAGGGTGGCTGGCTGGCTGGCTGAAAAAGTGAATGTAGGAAGGATATGAAGAAAATGAAAGAATCAAGAAAATTTATTGTGTGAATAATTTTATAAATCGAGCAATATGAAGAATAATGTGAATAACAACACCTTATATCAGCAACAGCAGCAGCAATAGGGAAATGAGTACGACACCGACTGCCTCACATGCTTAAACACATATAGTCTGGAACATGTGTATGTATGTATATATCATGTATGGTTTGCGTGTACGAGGTGGGATTGAAGAATATTCAACATTAGCACAGTAACATAAAATAGGAAATCATAAAAATTGTTATGGCTCCCAAAACTCCCAAAACTACTGAAGCTATTTTTAGAAAATGTAAGGAGAGATTAGAAAAAAATGAAAATTTTAGAAATGGTTATAACCCCAAAAATACTAAATGTTCCAAAATTTTAAGGGTAGATAACTGGAAATAAATTAGAAATGTATGGTCAACACGTGATTGAATTATAACTGAGTACAAAAGATGGAAATCTAAAGTTTTGGCACTCATGAAAAATCCATTTCAGAATCCAATAGGTTGTATGATTAATATTATTAATTTATATTACTCATACCACATGCTGTACTCCGTCCATATTTATAAATTAAGTAGCATAGTAAGAGTAAATTAATTTATATATTAAAAAGATAATTAATTTTTAAATCTTCTTGCAGAATATATATGTATGGGGCAAATAAATAAAACTAATCATCTTTTAAATAAAAATATGTTATTTTCTACTGCGACGATTTTTAGAAAATCTATTGCAGGATTGTAAGAAATTTATGATCACAATATTTCCATAATGATTCAACTGCTACAGGGTACTAAAGATGCAAAACTGAAAAGATACAATTCAGTTCATAGGTTGTATGATTAATATTAATTATTTATATTACTCATACCACATGTAGTACTCTGTCTATATTTATAAATTAATTGGCATTTAAAAAGAGTAAATAGATTTATTTTGAAAAAAGGGCGTATATAATTTTTTTAATCTTCTTTCACAATAAATACGAATTTCCGAATAAATAAAAATAATCATCTGCTAAAACAAAATATAAAATCATTTATTTTATTTATAGGTTGTATGATTAATATTATTTATTTATATTACTCATACCACATTCAGTACTCCGTCCATATTTATAAATTAATTAGCAAAGCAAAGATGGGAAGGATGTACTTAATTTTTAAATCTTCTTGCAGAATATATATGGATGGGACAAATATATGAAACTTATCATCTTTTAAATAAAAATATGTTATTTTCTACTGCGACGATTTTTAGAAAATCTATTGCAGGATTGTAAGAAATTTATGATCACAATATTTCCATAATGATTCAACTGCTACAGGGTACTAAAGATGCAAAACTGAAAAGATACAATTCAGTTCATAGGTTGTATGATTAATATTAATTATTTATATTACTCATACCACATGTAGTACTCTGTCTATATTTATAAATTAATTAGCATTTATATACAGAGTAAATAGGTTTATTTTGAAAAAGGGGCGTATACATTTTTTTAATAATTTTAAATAATAATTTTAATTTTAATAATAATTAATAATTTCAAAATAAATACCAATATCCGAATAAATAAAAATAATCATCTGCTAAAACAAAATATAAAATTATCAATATTATCAATCATTACATATCCTAAACTACCTCAGTAATTTTTCGCAAGAGTAATGAGAGATTGTAGTAAATAAATTAAAGAAATTTTGACTGCACTCATGAACATATTCTATTTCAGACCTTACGTTGTATGATTAATATGAATTATTTCGTATTACAGTACTTCGTTTATATTTAATTATTAATTAGCATTTTGAATGGGTAAAGGAATTTATATATGAATGGGTCACGTACATTATTTCTAACTTTTCTTTTTGAATAATTGGAATTTTCCACATTAATAAAAATATTAACGCAAGTTTATTCGTTTTAACACAATGCTGACCAAAACTGAAAATTCCAAAAAAATAGGATTACATTTTTCGATGTTCCACTATGGTTCTACATTTTTGTCTCTCTCCCGAAAGAATTCATAAATAGTGACCGCAAAACTATGAAAAGAAAAGATCAAATAATAAAAAAAAACAGTGACCATAATTTTAACCTCAAAGGAACAAGTTGCGAGGATTTTTCTTCCATTTTAAATATGTTGAAAGGACTTTTTAGTAATTCTACCACCGCAATGCTTCAGAAAATCAGCCAAAACTCCACTCTTTGCTTTATGGGATTTGTTCAAATCCTACAGCTTTCATAATACAGGCATTATTGTAGTTATAATCAATTTTGTCAATAAATAATATTACTCATACGCACCGTAGGATTTATTAACGAATGACTTCCAGTTAGACATTTTCAGTCGATTTTGAATATAAAATTAAATTTAGCTGTTAAATCTACCCTCGTATGTTTGCATTCCACCCCTTACCAATAAGTCTTCTTCCCCTTTGGCTACACTTTCTGTTTTTTTTTTGCTCGGTTTAAGATTTGTTGTATGATTCTTTGTATTTTCTGTACTAAGAATAAGGCTAAATTTGCATTTTAGCTTAATTTGGTAACAGACACACACATACATATACGCGCATTTAACCAGACTTAGACTTATGTATGTGTGCGTTAATAAAGAAGTGAAGGGGATAAAAGGGCCCTATACAAGGCCTTCAAAGAGAAAGTTTTCGAAATTTCAATTAATATTTATTTACAACTAACTAAGTAAGATCTCTAAGACTTCCTATTCGAAAAAGGTTATTCTTTCCGTATTTAATAGCTTGGCTTTTATACACAGAAGGAGGCCATAAAATTCAACTAAAAGATCAATCAAAATATCAATTACAGTCAATCTGCACTTCCAATACAAAAATACATCAAGAGTTGCTTACAATCGCATTATAATTGTTCAACAATTTTAGCTTTCATAATTTGCGAATTATTTCTATTATTTTTAAATTGTATCAATAAGTAATATTAATTATACGCACTGTAGGTATTTCTTAAAACGATCTATGTTGAAAGACTTCCTCAGCCCTATGCAGTCGTTTTTGAAAAATAATTTGAATGAATCCATATAAAAGATAAGTTCATTGATTAAACTAGCAAATGTCGGTAGCTGCTCAGCAATTGCATTGTATATTCTATGCCTTTGTCTCTCTATGACGGTTCTACATCTTTGTTTCGCTTTCGAATATTCAAAGTGACCTGAACTTCATTTCCAATGGAACAATTTGTGAGGAGTTGGCTGTGATTAATATATAATATTTGGAAAATATGTATGTGTTCATATAATAATTTTGATTTTTTTAGTAATTTTCCCACCACAAGGCTGCAGATAATCGGTCAAAACTTCTCCATGTGGTTTATGGAAGTGTTAATAATCACTTGACATTTGTTTGAATCTTATAGCTGTAATAATTTGGACGATATTGTTGATATAATAAATTATATCAATAATTAATATTAATTATACGCACTGTAGGATTTATGTAAACAATCTTTAATGAAAGACTTCCACAAACATATTCAAAAGATTTTGAATTTTACTGAATCTATTCAAAGCCGTCTGTTATAATTCCCTATTAAGTTTAAACGAATGTCGGTAGCTCTCCATTATTTTCATTGTATAATTAAGTGAGCTTTTATCTCTCTACATTTTTGCCATTCTTCCGAAAAACATCTTAAATCCAAAGAGAGAAGAATTTCAACACAAATAGAATAATTTGAGAGGACTTGAAGATAATGAAGATAATAATATAAGGATTTTGCAGTCATTTTTCGCACTACATTGCCTCAGGTAATAATTCAAAACTACTCTAGGTGGTTAATGGATGTCTTAGTAATCACTTGACATTTTTTTGACTCTCATAGCTTTTATAATTTGGATGTTATTGTCGGTATAATAAGTTTTATCAATAATTAATAATAATCATACGCACTGCAGGATTTATTACAACAATCTTCAATGAAAGGCTTCCCCAAACATATTCAAAAGATAATTCAAAATCTTTTGAATCAGGTAATAAGTCAAAACTATTCTAGGTGGTTTATGGATATCTAAAAAATCACTTGACATTTTTTTGACTCTCATATAATTTATAATTTGGACGTAGTTATTCCTATACTAAATTTTATCAATAATTATCAATGAAAGGCTTCCCTAGATATATTCAATCGTTTTTGAATTAGATTTTGACTGATTTTATATAGAACAGTCTGAGATAATTCCCTAGTTAGTTTAAAATGTTACAGCAGTTTTGTTTTGAAGACATAATAATTTCTGACTGACTCCTTTGTCGAAATTGTCAGGGAGATAGCTGATTTTGAGTACCAGAATTTGCAGAAGAATTTTATAGAGTTCTTTCATTGAATATGTTACAAAATATTTCTCCCTAATACCTCTAAGTTGAACGCCTTGTTTCGTCCGCCTCTGGGTATGTCTGTGGCTGAGTGTGTGTTCTTTAGTCTCATATATTCATATGAGTTTTTGGCCTGGCCTGGAGTATGTATGTGTTACACTGCATTAACAATGATTGATATTACCACTTAGCAAGGCTCAACACCCCTGCAACCAAGCAGCAGCAGCAGCAGCCACCGCCACCCTCTTCCAGCCAGGCCATTGATTATATGGCTACACACTTCTTAGTGTTATTGCTTCTTGCTGCTGCTGGCTTTGGCTTTAACATTAGATTCTCTCGTTGGCCTAAAGCATATTTTTTCATCATATTGCCGCTTCTGTATTGTGTATCGTATTTATCGCAACACATACACATATCTTGCTTTTTTGTGGGCTGTTTAATATATATTTATTCGCAGTTCTTCCCAGGCCATGATGGGAAGGCAACGACCCGATCCGGTCTTCTTTATCAAATGAAGCCAACAAATTTCTTTTACTTCCTGCATTCCTGGTCTCTGCGAGTTATTTAAATTTATTGAAGCATAAGCACACACACACACAACAATACAACACGCCTTTGTAGTAAATGGCGGAAGAAGGAAAAAAAAAGATCCCAAAATTACACGAAACGAAATAGCTTCGAAGGCCATCAATTTATCGATTTATTGCCAACACTTTCTCGTGGCCTTTTTTCTTCCTCGTCTTCGCCGTCGTCTTGTTCGGCTTTAGACACTCCCATCTTTTGGGGTTAAACGTGAAAGTGAAATTTGTTTCTATTTATCTTACAGCCTCCGGAAAATTGCTCAGTTCAGTTTGTTTTTGTTTTGTGTTCAAGGCTTCAAGGAATTATGTTTTGCCAATCGTTGCCTTTATGCCTTGCCAGTGCACCCTTACTTACTCTTACTCTTGGCATGTAATAATCATTCGTTTCGTTCAGGGGATTTGTGAAATGGCCTTCGCAACACACGCGAGGAAATTATTCGAAACGATTTTCGATTATTTATTTCACTTTGGTTTTGCCCTGCAAAATTCCGCACCGAACACGAAAATCAATGAGCCCTTCACAGGATATATTTAGAATAATATTTTGTAATATTTATTAGAGAAATATGCGTAAAAGCCATGCCAAGGAATGCGCCGAAGAAAAAAAGTCATTAAGAAAAGGCAGAAGACACGAACAACTTAGATTAATCATACGCCATAAAGAATTATTATTTTCTTTAAAATTGCACAAAAATATTGGAAAATATTGGAAAATACCGCGACTGTATTTTCGAGAGGGGATTATTGGTTTAGGAGTGATATTTATCATAATAATAATAATTAATATTAAGCATACGCAAGGGGAATCGCTTGAAATAAATATTAATAATACTCATACGCCTGGGTGGACAAAATTGTGGAAATATAGAGACACCATTACAAGTTGGGAATATGTCGAACATATTTGCATATCTGAGACATTCTGTCTTTGAAATTGACACTCGATTATAAGTTCATATATCCGGGAACCTTAGCAATAAATTCATTGTAATATATTGGAATTAATTAGGTAAGGTTAATATGTGAGAAGGGAACACAATAAAATAGAAAAAGGATGTTGTTTGTATCATTCCGGACACATCTCCAGACTCAGATTGTCTCCCAAAAATGAATTAACTTCTTTGCGTGTTTTTATAAGAATTTTGAATGTTTGTGGGGATTTTTTCCAACGACATGACAGCAGCCAAACAGCCAAAATGATAATATGTGGCTGATGGAAGTGCAAACAATCATTTTAGATTTGTTCAAACAATTTGGTTTCCATAATTTGCGAGTTATTGTTATTATAATCAATTTTATCAATAATTAATATCAATCATACGCACTATGGAATTTTTACAGAACTATGTAATGAAATACTTCCACTGTCATATTCAATCTATTTTTGTATTAGGTTTTGCTTGAATTCATATAAAACAGGCTGGGGGATAATACCCCAGTTAGTTTAACCAAATGTCGGTAGCTCTCCAGTAATTTCATTGTTTAATTTTCACACCACATTACCTCAGATAATCGTTCAAAACTCCACTAAGAGATTTATGGAGGTGCTTAAATCCAAAGAGACAAGAATTTCAAACCAAATAGAATAAGTTGAGAGAATTTGAAGATAATAAATGATATCTGTTATCATATAAGGATTTTGTGGTAATTTTTCGCACATCATTGCCTCAGATAATCGGTCAAACTTTCGCTAAGTGATTTATGGAGGTGTTAATAATCATATTATAATTTTTCAAAAATTTTAGTTTTCATAGTGTAGACGTTATTGTTGTTATAATCAATTTTATCAGTAATTAATTTTTAAATTTATTAAAACAATATTCAATGAAAGACTTTCTCAGTCATATTCAGTCGATTTTAAATAAGATTTTGTCTAAAGACATATACCACAGTCTGTGATAAATCCCTAGTTAGTTTGTCCAACTGGTGGTAGTTGATCAGCACATGCATTGTATTTACATATTCAACGCCCTTAACTCTCTTACTTATGTCTTCGTATAAGAATTTTATTTGTTTAGTAATTTTTCCACAACTATGCTTTAGCTAATCGACCAAAACTCCAATATATATGGTTTATGGAGGTCATCAAAATTACATGCAATTTTTTCAACTCTTACAATTTTCATAATTAGGACATTATTATTGTTATAATAAATTTTATCAATAATTAATATTAATTATACGCACTCTAGGATTTATTTATACAAATCTCAATGAAAGTCTTCAGCAGCCATTTTCAAACCATTTTGAATTAGATTTTGACTGAATTCCTACAAAAAAGACTCTGATGAGTCCCGAATTAGTTTAACCAAATTGTGATATTTTTATTAAGCTGCTCAGCAGTTGCATTACATGCCTTTTACTCTATTATGATGATTCCACCTTCGTGACCCTCTTTCGAAAATTCTCCTAAATTTAATCAATCAAGCTTTACAGACCCCTCGGGATAAGTTGTGGTGTTCTATCTACCATTCTTAAAGGGTATCTGGAAAAGACTGCACTATATAGTTTCATTTGTTCCTTGATTTTTTGTATTTTTCCCACCACAATGCTTCAGATAACTCCTCCGAAACTCCTTTATGTGGTTTGTAGAGGTGTTAATAATAACTAGATATCCGTTCAACTGTTATAATTTTCATCATTTGGGAGTTATTACTGTTATAAACAATTTAATCTATAATTAATATTAATCATACGCACTGTAGGATTTATTAAAATAATCTTTAATATACGACCTCCCCCCAGCCATATTCAAACGATATTGAATTAGATTTAGTTTGAATCCTCATAAAGTAGACTGTAATAATTCCTTAATCAGTTTAGCAAAGTTGTAAGAAGATTTGCGTGCCTGTTCAACAAGAAATTTTATAAGGAAATGTGTCTTTATCTAATTCATCTGTTTGTCACTCGTTTGAATTTCGACCTCAAAGAGGTCTGTCGTTGCTACCTGGTACCTGGTAACGATAATACATTATCGACTTTTAATTTTTGAATTGAAACTTGTAAACTTTAATTTTAAGTTTCGGGGATAAATGAAATAAACAAATTTTGTTTAGCCCACCTTTATTCTTTGTATATTTTTTTTTATTATTCTGCACAGACTGCCTTCAGGACTATATGGACTTCCTTTTTAAATTTTACACATCCGGATATCTTTAATTTTTTTTCGTTTTGGCAACTTTAAGCAGACACATTTTAATATTCCTTCCCTATGCATTGTATATTTACATTGCGCTGAGACCTCTCCTTTGTCCTCCCCCTTCCTGCTTATGTAATCATTAAGCGCTGTTTCGGAATATAAAGTAAAAGTATTCTCAACTGACTGTTTGGCCATGATGGAAACAACGACGAGGGCTTGTTGGGGGGATACAAAAAACAAAAACATGAAATTTCATAAACCTCTGCGAACCAACCTACAACAACAACAGAAAAAAACAAACGAAAGATATGGAAAAAATATGAAAACACTTCAATTGCTGAGCCGAGAACAAAATAATAACGAGATGTCTGAACAACAAGGAGAACGTGCGGGGAGGGGAGGGGCAAGAAGAGGTAACAATACAAGGAGTACAACAACACACTTTACAGCACATAAACAGGACCCTTGACTTCCATTATGAGGATTTCGTTGCGAGCTACGTTGGGTTCTTTTTCTCTGTTGAGTAAATTTTGAAGAAATTGCCAGAGGAGAACGAGAGAAAATGAAGACAAGAATGCTTAAAAGTATTACAAGGAATTTAAGGAACGAAGAAAAACAATCAATATTTAACAGTATAAAAAAACGAAAACAAGCATCTTCACGAAAATATTACAATTTTAAATGAATTCTTTGTGAAAGTGGAATATTTTTTATTTTTTTTTTTTTTCATTTAAAAGAAATACCTTTTCTTTTGACCTTATGCAACTTAAACTGTTTTCCACTTTGACGAAAGCAGAGATATACAGAAAAAATATCATCCTTGGCAAATATCTTCATGTAATTTTAAGCGACGGAGAGGAAGTAAACAGACACAATCAATAGTTGAAAGACAAGCAGCTAAAGTCTAGGGGAAAATAGACGGCTAGACAGACAGCCCAAGAAAGCACTAAACCATAAGATAGACATCCCTGTACGACAGACAATCAACAGACATCAAACAACAACAAGAAGAAAAAAAGAACACTAACAAATGGCAACAACATCGTAAGGCAGCACAGCACAGCAAGCAATTTCAAGCGTTAATAAAAATATTGAAACTGACATTCAAAGTCTGCCCAAGGAAAAAAGGCTTCTCGTCCTCTCTTGCAACAGACAGCCTGGGTTTGTAAACTAAACACGCACTTTAGATAGAGTTGTGGTGGCCTGATCCTTGCTCGGCACGGTTTGTTACATTAGAATGCCTTTTGCTTCTACTTTATTTCTGCACTACAACTGTAACAACTTGTTAAAGTAATTGGTTTACTTTGCCACTGTTGTTGTTGAGCTTTCATGGCTCAAAGTTCATAAATCTGTAATAAAATAATGCTAAAGCATATGCAAATTGTTTGACGATGCCCTAAAGTAATATGATGTAGTCCGGGGCGAATGAGTGATACTATTTGCATTTTAAATAACTCATACGGCATGGTGGGGGGATCGTATAAGTAATATTATTTGAATTGGAAATTACTCAAAACACATAGTGTTGGTTAAAGGCATAGGAGAGAAGGAAGGAAGGAGAGAAGGAATGTTTTTATAATGCAATAACCTTAATGCTTTAAACATGTTAACGAATATTTACCTGCAAGGACTTTTTTCCGGGTTTAACCAGAAAAACGATATTTTGCTAAAGAAAAAAATCTGTGGGAAGTTTACCACGAACGTTCAGTGATATCATTTGCATTTTAAACAGCCCAAGTCAAGTTATGGTTAATTATTGCTGACTGTGGACTGAGCCGAAGAGGTCGTGGAACCAGAAAAAAAATGTTTCAAATACCATATATACGTGATACAATACGTTGTATATAAGAGAACTGTGTATTCAGTATTCCATTTTCTCTTTTTTACAGGACTTTTAATTTCCAAAGGATATAGATGTTTTAATAATTTATTTTCGTATTTGTGAAAGCCACAGAAAGGCGATATGGGTATCAAATTAAAGAGAAGAATATCTGCTAAAAACACTTCAAAGTTCGTGTTTCTTTCTGCACAAGTTTAGCATTAACAACCATTTAAATTTGCCCCTTAAAAAGAAGAAAATAATAGACTTTAACTATTTAAATTTAAAATAGTTGTTAATGCTAAACTGAAAAAGCTAAATGCATGAAATTAAAAGTATTTCTAACAGATGTCCTTCTCTTTCATTTGATATCCACATCGCCTTTGTATGGCTCACAAAAGTAGGAAAATAAATTAGTTAAACTTCTATATACTTTGGAAAAAAAAGTTCTGAAAATAAAGAAAGATCAGCAAATGGAAAATTTAGAATACACATTTTCTACATATTATCTCTAGTTTTATTTGTATACTATCTTGTTCGGCTCCAATGAAAAAAATGTAAAATTTTCCAACTGCGTTATAAAGAAAACTAAAAATAAAAACAAATAAAAATTATACGAAAAAATAACAAACAGGTTTTATAAATTTTCGGCCCCTCTAAAAACACTGAAGAATACAAAAAAACTCGCAGGGTTCTAGCAACGGATTCAGATAGATAAGGTAAAAAAAGAATATACGTGTATGGGCGTTATGAGAATTTACATATGGTGCTCATTTTAGAAGGGGTCTATATTTCCCCTTTTTTACACATTCTTATAATGAATCGGTATAGGAATCCTTATGAGCCTTACATTTTAAGTACAGGATGTGTTCAGCAATATCACTTAAAACACTATGAGGAACAAGTTTGTGGAACACTAACCCTCTAGCTACTCAGTATAAGTGTCTTTTTGATCCCTTTTGTGTAAAAGGGTAAAAACATCCATAAAACAGGACTATAACGGGTCAAAATGTTCTACAAAAATATTTGCCATAAAATTCTACCATAAATCTTTGAATACACCAAAACGAAGAAATTAACTTAAATATGTCAAAACGTAACAACCATTTTATGCTTAATTTTGTACTTTTCCGAATTGCTGCTAAATGTAGTGATCCTTACATTTTAAGTACAGGATGTGTTCAGAAATATTGCTGAAAACACTACAAGGAACATTTTAGTGAAATATGTTAACCCTCTATCTCCTCAATTTAGGGGTCTTTTTGGTCCATTTTGTGCAAAAGGGTAAGAACATCCCTAAAACAGGGCTGTAACGGGTTAAAATGTTCTACAAAAATATTTGCCATAAAATTCCACTATAAATCACTGACAGCACCAAAACTCAAACCTTATTTAAAATGCCAGAAATTACTCAAAACTTAACTCCCATGTTAGGGTTAATTTCGTACTGACCCAAAAATGTGAACTTTAGAGAGGTAGTGTGAATGGAAAAAATATTCTACGTCAAGTTTCACTATAAGTCACCGAACAAAAGAAAGCTGTAGCTGTAATATATATAAATAAAATATCAGTGCCAAGTTCGGATATTTAAACAAGAAATTATTTATTCCGTTTTCGAATTATTAAATAATTTGTTTTTTTTTTAGTAATTTTGCCACCACCAATGCTTCACTTAATTGGCCAAAACTCCTCTATATGGTTTATAGTACTGTTAACAGTCACTTGCCATTTGTTCAACTCGTATAGCTTTCATAATTTTGCGCTTTTTGTCGTTATAATCAATCATTTGTCAGTATTTAATATTAATCATACGCTCTATAGGGCTGGTTAAGACAATTTTGTAATTAATTGTGTAGTGATTTAAATAATATAAAAGTTTGCCTTTATCATGCCGGTATAGGACCATAGGATGTAGTCTATATCGGTTTGCCATTCCGCACTCTTAAAATATGCTTTGGGGTATACTTCGTATAAATTCTACCACTTTCCAGAATATTGATATACTCTGAGTAGTAGTGAAAAAATCTTTGTGATTTTTTTCGTTCTTGGACTATTAACTTTCTGATTTTTGTCCATGAATCTGAGTTGTGTAGGCCGTAGCACTTCTCGCAACAACCTATTTCATGGCAGAGCAAGTTATTAATTTTCAAAATTAAATTCCACAAATTTTGCTTACAAAGCCAAGATTGGGAAAATCTGGTAATATTTGACAAATTTAAAATCATAAGATTTAGACCATTTCAACTAGTAAAGACTGGAAAAGTTTCAATAATCTGGATATACATGGGTTTATCTTACTTATTTTAGATTTTAAGTTTACTGTTGTGGCCTTTAAATGGACTTTGGACACTTGGACTTTCCTGGTCCAGATCACCACTATAAATATTTTATTAAATAATTTTTATATTTATTTTTTGTATCTATTAAATATTTTTGTGTTTTGTATGTTTATGTATGTTTTTTCTCTCATGATTGTGGCTTTTTATTATTAAAAGGTTCCCCCTCCCCGTGTACTTCAGTATTTAATCAAGTTTTTTCCAAAATCCAAACAAAAATTAAGACATTTGTATCGACAAGTTTTCTTTGTGTTGAACCACCTCAAAACAGCGATAATTTAGTGCAACACATTTGAAAGTACAGAGTTCAATGCAGATAACGATATCCCCAGAAACGAAGAAAAAAACTGGGCAATCCACCTAACAACCAACCCACTTGCCAGCCAGCTAGCCAAGCTCTATCGATATCCACTCCACTCCAGCTTAGCAGTTAGAGCAAATGTAAAAAATTTGGAGTTTATCTGCGGAGCCAAACAAAATTCTAAAGATAACAAACAAATTTTCCTTAACTTCGAAGCATAAATTTGCTTTCTAGAGCACAGGCAACACGACTTTTTTTCGTTGTTGTTATTGTTGGCCAAGAAAACGAGCTGCAACTGTAAAGCAAAACCAAGCAAAAACTGACTTTATCACTTTGAAGCAGAACACAAACGGCCCACGCTTGCAGTCATTAACGCGATACGGCGAGTGGACGCAAATGCAACATTTAATACGTTTAATAAACAGCCAGCTTAAACATGCAACTCGTGTTGTTGCCTGGCCAAAAGCTCGGCTCGGCTCGCTAGGAGATATTGTAATGTTATGTTAATATTGTCACATACCACACGAACGCTGTTGGCCGGGGAAACGTCTAAAGATTGCCGGCGCTTGTTGCTGGTGTTCGAGCAACATGCATTTACGACGACGAGTACATGCAGATTTTGAATTTGTGGTAAATACTTTGTTGGCCGGGCTAAATATGGGTGTCTGGCATGTCCAAGACATGCTAGTAGGCAGGCAGGCAGACGGACGGATGGGTGGACAGACAAACAGACTTGTTTGGATGTTGGCTTTTATTCGGAGTTTATTTATTTTTGTTTGTTTCTTGCTTCCAATGTTTAGTGAGTGTTTGGTGTGTTTAAGCTTTTGTTTGGCCCCCTTCCCCATCTCTCCGTTTTCCACGACCCGTTTATCGTGTATGCAAATCTTTATGTGACACTTTTTGCTGCAAGTTGCAAATAATGCACACTGAGCTTAACAAACCAAATTGAGTTTTGAAAGTTATTTGGACTAGGCCAGAAACACAAAGTTTATTAATTATCTGGACGGGTTGTTTAAAAAGTAAATATCATAAATAAATAAGGTGTTAAACAATAAAGTTAACAAGGCAATAATGTAATTGGCTGCAGTTGAAATGAAGTGTTGGCCAACACATGCATTTCTTAAGGAGTAAATAAATAAGAGTATTGCCACCGGAGAATTAATAATCATAACCAAAAAGAACCCCCCACTATAGAGAGAGGGACTCGGTCATTTAAACAACTCACCTTACTTGGTCATCTTTAGAATTATACCCACCCTTCTGTCACTGAAAAGTACATACCTGTAAAGAAAATAACAAAATTTACGAATTAAAATTCAATATCCCTATAATATTGAAAAATATTTGTGTAAACATTCACACAAAAAAAGCTCGTGAAAATTTATATTCTGCTAAAGAAATATCTCATTCAAATAATAAAATGCGTGATGGCTTTATTTAATAACCACCAACCCACCCCACCCTATGACAATAAGCGAACACTGAAATATGTACCAAAAAACACTCTCACACACCTAGAGAAAGAGAGAGAGAGTGAAAAAATTATGGACAAAAAAGTGACCGCAGGCAAACAGCGATCCATCTTCAATTATTTGCACACAAACCCGCACACACACACACAACCCCTCAGTACAGCACCGTGAGGTCCAGAGAACATCAATAGACACGAAAGCACACGCATTGCCTCGCACCCACTCGGCAAATGACACTTGCAAACAACAAATGAACAAACAAGCAAACACACGCACGCGAGAGTAAACAAAAACCACCCAACGATTCGTGTGTGTGTACTCTTTTAATGGATGCTCTTTAAATTGAATTTATAGTTGTTTGTAGGCATACCTAAGTACACACATGCCTGCATACATACGTGTGAGAGTTGGTTGTAACTCGTATTTCATACAACACTAATTTATGCCATTTGTTGCATACATACATAAAACACAGTAAAACAAAGCAAAGGAACATATCTCCAACTATTTGCATGAATACACACATGTGTACATTAGAGCGTACCAGGTTACAAGTAAAAAAAAAGTTCGCCGTACACCTTCGAATATGAAGTATTATTGAAAGGTAGTTTCAAAAAAAATTTTTTTATTTTTTTATGCCGAACGTAGGGGTCGCGCTTTTACATTTTTCTATATAACTTCTGCATTTATAAACGGATTTTAAAGTGTGATACATCGATGTTTTTGTCTCGACGAGGCCGATTTTTTTGTCTTTGAAGTCATTGAGCACAAGCATGATTCATGATTTTATGCGAGCTTTAATTTTCTGATATTAGAGTGGTACATTAGGGTAGTAGCAACTGAGATATGATGGGTAAGTACCAGAAGGGGGTGCTTGAGCTCAATGACTTCAAAGACAAATGACTTCGAGACAAAAACATCGATGTATCACACTTTAAAATCCGTTTATAAATGCAGAAGTTATATAGAAAAATGTAACAGCGCGACCCCTACGTTCGGCATCAAAAAATAAAAAAATTTTTTTTAAACTACCTTTCAATAATACTTCATATTCGATGGTGTACGGCGAACTTTTTTTTGAGGTACGCCCTAGTGTACATACCTATGAACATGTTCATGTATTTATTGTTTTTTGGGGGGCTAGAGAGCGAAAATAAAACAGGATATTTCTGTTTTTTCTTCTATGGTTGCATTGTAGCCTGTTTGAGTGCGCATATATATGTACGTATTTGCATAAGTATGTGCATATATGTGTATTTTGTGTAATACAAATATCAACGCAGCATACATAACGTTAACACAACGATATCATATTGTATTGACCCGTTTATTCAAGTGTAAAATAAATATTTGTTAACGGAGATAACAGCAAGCACTGGATGCACTCTCTCACACACAGCTACACACATGCACACATATTTATGCATCCATACAGGCATTTATGTTTCTATGTACTACATCTGCATACATTCATGTTTATGAGTGGTGTAACCCAAGTACACATGCATTGCATGCATGCATGTTTGTATTCCTGCAATACTTGAATAAATACTTAAAGGCTGGGGAGAGCAATATTTTTGGCATAGGAAACACCGAAGAAGAGAAGTAGATTTAGAGAAAAAAATCACTCAAAAATCCAGTTCTCCAAATTATTACCCCAAAAAACTCTGCATTAGCAGTGAAGTGCAGCATGAAAATCACCCAAATAAAAATCTCCAATTAAAAATCGGCTAAAAATAAAAATGTAAAAATCAAAAATGGACAATAAAAAATAAAATATATAATCCAAATAGAAAATGAAAAATCGCCAAAAATTTTTAACAATTTTTAAAATGAAAAATCGCAAAAAAATCATACAAAAATCTATTTCTTTATATTTTAACAAAATAAACTGGATTAACATGTAGCCATGACATGCTAACTGCTAACGTAATAAACTGCTAATGCGTGACCAACTGCAGGCGTCACACAAAAACGTCCAATTAAAAAACGCAAAACGAAAAATCGTCTAAAAATAAAAATGTAAAAACATAAAATGGACCAAAAAGCAAAATATATCGCCCAAATACAATATGAAAAATCCCCCAAAAAATTTAGCAATTTTTAAAATGAAAAATTGTCCAATTAAAAATCGCCAAATGAAAAATCGTCTAAAAATAAACAATAAAATAAAAAAATGGACCAAAAACTAAACCACCCAAATGCAAAATGAAAAATTGCCATCATTCACATTTTTCATATGAAAAATCGCAAAAAAATTGTAATTTTTAAAATGAAAAGTAACCAAATTAAAAAACGCCAAAATGAAAAATCACTTAAAAATGTAAAAATCAAATATGGACCAAATGCTGAAGACTTCGGCACAACCTATGGTCTTGAACCAAAATAAATGACAAGACATACAACATAACAGACCAACTATACATACAAACAACAACAATACACACGAGGTACAGTGAAGACGGGACATACCGTACAACAACAACCTTTGCATTGTTGCGAGCGATGCGAGCACATGCACAACATTGAATTGGCAAAGTGAGATTTTTAGTGTGTCGACTTAGTTCGGTGGAATATTTTGTTTATCAGCGTTTCTCATTTGAAATATGTGACCGCTGGTACTAATATGAACCCTGATTTAAGTCAAAGACATACATTCGTTGCGAAAGTTCTGATGAGATGGTGTAGCGCCCATCAACTTTCAGCTGCAACAATAGGTCTCACTTTGCCTTCTTTGCTATTTTTGGGTTCTGCTGAAGACTTCGGCACAACCTATGGTCTTGAACCAAAATAAATGACAAGACATGGACCAAAAAATAAAATATATCACCCAAATGCAATAATCGCCAAAAAAAATTAGTAATTTTTAAAATGAAAAATAACCTAACTAAATGATCAAATCAAAAGCGGTTTAAAAACTAAAATATATCACCCAAATGCAGAATCGACCAAACACGTCATTTTTTATATGAAGAAAAAAATTTTAATTTTGAAATTAAATATCGCCAAATGAAAAATCGCTTAAAAATAAAAATGTACAAATCAAATATTGGCATATGCAAAATTAAAAATCACCAACATTTTTAATAATTTCAAAAAAAAAAAACGCTAAACAATTTAAAAATTAAAAAGTGGGCCAAAAACTAAAATATATCACCCAAATTTGCCATCATTCATATAAATGTAATTTTTCGTATGAAAAGTCGCAAAATATAATTTAAATAATTTTTAAAATGAAAAATCGCCAAAAAAAATAAATATCAACAATTGATTAAAAAATAAAACGAAATAATAATCATCCAAATGCAAAATAAAAAATCGCCAAAAAAATTTTGTAATTTTTAAAATTAAAAATCGCCTAAGAATCAAAAATGTTAAAATCATAAAATGGTCCAAAAACTGAAATATATCATCCAAACGCAAAATCGCCCACTAACTTGGGTAATTTTTCATATAAAAAAACGCCAAAATAAATTTTAGTAATTTTTACAATGAAAAAACGCCCAATTAAAAATCGCCTAAAAGTAAATATCGAAAATGAGACAAAGATAAAATAGATCACCCAAATGCAAAAATAATAAGAACTCCAAATATTTAGTAAAATGGTCCAAAAACCAAAATATATCACCCAACTGCAAACTCTCCCAAAAACTTGGACCATTTTTAATATGAAAAAAATCGCCAAAATTTTTTAGTAATTTTTAAAATAAAAAATCGCCTAAAAATAAATATCAAAAATTAGCAAACAAATAAACTAGATCACTCAAATGCAAAATTAAAAATCGCCAAAACAATTAGTAACTTTAAAAATGAAAAATCGCCTAAAAATAAAAATGTAAAAATCAAAAAATGGTCCAAAAACTAAAATTTATAACCCAAATGCAAAACCGCCCAAAAACTTGTGTCACTTTTCATATAAAAAAAAACGCCAACAAAAATTAGTAATTTTAATATGAAAAATCGGCAATAAAATTTTTCATACGAAAAATCGCCAATAAAATTGGGAAATTTTTCATATGAAAAATCGCCAATAAAATTGGGAAATTTTTCATACGAAAAATCGCCAATAAAATTAAGTCATTTCTCATATGAAAAATCGCCAAAATAAAATTGAGTCATTTTTCACATGAAAAATCGTCAATAAAATTAAGTCATTTTTCATATAAAAAATTGCCAATAAAATTGCGTAATTTTTCATATGGAAAATCGCCAAAATAAATTTTAGTAATTTTTAAAATGAAAAATCGCCCAATTAAAAATCGCCTAAAAATAAATATCGAAAATGAGACAAAAATAAAATAGATCACCCAAATGCAAAAATAAATAGAAAGTCAAATATTTAGTAAAATGGTCCAAAAACCAAAATATATCACCCAAATACAAACTCACCGAAAAACTTGGGCCATTTTTAATATGAACAAATCGTCAAAATTTTTTAGTAGTTTTTAAAATGGAAAATCGCGCAATGAAAAATCGCCTAAAAGTAAATATCAAAAATGAGCTAGCAAATAAAATAGATCACCCAAATGCAAAATTAAAAATCGCCAAAAATTAGTAATTTTTAAAATGAAAAATCGCCTAAAAATAAAAATGTAAAAATCAAAAAATGGGTTTTTAGGGTAATATTTCATAATTTTTTGGGCGATTTTTTGCCCACTGCTGACATTTATTTCGGTCTTCTAATTAGAAATTCGCCTTTATTCCAATGTGAATCTTAACTTTGGCACAAGGTTGCCCACCGCTTTGCCAGTGCAACAATATCAATATCACTATGTATGCATGTGCAACATAAATGCAATTGATGTCTCTCTTGTGCTGCACTGGTCCAGATGCACACAGCTCTATCTATCCGCTGCATGCATATATGCAGATATTTTCACACGCAACTTTGGTGTGGTGGGATTTTCGTTATTTTGCTCACGGAATAAAGCAAACACACACACACACACATACACAATAATAGTTGGCAACACAAAAATGCAACAGTAACCAATACAAACAAAATATATAAATAAATAAATAAATAATCACAAACACCCACACAAAAAAACACACATACAACTAACGAGGAAATCTGTGAGGCAAAAGGATGCAGCGAGCAATGCATTCAAGCGCTCAATGAAAAGCAAAAAAAAATCAATATCTCGAAAAAAGAAATGAATAAAGTGAAGTATTTACAATACTTTCACCAAACTACCTCCCTCCCTCCCCATCACAAGTGGAAAGTAATAAAACAAAAGCAGTTGAGGGATTTATGGGCCATATTTAAGAGGTCGTTTTTAAAACAGCAATATAAAGTTGGGGGAACATATGCGCGGCAACCCTTAAAAATATATAACCACGGCAAGGTGCTTGAATCACAACAATTGTTGTCTACTTTTGGGCGGGAAATGAAATGAAATGAATTTAAAACGGGGTGTTTGGGTATTGTGTGCGTATTTAATGATTTATTAAATTCTTATTATTAATAAAATTGCCATCATTTTCTCATAACCTCTTTTTACTTCTTTGGTCTTGTTATTAATTTGCCTTTCATTGTTTGCATTCTTGTTAATTTTATGGCTGTTGTTTTTTTATTATTGCAGGTCGTTGAATTAATTGATGCCGCGGCCATTAACTCCACCGCCGTCAGGTTGGATTGGGTTATGCATGTGAGCGTAACCGAAAAATATGTTGAGGTATGTATCGCTGCCAGTGCTGCCTGCTGCCTGCCTGCTGGCTGTCTGGCTGGCTGTTTATTTTTTAAAGCCAATTCGGCTCATTATTAATTTTTAAAAGTCATTTGTGCTGTGCGTCGACAACAGCAACGTGTTAATTATACTCTTAACTTATTTATTGCAACGCTTGCAATTTCCTTTGTAGGGCCTGTATGTACGCTATCGCGATGTTAGCGCCAACTCCCAGCAGTACAACATAATGACGGTCCTGAATCCCTCGATTGAATCACATGTGGTGGGCAACTTAAAGGAGTACACCAAATACGAGTTCTTTTTGGCGCCCTTCTTTCAGACACTGGAAGGCCAGCCGAGTAATTCGAAGAATGTTCAGACCTATGAAGATGGTAAGTTTCCAATTAACTTATACATATATTGATATGATTGAATTAGCTGATAAAGATGGAATTAAAATTGAAAACTGGCTGTAGAGGAGCAAATATAGGCAAGAAGAGACACCGAAACGTTCAGAAGATTATTTATATTGAATAACACCTAGAGAAATTGTTGTGATTTTAGGAATATCATCTGAATGGAATTGAAAACTCGGAATTAAGTTTTCAATAATTTAAGTTTTTTTTAATGATTTACCAAAAATGCTATTTTTCTAATATGTGTCGACGGTTGATTTTAGATTTTTTCAAATTTCTAAAGTTAAATGTCGAAAAATTCTTGATTTTAAAATTCTTGGTCTTGGCTGTGATCTACCCAAGATTTCAATCGAAAAGCAAAAATTATTTTTTCCCTAGAGTTAACCACAGTCAGAAATTTCCACGAATTTTTTATATGTGAAGAGTATATTTGTGGCAGCCTATATATGTATGTATGTGGTGCAACTGAATCCCTCTCATCCCCCCCCCCCCCCAAAATAAATAAATTTATTAAAAAATCCCGCCAAAACCACATAAAGTTTGTACTCACTTTTTTGGTTAGCGTTTGTTGTTGGTTAATATAGAAATTAGAATTAGAAAGCACTAGAAAAGACCCCCTCAGGCACAAATCAGCTTATAGGAAAGTTACGCCAACAAGGAGCGGGTACTCGCGGTTACTCACAGGCAAGGGAAGGGGGTTGGAACTAATTTAAATGGAGAGCTAAGGTGAAAACTGTGATACACAGCATAATTTTTCAAAAGCAAATAGATGGGAAGCCACAAAAATAATGAGGAACGATGAATTTATCAATGTACCAGCGGACATTGCGATAGGTGGACAGATAGACGAAAAAACGTAAAGCAGATTTAAACATAAATAAACAGACAGAACCAATTAAAAGAATATGAAAGACACCCCGATGGGAAGCCACAAAAATAAAGGAACGATGAATTTATCGATGTATGAGCGGATATATAGACCAACGGAATGTCTGCTATTCCGGTAGGTGGACAGATAGACGAAAAAAGCAGATTTAAACGAAAATAAACAAACAGAACCAATTAAAAGAATATGAAAGACCCCCGAAATATATTGGCGCCCGAGCAGGGATCTTATATTCAAAATGATGGAAATTCGGGGAAAATACCAAAGAAACCAATACAAACGGAGAGATAGACAAACATTCGGAAGAGATCCAACTGGTGGACAGAACAGATCCATCCAAACCAAAATAAACCAATCGATAAGCAAACATTCTAAACAGATCAACGGAATATCTGTTATATCAACTGGTTGACAAATGGACGAAAGTTCGTAGAAGAAGATCCAATCAGAAATAAACCGAACGTTAGGTTGAACTTAAAATCGTTAGAACTAATTAAAAAATGTATGGCGGATTTGTTATCAGCAATGTTTTATAGTGGCGCCCGAGCAGGGACTTGACAAATAGTGGCAATTTGAAGGCCAGACTGATCGAAGTGGTGGACACGTGGACAAAAAGTCCTAGAAGTAGATCCAAACGTAAATAAACAAACCTTAAGGCGAGCCTTAAGATCGGCAGAACTTATTGAAAATGTATGAAAAACTTGGCGAAATATCAACAATATTTTATATTGGCGCCCGAGCAGGGACTTGACAAATAGTGGCAATTTGAAGAACAGATTGATCGAAGTGGTGGACAGATGGACGAAAAGTCCTAGAAGTAGATCTAAACGGAATTTGAACCAACCTTACGGCAAGCCTTAAGATCGGCAGAACTTATTGAAAATGTATGCACAACTTGGCGAAATATCAACAATATTTTATATTGGCGCTCGAGCTGGGACCTAATATTCCAAAATGAAGGAAATTTGGAGGAAAGGTCAAATAAATCCATATATCCCAACCAAACCGAAAAACATTCAGAACAGATCAAGAGATATCTGCTATTCGAAGTGGAGGGCAGATGGACGAAGGAACCGAACTAAAATGACAAGACAAGTCAACTATGTTTTAGCTTGACGCCCGAGCAGGGAACTTTTATTCAAAACGATGGAAATTTAGAGGAAAGACCAAAGAAACCATTGAATAAATTTAAGGATAAACAAAATTCAGAATATAGAATATTGAGAACTGCAAACTGGTGGGCAGGAGGAAGAAATGCTATAGAAGCAGACAGATAGAAAAAAAAACAATCGAAAAACCAATATTATTGCGAAAAACAAACGAAATAAATATTCAGAAGATGCTGTGACAAATTAAAAAAAATGGTATTTTGGCGACCGAGCAGGAACCTTGCAGGAGTTTTATATTAAAATTTAGCCATTCATTTTTAATTACGCGAATATCAATAAATCTGAAATTAAACTGTGAAGCCTGTATTCTCTATGTAAAATTTACTATATTGGCGCCCGAGCTCAACTTCCTGTTCGGCCGCAAGTGAAGGAATTGTATTTTAAAATTTCACAATTAATTAATAATTGTGAAATTATGAAAAAATCAAAAAAGAGCTGTGAACCCTGTATTCAATTTGATAACAGATAGTGATTCGATCTTCTCACAATACAATTTGCTATATGGGCGCCCGTTCAGGGAGTAGAATGCAATTGAAGGTATTTTACTTTAAAATGCAATCATTCATTTTTAATTACATGAATATCAATAAATCTGAAATAAAAGTGTGAAACCTGTGTAAAATTGGGAGCAGGGAGCTGAGACCAATTGAAAGAATTTTTTAATTCGAATATTCATTATTTTCCTGCGTAAATATGTGAAAATCGGAAGTAGAGCTGTGAAGCCTGTGTCCATTTAGATAAAAGATATGGATTCGATCCTCTCAACGTGAAACTTGTCATATTGGCGCCCGAGCTGGAACCGGAATGCAATTGGAAGAATTTTATTTTAAAGTGCGACCATTCGTTATTTTTTGCATACGTATGTCCTAGTTAATAAGATATATTGAATCTATCTTCTCTGTGCTAATTGGCGCCCGAGCCAGGTCCTGATGGAATATACTAGGAGGAATTTTATTTTAAAATTCCATCATTCAATATTTATTGCGTAAATATGTCCTATTTGATAGCACCTGTTGATGCTATTCTTCTCAAAGCTAATTGGCGCCCGAGCCTGGTCCTATGTGAATTTAATTTTAGAATTCCACCTTTCATTATTTATTGTGGAAAATTTATAAAAATCTGAGAATGGCTGACAAAAGTCATCGTTTTGATCTTCTCAGCGTATTAGACTTCGACGTATTAGACTTCCTTTGTTTTATTGGCGCCCGAGCAGGGACCAAATTAGAATTGCAGCAATCTTATTTTAAAATTCGGCCAATCATTATTTATTGCATAAATATGTCCCATATGATAACACATATTGATTCTATCTTCTCAACTTTAATTAGTACCCGAGCAGCGTCCTGAAGGAATGTACTTAGAGGAATTCCATTTTAAAATTCCACCATTTCATTATTTATTGCCTAAATGTGAAAATAATCTAATTTAGCTCTGTGAATCAGGTATCCAATTTTACAAAAGATATTGATTTTCGCAGTGCAAAATTTACTATAATGGCGCCCGAGCTGGGAACTGACGGCACTTGGACGAAATTTTATTTTAAAATTCGGGAATTTATTATTTATTCAGTAAATCTATAAAAATCTGCAATGGAGCTCTGTAGTCAATATCCTATTTCACTATAGTCCTCTATTCAATATTCTCAATGTATAAATAAGCCTAGCTTGGTCTCCAAGTCTAAGAAGTACTGGGAGACTTCCATGGCGATGAAAGTTTGTGATAAAATTAATCTTCATAATTGCACGCAGAGAAGATATATGATTATTGCAAGCATATTATGATTACTGTTGAGGCATAATATTACGATTGAAAAGTATGAGTGTAGGTAATCATAACATGAAATGGTCACCATGATCATATTATGACATACCATTCCCAATCATAATTATCCAATCATAATATAATAGTTGCAGCAACCATATCTCTTCACTGAGTGTGTTGGCCTTAAAACTCCTTGGACAAATGACATTTTGGAAAATTTTCCGCCACTGTATTGTTATGAGCCAAGCCAAATATGTTTCCTGTAAAATATACCTTTTTCCCTTTAAACCAGGAAAATAAGTTTCGTTTTAAAAAAAATTATAATTGCCAAAGGACACGTAGACATTTCCAGAGACAGATCAACAGCAACAAAATACTGGAAATCCACAGTAGGGATGTGCGAAGAGCAACCAACCGCAACGATAAGTTTTTTTGTAGGAAACAAAAGAAGAAAAGAGAAAAAAATAAACAAGCAGAGGCGCATTAATAATAAACTAATATGACAAATCGACTATGTTTTAGATTGGCGCCCGAGCAGGGACCTTTTGTTCAAAATGATGGAAATTTAAAGGAAAGACCACAGAAACCATTGAATAAATTGAAGGATAAACAAAATTCAGAATGTAGAATTTTGAGAACTACTTAAAAATCTATTGTACTTCATATTCAAACTGGTGGGTAGGAGGAAGAGATGCTATAGAAGCAGACAGATAGAAAAAAACAATTATTGCGAAAAAAACAAATTATTGCGAAAAAACAAAAGAAATAAATAGACATACATTCTGATTGTGAAGCAGAGAAACTTCTTCAGAAGATGCTGTGACAAAATTACAAAAATTTGCTACATTGGCGCCCAAGCAGAGAGCTTGGAGGAGTTAAAATTTAACCATTCATTTTTAATTATGAGAATATAATTGGAGAAGGAGGGGACCAAAGGAAGAAGCATACTTTAAGAAATATTTCAAATATTTTTCAGACATTGAACTCATTCAGATTTAAGCAAGGACGGTGGGGATTAAATTCTCATTTTCAAATTTTCTAAAGATTAAATTTGGGGGGGGGGGCTTATATAGGATCCATGTTTGGAGAACATCAGCTTATATAGGATCCATGTTTCGGGGAACATCCCTCTGTATTCACAAGCTACGTCTCTGCTACTTTTCATATTTATATTCCTTGAAATTTATGGAAAATATTATTATTATTATTACTATTGCCATGTTTTCTCCCGCATTTTGTCTAATTATTTCCTCGGAATTGTTTTTGTTTTTGTTTGCGCAGTACCCTCAGCACCACCTGACAGCATACAAATTGGCATGTACAATCTAACGGCTGGCTGGGTAAGATGGTCATCCCCACCGCCGCAGCATCACAATGGCAACTTGTTGGGCTACAAAATTGAGGTAAGTCACGATTCTGGCTCCCCCAATAGGGAGCCAAGCGGCAACCGACAACCGACAACGAACAAGCGGCATACATAATTAATAGTTGTGTTGTTGTTATGGTTGTTGTTTTACAAAAAAAAAGAGAATATAACCGACAAAACTAACTAGCAAAGCAGCAAACAATGAAAAACATGCAAAAGGATAAAATTTATGAATTTAGATCCCTCTCATGTGCATTTTATATATTCATGATTGTTGTTGTTGTTTTGGTTTTTGTTGGTATTTTTATGGTATATACCATGTAAATTTATATGCTCCTTTGCACATGATTTTATGTATTTATTGTTTGTTTGTTGTGTGTGTTTTACACAGGTAACTGCCGGCAATACCATGAAAGTTTTGGCCAATATGACGCTGAATGCAACCACCACCTCGGTGTTGCTTAACAATCTGACAACGGGAGCCACATACAATGTCCGCCTGAATTCGTTCACCAAGGCTGGTGAGGGTCCTTATTCGCTGCCGGTAAGTTAAAGAGCAGAAATTTTGTAAACTTAAAACAAATATAAATTGTTAATCACATTGAGAATGACTCCTTACCTTAGTGACATTTCCAATTAAATTATTAATTAATATAATGAAAATTTCTAAAAAAGCTCCCCCAAATCCGAGGGAAAATACGAACGTTCCGTATTGTTCGGTTTTATATTTATAATCTTTCCAATTATTTTATAACTAATTAATATTTTATTTCTTCCCCTGTATTCTTCTTTATTCTCGGTAGGCCTCTTTGTTCATGGATCCCGCACACTTGGTGCATCCGCCACGCGCCCATCCAAGTGGTTCGCACAGCAGCATCACTGGTCACACCGGCCCCGGTGAGGGTGGTCACTTCGCCTACCATCCCAATGGAGCGGGCGGCATGCCCGATGATGCGGCCACAACGACCACTCAACGCAAATCAACAACGGTGGTGCATGAAACATGGTTTATGGCACTTGTGATAACAATGCTATTGGCCATATTGGTATCAGCAGCAGCTGCAATGCTATTCTTTAAGAGGCGTCATCAGTTAACAAAAGAACTGGGACATTTGAGTGGTGAGTGTGGATTTTTATTGAAATGTATGAAAACTCCGAATGAAATGAAATCAAATGGTTTTTTTTTTGTCTGTGTGGCGTTGCAATATGAAATGATATGCAGTTTTTCAAAAAGATAAATACACGAACAAAGGGGGGTGGGTGGTGGTGCGGCTTTGAAGTTGTTTTTTGTTATTGAAAACTGAAGAGGTTATTAGCCAATAAAAGTTATAAAAAAGGGGGTGACCTATTGCAGTAGAGTTGAGTTTAACAACCAAGAGCAGCTGCAAGATTTCATATGCAAACATGTGGATTTTTATTATTTTAACTTTAGAAGTTCTTCAATCAAATCTATTTATTTTAGTTCTTCAATCAAAGCTTTGCTATTTAAAGTTCAAGGCAAAACTTTGCATATTTCATCCAATATGTCTGCAACAGATATAAAATTTATTAGAAAAAAATGGACTCTGAATTCCAAGCCTACAAGAAAGGCTGAGAAATTTAAAATTTCGGTTCAAATTCGAAAAAATATATATAAAATATTTTTTTGATTTTTTTTTTACAAAATATAATGATTTATATGAAAACCACGCTGCACACATGCATGACTCCAATATATTTCAAAAGAAGGGCTAAAACTAGAACCCCCGTGTATCTCAGTTTTCCAATATCAATTCGTTTACTAATTTGAAATACAAATTAAAAATTACGTATAAGTTATATTAATTGTAATTACTCATACCACATATTATATGCGTAAATATTATTTTGCATTTTAAAACGTCAAACGAATTGATATAGAAAAACATATAGACAAGAAAGTTTCCTGGTTAACCCCTCTTTCAGTAGATATTGGGCTCTTCCGTGTGTGCACAGTAATAATGGAGCCAGCATGTTTTTTCCAGCAAAACACAGCAAATAATTTATTTTCAAACCTGAAACATTTCCCTACTCTCCGCTACTTTCCATAAAGCCGAAATTTACTTAAAATCTGTCTATTGCATCGACTACATGGATATTACAGTGCACACATGCACGGGTCCAATATATTCCGAAGGAAGGTGTAAAAATGAAATACCTGTAGCTTTCAGTTTTTCGATATCAATTCCTTTACTCAAATTAATTAAAAATTACGTATGATAAATAAATTACTCATGCCACCCATATACAAATGCATATATGCCTAAATTTAATTTTGTAATTTTAACGGTCAAACGAATTGATATGGAGAAACTGTTAAGCACGAAAGTTTCCTTGTTCACCCGTCTTTCAGTAGATATTGGGCTCTTCCGTGTGTGCGAAGTAATAATGGAGCAACCACGGCTCTTTCCCTCCAAAATAAATAAAATCATTTATCTTCAAATGAGAAACACTTCCAACTCGCCATACATAAACCTCCCTATTACCCATCAAACCAAAATTTATTTAAAATCTGCTTATTGCATGGGTTACTTGGATATTACCGTGCACACATGCACGGGTCCATTATATTCCGAAGGACGGTGTAAAAATGAAATACCTGTAGCTCACAGTTTTTCCATATCAATTCGTTTACTTATTTAAAATGCAAATTAAAAATTGCGTATGATAAATAAATTACTCATGCCACCCACATACAAGTGCATGCCTATGCCTAAATTTAATTTTGTAATTTAAATGGTCAAACGAATTGATATGGAGAAACTGTTAACTACAAAAGTTTCCCTGTTTGTCCCTCTTCCTGGAGATATTGGCCGCTTCCGTGTGTGCACAGTAATAAAAGAGCAACCGCGTTTTTTCTCCTCCAAAACACAGCAAATAATTTATCTTCAAATGCGAAACATACATAAATCTCCCGATTTTTCTCCGAAAACCGAAATTTACTTAATCTCCGAAATATTTTAAATTCTCGCCATCATTAATTATGTCTTAAACAGTACTTAAGCATTTATCCTCTTCATTTGATTTCTCTAACTTAATGCCTGGTAATTTGTCTATAGGCAACACTCACACAAAGCTTTCAACTTCCGTTTCCTGTTTGGGGCAAATTTAAACCCAACGAAAAGAAAGCTCCCAAAAAAAACGAAACAAAAAATCAATCATGGTCTAGAGGAGTAATTAATTCCTGTCGAGTGGTAAAAGAAACAAAGCGAGAGGGAGACACAATCCTCTACACTTTTTGACACTCTAATGACTTCCTTTATTGCTTTCATCTCGAAAATGAAACAAACGACGAAAGGACACTGCACAAGTCGAAAGCAAAACCAAACATAAAATCCTTAATTAACTTGAAAGAGTAGCTGCTACGACAAAAAGTGAAACTTCCTAAATTACACACTCGCATGGATAGACAGACAGACAGAAAACCAGTCAGGAAAATTGACAGTATTGATTACTAAACGAAAAAAGTTTTAAATATACACATGCATATGTACAGACATAGATTGACTCTTAAACTAATCTGCTTGTGTTTTTTGCTTTCTCTTTCATTTCCGTTTCTTTTTTGTGGTCAATTTTCTTCTTGGCGGCTTTTGCGTTTACAGTAGTCAGTGCCAATGAGATAACCGCTTTGAATATTAATGGCAAGGATAGTTTATGGATCGATAGAGGCTGGCGCACAACGGACACCGACAAGGATTCGGGCTTGAGTGAGACCAAACTACTCTCGAATACCAACAGCCAATCGAATTACAATACCTCGGATGGTGGCACAGATTATGCCGAGGTGGATACCCGCAACATGAGCACATTCTACAATTGTCGCAAGGTAAGTGGAGGAAGGCCACAGATATTTATTCTTTCATAACTTTGGCAAGGATTGCTTTATTTACAATAATTTATTTATTTATTTTTGTGTAATTTTTCGTTTTCTCAGAGCCCTGAAAATCCCACACCTTATGCCACCACCATGATCATTGGAGCCTCCTCGACGGAGACCACCTGCATGAAGACCTCTGGCTCGAGCACCGATCAGGACTCGGGCACGCACTCGCCCAACTCAGAAGGCATAGCCAATCACTGTGGCCCCAATGGCCCAGCCGGCAAGCACAACTATCACCAGTATCCGCCAGGTATGTACACAAAATTCTTACAATTATCTTAAATGTTTTTCCTACACCCCCCTTTTAGCCTTGGCTTTATTTCACTTTCATGCCATTATCCTTTCAATTTATTCAGCTTTTTCAACCCCCATTCCATTCATCCTTTTCTTCAGTTAAATACCATTGTTTTCTCACTCGATTTGTTAAGCTTAAAAGGATTTCTTTTATCAATTTGGGGGCATTTTTTTTTGTTCAGTTTCATTTGATTCCGCATATTCCAGCAACACTGTTATCCTGGCTATCCTTTTGTTTTCTCGTTTCAACATCAATTGATTGCTATTGACAGTTGTTCGTTCTTTCGTTCGCTGGCTCGAGCTGGTGGCTGGAATCCTTCCTTTTTCTGCTGAGCTATTTCTCTCAATTTTCTTTCGATTATTTTGCCATAAAAAATTCTTGGCGTTTCCCAGTAATGCCACGTCTGCTTTGAGCAGGACCACCTCAGGCTGCTAAGTAGTGTTCGCTACACGAGTGGGTGGTTGTTTGTGGGAGGGGGATGATGACGATGCTGAGGCCGACAATGTTCTTAAGTTCTTATTTTTAGACTGAATCCTCTGCTTTGTAAATTTCCATGTAGTATTTAAAGTATTTGCTTTACGAATTGAGCATACAATTACTGGAGGCGTAGCATTTTAATAAAAACGAATCTCCGGATAAATATGCTGAGTGATTTGCCAACAGTCGGTTCGAAAAGAAGGTCTACCGCACCATAAAAGGGAGTTATGAATATGAGTTATGAATAAGAAGGTCAATATTAAGTTACAGCCCAAAAGTATGCATTATTTTTTTATCTGATCTCTGATTATTGGCAGGAATGCAACACTGTGCGTGGTATGAGTTTTATAAATTACTTGTATAATTTTGAATTTTTGAACGTTCAAACGAATTGATATGGAGAAACTGTAAAGCTCAAAAGTTTCCTCGTTCACCCCTCTTCCTGCAGATATTGGGGTTTTCCGTGTGTGCACAGTAGTAATGGAGAAACCATGTCTTTTTTCTTCCAAAATAAATCAAATAATCTATCTTCAAATGCGAAACACTATCGTTCTCGGCCTACATAAATCTTCCTATCGCCTAAATCGAAATATTTTTAAAATCTCCCTGTTTGCGTGTATTACATGAATATTACAGTGCACACATGGATCGATGCAATATATTCCGAAAGAAGGGTTAAAAGTAAAATATCTGTAGCTCCCACTTTTTCAATATCAATTCGTTTACTCATTTAAAACACAAATTAAAATTGGCGTATGATAAATAAATTACTCATACCACCCACATACAACTGCATATTTGCCTAAATATAATTTTGTAATTTAAACGGTCAAACGAATTGATATGGAGCAACTGTTAAGCACAAAAGTTTCCTTGTTCACCCCTCTTTCAGTAGATATTGGGCTGTTCCATGTGTGCAAAGTATTAATGGAGAAACCATGTCTTTTTTCTTCGAAAATAAATCATAACTACTTTCGATTGCAAAACACATCCCTACTTGCCACACATAAATCTACCTATTCCCCTAAAAACGAAATTTACTTAAAATCTGTCTATTGTATGGGTTACATAGAAACTACAGTGCACACATAGATCGATCCAATATATTCCGAAATAGAGGTTAAAAATGAAATATTTATAGCTTTCAGTTTCTTGATATCAATTCGTTTACTCTTTTAAAATACAAATTAAAAATTACGTATGATAAATAAATTACTCATGCCACCCACATGCAAGTGCATATATGGCTAAATTTAATTTTGTAATTTAAATGGTCAAACGAATTGATATGGAGAAACTGTTAACCACAAAAGTTTCCTTGTTCATCCCTCTTTCAGTAGATATTGGGCTCTTCCATGTGTGCACAGTAATAATGGAGCAACCTTGGCTTTTTTGCCTCAAAAATAAATCAAATAATTTATTTTTATATTTAAAACATATCTACCTACTTGTCATACATAAATCTCTCGATTTTCCATAAATCGAAATAATCTCCCTATTTGCGTGGATTACATGAAAATTACAGTGCACACATGGATCGATCCTATATATTCCGAAAGAAGGTGTAAAACTAAAATAACTATAGGTCACGGTTCTTCGACATCAATTCGTTTACTCTTTTAAAATACAAATTAAAAATTACTAAAATTTGAAAAAAGAAATTTAAAATTTGTATAAATATAATTTTGTAATTTTAACTGTCAAACGAATTGATACGGAGAAACTGTTAACTACAAAAGTTTCCCTGTTAGTCCATCTTTGAATAGACATTGGCCTCTTCCATGTGTGCACAGTAATAATAGAACGACCATGTCTTTTTTCCTCCAAAATAAATTAAATAATCTATCTTCAAATGCAAAACACATGCTATTCCAAAATAATTTTTTAAGGCATACTTTTATGTTCAAAAGTTATCATTAAGACCTGATTTCGGTTTACTGTGATTTATTTCCTATCAGACAAGAAACAGATGGTCCTAAAATCATACATTTCAAGTTATACTTTTAGGCTTATATGTGTTATCTGATAACGTGGCCTGTATTCGGGGTTGCGAGTAGAAAATATCCTCAACTTGTATTCGAAATGATTGGAAAAGATGTTCAAAATCCTTTTTTTTCGAAAAAAAAACAGTGCAGTTCAATAGGGTCACACCTAAGTTCCCTTCCCATAAAGTTCAACTGATGGGAATATTCTTGTTGCCAATCTAACCTTACAACACTCCAACTTGTTGAGAGGACTGTATCAACTCGAACAACAAAAACCATCAACCATCAATTATGCTATATTATCCTTCCCAAAAGAAACGAAAGAAATGCTTACCCCTGCCCAACCTCCCCTTCTTTGTTAAAAGGGAGAGAGAAAAAAACAGCAAATCTCCGCCTAAGGCCATCACATCCTCACATTCAAAGACTGGCACAATGGAGTAATTTGATCTGATTGGAAAAATACATTTGACATTAAATCCTCAATAATTCGCTTTCTCCTCCTCGTACGTCCTTCCTTCATCCCTCATTGCTCATGCCTCATAGCACCTCGGGGGATATTTAGTTGTTTCCTATTCAGAATCTTTTTTTTGGCCACAACCTAAACTATTTATGTTAATATTTATTTATTTATTTTTCTTTCATAATATCCTGTCTAATCCCGACCAACCAACCAATCTCCTTTTCAATGTATCGATGTCGTAACGTGTGCACACAAAACCAAACCCAAAAAATAAAAATAAAATAAAACACCACAACACAATCAAAACTAATAGAACAAATTAATTGGTCAGAATTTTTGCCACCACCACCGGAACATCCGCCACCAGTGCCCTCGTCCTGTGGCTATGCACCCGGATCGCCACAGTCGTCAAGGAAAAGTTCGAAAAGCGGCGGCTCGGGCATATCAACGCATCAAAGGTGAGTGAAAATTCAATTCCTTTAATTTTCAATTCGATTTTTTTTTTCAAATTCAAATTTTATTTTATTTTTATATTTCCCTGTGTTTTTCTTTTATTCAGTGCTTTGAATTCCTCCATACACAGCAGCTCTTCCGGCGGCTTCTCCACCTGGGGCATGGCTCCTCAGTGCGCCGCCTCGGGAGCGCGCCCACCCCAGGAGAATTACTACAATAATCCTTTGCCTTGTGTGGGCGGCACACAGAATCGTTATCAGATCACTCCCACGGGTCAGCATCCTCCCCCCTTGCCTCCCTATTTCCCGCCCGGAGCCGGTGGGACGGCTCAGCTGCCACCCCGGAATATACATATCCATTATCCGGCACCCAGACATGCCATCAGTGAATATCAGCCGACTGGCACACACAATTCCAGATGTTCGAATGGAAGGTAAGAATTGAAAAAAAATTAAAATTCCTTTCCAAACCACACCCCCACTTTAATGTCACACTTTACTGACCTGTTTTCTGTCTCTCTCTCTATTATCACCCTTTTCAGAGCCTGCAACAGTTGTGATGCTTTAGCTTCCCCCCTCCAACCACTGCCGCCACCCGGCGAAGGCTGGTATCAGCCTCTGCACACGGCCCACATGCCACCCAACTCGTCAGCACATCAAATCTATCAATGTTCCTCCGAATGTTCGGATCATTCACGGACATCCCACTCGAATGCCCCCCACAGCCATACACATCATTCCCACCCCGCCCATAGCCACCACAACAACGGCCACAACAGCCATAGTCATAGTGGCAATGACACCATGCGTTCCGAGAGTAGTACCGAAAATGGCGGTAAAACCAACTCCCACAGATGTCACAAGCAACGTTTCCCCGAAATCGTGGAGAACGATCACCAGCTGCCACAAAGCTCGGCCAACTCGTGTACTTACGAGGTCTTGGGCGAACCCCTGCGCAACTGCAGCGAATGTTGCAGTAGCTCGCGCGAGGGCGACACCTGTTCGTGTAGCGAGGGCTCTTGTCTGTATGCCGAGGCCGGGGAGCCGGGCATGCCGCCGCATATGACGTCGGCCGCCGCCGGTGGGCCCGTGGTGCCTGGCAAAATGTTAGCGCAAAACAATTGATATGCCGCCGCCTGTATGGCAGCAGCAGCCACGTCAGCCGCTGATGCCGGCATCGTCACCGATGTTGTCATATACTTTTAGTGACCCTTAAGGTTTTAGCGAAATCTAAAGTAAATTGTAAAGATCAGCAGTACGGAAACGCGCAACTGTAAGTGTAAATTGAACGATTAGTGCTTAAGAATATTTGATACGACTATACGATATATAAATTATATATATATATAAATTATTTAAACGAAAAAATATTAAAAAAAAGATAAAAAACCGAAGCAAAACAAGCAACTTAAAAACCGACATAATCATTGTAAATTTGAAAAGCATTGAGATTTTTTCGTAGCCATCGAATAGTAAATTATTTTAGTGTCATAAGGATACCAGGAAACCCAAGAAAAAAAAACAAAAACACACACCCACAGAACTACAAGCAGTTGCGGAGAAAAGAAGAAGAAAAGAACTCCTCAACAACATTCAACAGAAATACGTTTCAACATTCCCCCTGCCCCTTATCATGCCCCCATGTTAAATAGCGTGTTTAAGCTGAATTTTTCTTTTTCGAAGCCTCTACAAAGAGCCGCCATTTTTTTAAGGCCTCTCCCTCCTTTATTTCTCCATTATTCAGGCTCGCTGCATTCGCTGTGGCTTTGAAAAATTTGCCACATTTAACGTAGGCTCCTGGCAACAATTGCATTTGAAATTGTTAAATAATTTAGCTGTGGCATGTTTTTTCGAACTTTGAATGTTTTGTGGCATGACTGCCAGTTCTTCTTTGTTGCTCCATTTGGATGGTGTGCGGTTTAGCTGTTAATAGCTTAAATTTATGGTTGTTCATAAATTTTTATTTAAAACATAATTGTATTGCGAACTTTGAAAACGGTCACAACGGTCGCAATTTGAATAAGGTGCAACACGCTATTGAAGATGACAGGAATATGAAGTAAAAGTTTCAGTTCAGACAGCGCCATCTTTTGGGCAATATTGGCCGCAGATTATAATTTGAAAGATTTGATATTATATCAAGGAAATCGAAGGTTATATATGGCCTAAGTCATATACAGGGTTTTTAAACGGGAATGATCTTTTTTCTCTCTCGTTTGTAAACAAGGTATCGATTTTGCAACGCCATCTATGGAGAACTTTCACTGTATTGTATTTATATAAAGAATTAAATTGTCTAAATTTATATTTACCAATTGAGAATTTATTTGGATATCAGTCATATACAGGGTTTTTAAATGGGAATGATCTTATTTCAATTTTCCAACGCCATCTATGGAGAGCTTTCACATTATTGCCTTTATACAAAGAATTAAATTGTCTAAATTTATATTTACGAATTAAGAATTTATTTGGATATCAGTCATATACAGGGTTTTAAACGGGAATGCTATTATTTCTCTCTCGTTTGTAAACAAGGTCATTGATTTTCCAACGCCATCTATGGAGAGCTTTCACATTATTGTATTTATACAAAGAAATAAATTTTCTAAATTTATAGTTACGAATTTATTTGGATATTCGGCTTAAACTTTTATTTATTATTGTATTATTGAAATTTCATTTACTTTAATAACAGCATTAATATAAAATCTCAGCATGAATAGATGGACACAAAAGCTCAGATGAAAAGTTGAATTTACACTCAAATTAATATAATATTTTTAAACATTGTCGTCAACAAACCAAGTTTTGAAAAAATAATTTAATATTAAAATTTTTTGGACTTAGCCTCTATAATTATCTAGTGAAATTTATGATTATCGTGGTAAAGTCCAAAAAAGTCAACGTAAAATATATATTTTTTGGAGATATATCTTTATAAAGGTTCCGCCAAATAACTTTTTTTTTGAAAATGCTATAAAAAAACTGCTGAATATTTTCTCAAATTTCTTTTTTTATTTGAAAGTACAAACCTTCCGGTTAATAATGGAAAATAATTTCGCGCAAATGGCTGCCTCGGCTGGCCATGCAGTAGCCTACACGCAAATTTTTAAGCACATTATAGATTGTGTGCAGCTGTATTTCACTAATGGCTTCACGAATATTGTCCTTTAAAGCGTCAATTGTCTCTGGCTTGTCGACGTAAGACTTATCTTTGAGGGCACCCCACAAATAATAGTCCAACGGTTGAATAGTTGAAAAAAAAACGTTGGATTGTGGACCCAAATATTCATGTTGAAGTTGGCGACAATGTAATAAAAAGATTTTTTTATTTTGAATATAAAATTGTTTAAAGAAAAATATCCCTAATAGCCATCTACAAAAGCTTTCATGTCACTCTCTTAACAGGCCTACTTACGATTTCCAAAGAATGATAAAGAATTTAATTTAGCAACGTAAGTTTTCAAGATTAAAAATCTTAAATGATAGAGAATTTACGGCAGTCCCCATCTGTTGAGAAAAGTTCGAATAAATTTATTTAAATTTCATTATTATTGCGTTGTCTATATTAAATCCTAAAGTCGTTGGTGCAAAGACGCCATCTATTAGAAAACGTGGGCTAAAAACTTCTACTTGCACATTCATTCTTCCAAGCGAAAGATCAATTATTTGTATCAAACAGTAGTGAAGACATTAAATTGAAGAGGAAGTGTATAAAAGAATCTAAGAAAACTGACGACGTCTCCTTAGACAAAGGCTTTAAAATGTCTCTGTAAAATATATATAGCCTTTAGTGCAAAGGCGCCATCTATTGGAAAGCTTGTGATAAACACTTCTACTTCAAATGATGCACACTCTTTCCAAAAGCTCAAGATCAACTATTTGTATCAAGCAAGAGCTGTACTGAAGACATTTCGTAGAAGATAAGAATCTGATGTGTCCTTAGGCAATAGCTTTAAAATGTCTCTCTAAAATAAATTGATATTTGAAATCTTTAGCTTTTCAACAACACTAGTTACAATTAAATTTAAAGTACAGAAATTTTCCCAAATGATGATGCCTGATGTAAATTCTCAGTAATTGTTATGTAAGTGCTAGCGCCATCTACGGAGAGCTTTCAGATTTCTGACTTAACAGATAATCTTTGGTTGTCTGTAGCCATTGGTATCACCACAAGTCAAACCGAGCTTTTTTCTGAATATTCTCCATTTAAATAATGGATAATAATAATAATAAAAATTTTCATACAAAATAGAGCTTTCAAGTTGCGTTTCAAAAATTGAGGAGCGTAAATTTCTAGTACTTCAATGGAAATACATACATTGCAAAGTTCTTGCCATTTTTTAAAAATTCCTCGAATACTTAAAATTTTATTTAATACAAAAGTTCTAAACCTTTCGCGCTTTTCTTGACTATTTTTTAAAGACAAAATCATTTTTGAATATTCTTTAAATAATATCAATTTTCTTAAAACAAAAGCTCGAAAGCTTTCGTGTTATTTTGTGTAAAATTAATTTTTGTAACAACAACAAAATGTACTGAATATAAAGCGATCTTTCGGTTACATTTTAGAAAATATAAAACAAATGGCTATTTTAGAGCTTTCCATCTTACGATACAATATAATATAGACTCCATAAGTTTGTAGCTCTTCTTCTTTAAAAAGTGGGACTAAATTCTCACTTATGTTGTCTATTTTAAATCCTACTGTCTTTGTTTACATCATTTGTTGGGACATTAATATGAAAGCTCTCCGTAGATGGAGTTAGTGCATGGGCGCAATCTTTTGCAAACGGGAGAGATTTGACATCAGCCTCTTTATCTTTTACATACACTTAAGGTGGCTATATAATTGTATTGCCTTTGGTATTTCAATTTACTGAAAAGCAAAAGCTCTAACCAATTCATAAAAAACAAATGGTTATTTTAGAGCTTTTGTTTAAAGTTATTCCAAAGCCAATTCAATTTAATATAGACTCCGAAAGTTTATAATCTTTTTTCACAAAATTAGGACCAACTACTCAGACAGACTTATGTTGTTTATATTAAATTGTATTATCTTTGGTTATACCATCGAAAGCTCTCTTTAGATGGCGTTAGTGCATCGACGCATTCAACACAGCAAATCGTTAAACTTGTATATAAACAATTGAGAATTTACCTGGATCGTTTATACGAAAACATCGTATCGTTTTCTTAACTCTTTTTATTTGAAAGAGATCAAAGTAGAGGTAGATACAGCAAATTTCCATAGTGGCTAGGATGATTGGAATGTTAAAGATTTCAAATTATTACACATTCCCAACTCATGATCTGCTTCAATGTCTTATAAAGATTGTAGAAGTATTTCTTTTCAACTCTATCTCTTTATGAAATCATTTAGAAGTGTAGATGACATTTGCATTAAAAAAAACTCTTGAAATTATCAACAGATGGCGCCATTTCACCTTCAAGCGACTACTCTTTGTTTAATTGCGAAATGCGAAGTAATGTTCCATTTTTAATTATTTTGAGAAAGTGTCATTAGATGACATCTATCGACTCTCTGACAAACCACCAACAGATGGAGCTGCGAAATGCTGATATCTTCGATTCGATTGAACTGAAAATGTTACTAATCTTGTTGATAGACAAACCAAAAAAACTGGATAATGTTGAAATATTGAATATGCCCTCATTAAATATTATTTACATATTTTTATTTTTATTATAATTTTTGGGATTACGTTAGAATGTTGAATATGTCCTCACTATTTTTTTTAAATTGAAAATGTTGACATTTTGTTAAATGTTGTTGATTGAAGTCCCCATTCAAACCCTGGTCCAAAACACAAAACACAGACTCACATCTAAATGTGCCATAATGTCTACAAACAAAAATCATCAAAGTCGAACAATACATCACAACTAGTACTGCCATTTAACTTACAGAATATAGAGAAGAAGAAAAAACAAAAGAAAATATAAACAAATTGGAAAAATCAAACTTAAAAAACCTGTAAATTGAAAACTCCCAAATGATAACTCAACAAAAATGAACTGTGTTTTAAACAAGAAAAACAAACTAAACCTAAAAACAATAATTCAAAGAAAACTCAACTTAAATCCCCCAAAAAAATTAAAGACAGGGTAACCCCAAAAACACACGCATAGACTCCACACGAGGGATTGTGCATTTCTCTATCAATATGGGTGTCGCGAAAAAAAAAAACAAATAAATAAAATAGTTTTGGAAAGATTTTCTATAAGAACAGCAGATGTAAGCGAGATTAGATAATGTTTAAGTAAACTGCAATTATAAAAAACCAATAAAAATAAACAACAGCAACTAAAATACGTAAAATCCGAAATGCATTACTTAAATTTAATTTTTATGCAAAACGAACTTTTGTTTAGAATATTTATAAATCTATAACAGAGAAAAATCACACAACAACAAAAAAATCAGCAACAAAATATGGTTAGTGGCTCTATATAAAAAAATAAAATTGACAAAAACAAACAAATAACTAATACTACTTTTTAACAAAACTTATGTTAAGGGGGTTTAAGTGATTTCGAGAAGGAGGTGGAGATGATAAGTTGGCTGCTTGAGTAATTTAGAAAACATCCTAGGTAATCTAAGGTACCCACCAAAGCCTAAGCAATATAATATAGACAACGTAGATCTATATGTTAGCATTGTAATATGAAAGCTCTCTGTAGTTGACGTCGGCGAATTGTCGCCCTCGCTTACCAACGAATGGGAATTTTTATAAACTTATTATATTTACGCCCAGAACAAATTTGTTGTTCAAATGTCTCGCATTAAACATGATTCCTCATATGGGGACAGAGGACGGAAATGGGTTAAATTACATTGTCTGTACTAAATACGCATTTTGTCATTATCAAATGACTGTGGCTTTACCAAAAGATAGGATAGCTCACTCGTTTCTCTGCATGTATCTACAGAGTGCTTTCTCATTACACTGAGAAACTATCACCGTCGTTTTGAAATATGTAACCTAAAAGCTCGTGAAATATTTTCTGCTCGTTTTCTGCGAGTACGCCATCTATTGAGAGCTTTCGCAGTATACTGAGAAACCGTTCCTATTGATTTGGAAAATACTACCTCAAAGCTTTCGATAATTTTTCAGCATATTGTCATTATTCCACAAACAATTTACATGAATATAACGAGAGCTTTTTTTTAAATGTGGTATTTATAGGTGGTAGTAAATGACAGATGAATTCGGGTCGCTAGATTGTTATAATGGATAATTTTTGAACGGGACACCCTAATATATACGCGGGAATCTAGTATTTTCTTTATTTTATATAATTAAAATTTTACAAAAATATTAAAAATGTCATCAAGAGATCTAACTAACAATGCTAAAATTTGGCAACAGATGGCGACAGTGTTACCCCTCATTTTCCAAAAAGTAACTCGAAAGCTCGCATTAATTTCAGTACATTTTGTAGTTGTTACAAAAACAAATTACACACAAAACAAGGCAACACGAAAGCTAGTTTTTTAACAAAATGAGCTTTTTGCAAGCTTTTAAAGTTTTATTATACAGATAAAGTTATTTAAAAAGCTCTAATTAAATGGTCATCGATACGAAATAACTTGTTTAAAACTTTGAGATTTAAACACCACACTATATGGCTAGAGCTTTCCAATTAACTTACTCTTAATTAACAAAATGAGCTTTTTGCTTGCTTTTAAAGGATATTTAAAAGGCTCTTATTAAATGGTCATCGATTGGAAATAAAAAATAAATTATTTGAGAGCTTTAGCGTCTAAACACCACACAATTTGGCTAGAGCTTTCGAATGAATATTCTCTTTATTAATATCTATTTCATTTAAAAAGTTTTAATTAAAAGCTCGCTTTTAACAAAATGAGCTTTTTTCAAAGTTTCTGTTTAAAGAGAAAGTTATTTAAAAAGCTCTAATTAAATGGTCATCGATAGGAAATAAATTTCAAAAAATTTTTGAGAGCCTTGGCGTCTAAACACCATGCAATTTGGCTAGAGCTTTCGAATGAATATTCTCCTCATTAATATCTTTTCCTTTAAAAAGCTCTAATTAAAAGTTCGCTTTTAACAAAATGAACTTTTTTCAAAGTTTCTGTATAAAGAGAAAATTATTTAAAAAGCTCTAATTAAATAGTCATCGATAGGAAATAAATTTAAAAAAATGTTTGACTAGAGATTTCCAATGAATCTACTCTTTACTAACAGAATGAGCTTTTTGCAGCTTTGAAAGTTTTAGTATAAAGAGAAATTCATTTAAAAGCTCTAGTTAAAATAAATTGTATTAATTAATTTGACTAGAGCTTTCGAATAAATCTTCTCTTTATTAATATTTATTTTGTTTACGAAACTATAATTAAATGGCCATCAATCTGAGATGAATTAATATAAATATGGATAGAGCTATCGAATGAATCTTCTGTTCATTAATAAAATTCGAAGTTAAATAAATATTTAAATTTTTCTTAGGCCACCCACCAACTTATCAGACCACTTTCTTAACTCACAAAAATAAAAATAATCCCCTCTATCTCTCCCTAATTTGTACTATTTAAACTAGAGAAAGGAAGAAAGAAAAAAAAAACTAAAAATGTACCTGTGATATACATATTTCATCATGTTTTTAATTAATTAATATTATTTTTCGATTTATTTAATTTTTGTAATTCTATTTAATTTGTATAATTCATTAAATTGTATGGTTTTTCTTTGGTTTCTTTGTACACCATTAAGTGAGATATTTTTTAAACTATATATATAAATGAGAAAAATTTCCTCAAATAAAATTTTTATAGCAAATAGTTAAATTAGACTAAGAAAACCCAGCAAACAATACGAAAGGAAAAAAGTTATCATAAATTTTAATACGTCAAAAACAAAAGTGAAAAACCGAAAACCCGAAATTAATTAAACTAAGTAAACGGCATTTTCTTAAGATGGACTCATGAAAAAAAATATTTATATAATAAGAATAATTATAATAATACTAATTAAGTTAAATTCAATAGATTATAGTTCTAAACAGGCAAAATACTAAACAAAGGCATTTATGTTAAATTATAACTAAATTAGTATTAAACAAAAAATGTTGTAAATATAACCAACACATAATCCTAACTATAGTGTAATTTAAAAACAAAAAACAATACTTATATAAATAATAAAAATAATATTGAAAGAAAAATCAAAATTACTACTTGTATTAGAGTGTCATTTAAAGAACCCTGCCCTCTCCCCCAAACCAATATGTATAAAAAACTACCAATATGTTAAAAGCTTCCTCATACACCTTATCCCCCTCCACATCCCTCCAGCCATTACATTCAATTTTGTATTAAATTTCCTAAATCCTATTACAACTGTAATGTGTACTGGTATGAAAACTTAGTTTTTAGTTTATATATATATATATATATATTAAACAAAACAAAAAAGAGAATGAAATAAAATATAGTTTTTTTTTCGCGTGAAATTGCAAAACACATGAAGTATAGACTGTTGTTTGTTTAAGGCCATATTATATTATTATTATTATTAGAATTATAATTATTATTATTATACGATTATGAAATACATGTATTTTTAATTGTAATAACTTCATTTTTATATAAGCGCTCTCTTAAAATATAACAACACAAATATGATAACAACAAAATAAAAACGAAATGAAACAAAACAAAACAACAAACATTGTGTATAAAAAATATTCAAATTCAATAAAGAAAAAAATTAGTGTTCAACTGAAAGCAAATTGGTGTTGTCATTTATGGGGGATCAAAAGTGGGGGAGGATAAACTTTAGTTCGTTAATATATACAGGCGAAGGGTAAGTAGTTGCAATGCCTAGAGGTTGGAAATTGAATTATTTTCGCAATTGTCCCTGTCTTCCGTTCGGTCTGAAGCAGCTCTGTCAAATTTCACACAGACGCGATTTTAATGTACTATAGCTTGCTTTGAAGATAATTGCAATTACTTGTTCTTGGATTCGTTCAAGATAAACTAAATGAAGAAATGATCATTCTGACGAAATCTGACGCTGAAATCTTGGTTGAGTTTGCAAAAAAATATTTTGAAAAAAAAAAAACAAGTCAGGAAAGGCTAAAAGGGCCGACTATATAATACACTCAACTTTCTATCGGAATACAATTCAATTGAGTAAAAAAAGTGAAAACGAGAAATAATTTGTGTACGTTTCCTAATCAAATTTGTCAAATCGAGAAGAATTTTGTGTATCGGGGCTATATCCAAACATGGAATGAAGTAACGAACTTTCACAATAAGTTCATCCAGTTGAAGTTAACGTGTTATGTTCAACTTTAAAAATTCTCTGCAAATACGCGGTTCCTGGGGAGGAAGTCAATCCGGAAGCGAAATTTGTATGAGAGCTATATATAAATTTGAACCAATCTTACTTATTTTCACCACAGGTGTTTCCAGTTGAAATATAAGATGGTTTGCCAATTTTGAAGAAAATCTGTTAAAATATGTGGATTCTAGAGCGGAAAAATTCAAATCTGTAGCGAAATTTGTATGGGAACTATATATAAATCTGAACCGATCTAACACATTTTTACCACAGGTGTTTCAAGTTGGATTATAAGATGTTGTGCCAAATTTAAAGAAAATCGGGTAATATATCTGATTTCTAGACCGGAAAAAGTCATATCGGGAGCGACACATTTTTACCACCGGTGTTTCCAGTTGTATTATAAGATGTTGTACCAAATTTAAAGAAAATCGAGAACTATATTTGGTTTCTAGAGCGGAAAAAGTCATATCGGGAGCGACATTTGTATGGGAGCTATATATAAATCTGAACCGATTTTACCCACTTTCAGCATAGATGTTTCTAGTTTAAATATAAGATGGTTTGCCAATTTTGAAGAAAATCTATTAAAATATGTGGATTCTAGAGCGGAAAAATTCAAATCTGGAGCGAAATTTGTATGGGAGCTATATATAAATCTGAACCGATCTAACACATTTTTACCACGGGTATTTCCAGTTGAAATATAAAGTGTTTTTTGCGAATTTTGAAGAAAATCTTTTACAATATGTGGATTATAAAGCGGAAAAAGTCAAATCGGGAGCGACATTTGTATGGGGGCTATATAAATCTGAACCGATCTAATCCGCTTTCGCAACTGGTGTTTCTAGTTAGATTTTAAGGTGCTAAGCCAAATTTGAAGAAAATCGGGTAATATGTGTGCTTTATAGAGCGGAAAAAGTCAAATGGAAAGCGGAATTTTGTATGGGGGCTATATCTAAATCTGAAGCGATTTGCTTCAAATTAAATAGCGTTCGTCCATAATCCACAAAACTTACTTGTGCCAAGTTTTGTTAAGTTAATTGTTAACCTTAAGTTAATTGCGACCTTATCTTAAATCGACTCAGAAAGTGATTCTAAGCCGATCGGTATAATTCTCCCTTCCTTTTGGATGTTACAAACAAATGCACAAAGACATAATACTCTCGCGGAGTGTATAAATAGAACTCATCGTTCCCAATCGATGAAATTTTGAAAATTAAAAAAATAGACATTAAATTATAAAAACTTTAACATACAATACGATAACATACAACTTCAATATTTTAAAACTAATTGAATCAATCTTCAAAAAAGAGAGAAAATTAAGATTTTTAGGAGTTACTGGAGATTGATTGAGATATTAACATTTAAAAATCGGGCAATAATGTATATTTCATAAATTAGCCCAAAGTTGACTACACGCCAACAAAAACTTGGTAATGACACCTTATTATTTTTAGCATTACCTAGCAATGACAGCTCGTTACGCCCTGCATTATTTTGATGTATGAAATAATTACTTCCTTATAATGGTTTAAATAAGTATTTATTGGTAAGTTAAATTTCATAGAACTTCATATTTTAATATAATTTTATTTTAAAATTAATTTTCTACATTTTTGAGGTGAGTCAGAGAATAGCAGTGATGTTGTTATCGCAGCTTAGTTATTCAGGCTTAAAGAAAAACACCCCTAAATTCTGTATTCAGATTGTTAACAAGTCGATAGAAAATATATAATTTAATAAAAATGTTGTTTTCATCACTTTTTAAGCCCATTATTTCACCAGTTATAACTGATAACTGATAATTATCAATAATGACTTATTTTGTATCTTCCTGAGGCCACTTATTTTACAACTTGTTCAGAAGTACTTATTTATTAACATTTCGTAAGAGTGCGTGGAAGTACTTATTTTTTTACAATCCCTTTATAAAAACAAGTAAAAACGGCGTTAAGTTCTTTATATACCCTCCACCATGGATTGAATTCCACAGAGCTTGTCGGTTTTCGTAGAAGTGCAGTAATATTACAGGAAAATATAATTTTATTAATATAGCCAAACCAAATACAAATATTGAAAAAATAATTTTATAAATAAATATAATATTTTAATTATTTAAAACCACGCTTATAACGCAAGGCTATCCAATACGTCAATTCAAAAAATAAATATTCTTATATTTATATTTTCAAAAAGCTTAAATACCATAAATATTGGTGGATAGTGGGTGCTACAGTTGGTTGTATTTCCATTCTAATTCCGTGTCTACACAGTCAGAGGAATGTATACTCCGAATTTCATGACTCTAGCTGCGGTCATTTGATTGGTACTATTTTTATCCCCTTTTTTCATTTTAACCCCAAGAAGTACGAATTTTGAAAAATCCATGTATTTTACTTGTCTATGCAATCAGCCGTTTGGTTGGTACCATTTTTATCCCTCTATACCCATTTCACCCCTTAAAAGTAGGATTTTGAAAAAATACTTTTATTTTATGTATCTACTCAATTAGAGGAATGTACACACCGAATTTCGTGTTCCTAGCTGTTATCGTTTAATATGTACCATTTTTATCCCTTTTTTTGCCCCATTTCACCCCATACAAATAAGAATCACGTTATGGTGCAAATTTTTGCTATAAGGGGAATGCACATACCAAATATCAAGCAAACATAAAGAGAAATATTGAAAAAACATGCTTAAGTACGCTAAAATATTAGGGATTATTATGGGTACTTTTAGTCAGGTCGATATTACAATGTGTGGAGGTGGAGGGTATAATAATTAGAAACGGGTCCGAAAATAAGTAGTGAAGGTTTTGCCTTATTTCCCACATTACTTGGTAATGAGAGTTTTTGCTGGAATTTTTTTTTGTATTTTTTGTTTTTAAAGAAATGTTAATATTTTTATTTTTTGTGTTTTTAGATTATTTTTTCATAAAGCACAAAAATATTGTATTAAAGATATTCTCACCTTCTTCAGATTTTGAAAATTGAAAAAAGTAATTTCTATCGAACTGTTTGGCATACATTTTAAAAGCTTTTGCACTCATTTTTTTTTACTAGAAATTGTGTCTTCTTTTATTTATTATGGCGCCAAATGCCAAAAAGTGAAACAATTTTTATATTTTTTCTGAAAATAAGTATAAAATATTTTTAAGCGGAGAACCGTTTTGGCATGAAATGATTCTGATTTGGTTATAAAAAGAACATGTACAAATTATATGATTCATGTCATATCACACCGGATAAAAATCTAAAACATTCCGTTTAAAAAAAAAATAAAAAGAATCAATTGCTGAGTTATAGGTAAGGCTTGCACTTTCCCGTACTTTTTATTTCCCGGGAAACGCGAAGTATTTTTTCGATTTCCCGCGAACCCGGGACAGAACGGGAAATCGTCAACACATTGTTGGTATATAAAAACTAATAAAAAATTTTTTAATAAAAAGCATTGAATGAATAAAATTTTCAAAGAAGATATGGACATTTCTCCGGAAGATCTTTGGATAAATGTAAAAGTTATAACACGTTTTTTAAATTTTGAATTCTTAATTAAGGTAATATTTTATTTGTTAGATGTAGTCATTAGAATTAGTGAATGGTAATCGAGGACACGATTCCCGATCAACTATTTTTTAATCCGATTCTTAGAATCGAAGAATCGGACCTGAGAATCGATTCTTAATCGGAATCGGTAGAAATGTTTAACCATAAAACTCGAGAGGTATAATTTTAACTAACTTGTACAGAAAATGCCCACAATAACAAAGGTAGGGTACTTAAGAACGATATACACGCTGTCCAAATGTTTTCATAGCCTCTCCCTATAAGCGAGAGTGGACTTTAAATTTATTTAAATTTGCATAAAAATATCTCATCCATGGTAGAGAGTATATAAGAATAGCCATGGCCGAACTTAACGCCTTTTTAATTGTTTCACAGTAAGATGCTCTTCCTTAATCGACTATTCTGAATAGTATATAATATATATAGTTTTTGGAAAACGTTTTTCTTATAGAATTTTTCCGATCTATTGAATGATACCATCGCAAAAATATATAATTTAATGTTCACCTTTACTTTTAGGAATTAAAAATAAATTTAACATTTCGAAATCTGCGGACACTTTTATTTTTTTAATATTTTTAGAAGAAATTTGTCTATAAGTTTATCAAATTTCAAACTATTGCTTTTTGTTTCGTTTTTGAGATATTGAATTTTAAAGTTAGTTTCTCATTTTTTCGCCTAGACTATGTTTTGACATTTGTCACTTATTTTGAGGTCTTTTAAGTAATGATGAATTCGATCAAGTTTTGTGTAATATTTCATCAAAACTAACACTTTCCAATTAACACTAACATGAAAACAACTATAAAAAGTTGTTCTAATGATAGTTTCATTTGTCAAATGCGATTTTAGCGACGACCGATGTGGTATGAATATATCAGATTTTCTCGAAGATCTTGATATTAAAATGTAAATGATATCCAAAAGTTCAGGAGATTGTATTGTTGGTAGTGAGCAATGATAAAGAAAAAATCGACTGAACTAATTCACCGTATTTTCAGTATATGCTAGATGTTTTATTGGTGTTACTAACAATTCGTGTTTATCTAACATTTCACGAAATATAAATAATATTATAATAGAAAACAATCTTGGTTTACGTGGCCGCTCTCACCATTTTGAATAAAACTTTCTTTCTTTTCCATCGGCAGTTTTATTTATGCATATTTTGTATAATATGTTAAATCATAATCATCTACTACTTTATCCGATATTTCCGTTACAAGCGATCTATTTAGCATTGGGATGTATTTTTACGCAATAATTTAATTTTTCCAAATGCTTGGACTGTTTGGAGGTACGACAACCCCAGTGTTTGTGACATGTTAAGCTCCTAACCTTTATACCACTGTCAATTTTCTTTTGTTTAATTAATAAAATTGCAGCTTTTAAATTTCACAACTTGTTACCACCAAAAGTACGTACAAAGTTAGTACTTATTTTTTGGGTGTTTTTCATTAAATTAAATTTCGATTCCCAAGCATCGATAATCGATTCCAGTATAAAGTTGGACACATGTAATCGACTCCAAAAGAATCGTTTTTGAGCCCTCAGAATCGATTCTCGATTAGAATCGGAATCGATTTACCATTCACTAATTAGAATGTTAGCTATTAACAACATTTTTATTTTAAACAATTTTTCGTGCCATATATTTTCCCTACATTTGTAGCCATCATAATTGCTCTTAATCAAACATATCACATATGATTGGACCTACATATATTTCCAAAAATGTGGGTAAAAATATTAAAGGTTGCTTTGGCGAAAATTGTGTTGTAATTGAGTTTACAAATCGAAAAAGAATTCATACTCCTTACTTTTACTCCTTGCGTCATTAGAAATAAAATGACAGCTGTTACGACCTATGTTACAGAGGTATATTGCTCTAATTAAAAAAACCCCTCAACAATATAGTGACTAAAATAGCAATCATTTTACCTTGATAAGTATATTACTAAAAAACGATTGTTATAAATAAATACACAAAAACATATGCACTTACTTTTGAGAGTTCATCGTTTTTTCGCGCTTTAATTAAATAAAACATATGCGCCCGTGAAAAAAACACATTCGAAATGAACACATTATTAATTAACTAATTAATAATTAAGCATACATTTAATAATCGTGCATCAAGTGAAAAATAAGTGAATGTTATTAATTCGGTTATAAACGCCACAGAAACAGGAGAGCAACAAAAACAAACAAATCAGATTAAATTTCAATTGTTGACACGGGTCGAAAGTCGCGCTGTTAATAATTTATAAATACAATAATACGCATTATTTTGTGTTAAGTAATTGAGATATAATATGTGAAGCACAGGGGCGAGCGAGCAGTGCGAGAAATGAGAACGAGAATGATTATAATCGACAAAGTATTATTTAAATGTAACAAACAATTAAAACGAACTGAAATAAATCGTTGCTACACGGGGAAAAAGTGGGATTTATTAAAAAATGTTGGCAGAAGCAAACCATTTTTATGAGGGGATTTTTTAAATTATAACTATAAAGTATATCGAGAGCTGATTTTTGACGCCAGATTTGGATGTCATCTGTCATATAAATTTGGAGAAGAATTTTTATACCCTCCACCTCCAGGATGGGGGTATACTAACTTTGTCATTCCGTTTGTAACACCTTGAAATATCGACCTGAGACCCTATAAAGTATAAATATATTCTTGATCGTCATACAATTCTAAGACGATCTAGCCATGTCCGTCCGTCTGTTGAAAGCACGCTAGCATCTAAACGAAAGGAGCTAGAACGTTAAACTTTTCCATAAATGCGTCTTATAGTCGTAGATCGGTTGGGATTGAAAAGGGACGAAATCGTCCCAAAGGGAAAACATTTTCCCTCACAAGGACTAAAAGTATCCATAATAATCCCTTATATTTTAGCGTATTTAAGCATGTTTTTTTGAATATGTCTGTTTATATTTGCTTGATATTTGGTATGCACATTCCCCTTATAGCATAAAAGCGCACCATAAAGTGATTATTATTGTAGGGGGTGAAATAGGGCAAAAAAGGGATAAAAATGGTACATATTAAAAACAACTAGAAACACGAAATTCGGTATGTACATTCCTCTAATTGAGTAGATACATAATATAAAAGTATTTTTAGAGCGCCCCGGTAGTCGAGTTGGTAGCGTGCTCGGCTATCAGCGTGGGGGTCGTGGGTTCGATTCCCATCACAGGCTCTGGTCTGTCGCTGCAATAACTAGCTACAATGGTCTTAGTCACCCCGGCTCAATCCCTGGACCCAAAATTAGAATATAAATTTACTTTGTATTGTAATTCAAAATAAATAAATAAATAAATAAAATAAAAGTATTTTTTCCAAATTCGTACTTTTAAGGTGTAAAATAGGAATAGAGGGATAAAAATGGTACCAACCAAACGGCTGTACCTAGAATAATGAAATTCGGTGTATACATTCCTCTGATTGCATAGATAAGTAAAATACACCGTTTTTTCCAAATTCGTACATTTTGGGGTTAAAATGAAAAAAGGGGATAAAAATAGTACCAATCTAATGACCGCAGCAAGAGTCATGAAATTCGCAGTATACATTCCTCTGAGTGTGTAGACACGGAAAATAAACTGATTTTTCGAAATTCGTACTTTTTGGGGTTAAAATGAAAAAAGGGAATAAAAATAGTACCAATCAAATGACCGTAGCTAGAGTCATGAAATTCGGAGTATACATTCCTCTGACTGCGTAGACACGGAAAATAAACTGATTTTTCGAAATTCGTACTTTTTGGGGTTAAAATGAAAAAAGGGAATAAAAATAGTACCAATCAAATGACCGTAGCTAGAGTCATGAAATTCGGAGTATACATTCCTCTGACTGCGTAGACACGGAAAATAGACGATTTTGTCGAAATTAGTACTTTCAAGGGCTACAATGGTACAGAGGGATAAAAATAGTACCAACTAAACGACCACAGCTAGAATGATAAAATTCTAATTGCGTAGAAACGTCAAGGGGGTAAAAATGGTACCAACCAAATGGGCGCAGCTGGAATCATGGAATTCGGTGTATACATTCCTCTGACTGCATAGACACGCAAAATAAAAAGTTTTTTTCCAAATTCGTACTTTTTCTTTTACGGCAAAAATTGGTTGAATCATGAAGTTAGGTTATTTTGCACTATGTACGTCTGATAATGGATTTTCAAAATTCGTACTTTTGGAATTAAAATAACCAACCAACTGTAGCACCCACTATCTACAAATATTTATGGCTTTGAAAGTATTTTTGAAAATATAAATATAAGAATATTTATTTTTTGAATTGACGTATTGGTAGCATTACCTTATAAGCGTGGTTTGAAATAATTAAAATATTATATTTATTTATAAAATTAACTTTTCAATATTTGTATTTGTTTTGGTTCGGCTATAATAAAAAAAAATATATTTTCCTGTAATATTACTGCACTTCTACGAAAACCGACAACATCTGTGGAATGCAATCCATGGTGGAGGGTATATAAAGTTCGGTCCGGCCGAACTTAACGCCGTTTTTACTTGTTTAAATTAACTTCACCCAATTGAATCGCAATCTAGAGGTCGCAATTGTTGTCCGATTGTCATGAAACTTGGCAGAAGTTAATTTTTCTGGCCAAGGACCATCGGTATTGAATTTGGAGGAAATCGGTTCAGATTTAGATATAGCCCCCATACAAATGTCGTTCCCGATTTGACATTTTCCGCTGTAGAAACGACACATTGTACCTGATTTTCTTCAAATTTGGCACAACATCTTATAATCCAACTAGAAACACCTATGCAAAAATTGGGTAAGATCGGTTCAGATTTAGATATAGTCCCCAAACAAATGTGGCTCACGATTTGACATTTTCCGCTCTAGAAACCACATATTGTACTCGATTTTCTTCAAATTTGGCACAACATCTTATAATCGAACTAGAAACACCTATGCAAAAATTGGGTAAGATCGGTTCAGATTTAGATATAGCCGCCATACAAATGTCGTTCCCGATTTGTCATTTTCCGCTGCAGAAACGACATATTGTACCTGATTTTCTTCAAATTTGGCACAACATCTTATAATCCAACTAGAAACACCTATGCAAAAATTGGGTAAGATCGGTTCAGATTTAGATATAGCCCCCATACAAATGTCGTTCCCGATTTGACATTTTCTGCTGTAGAAACGACACATTGTACCTGATTTACTTCAAATTTGCCACAACATCTTATAATCCAACTAGAAACACCTATGCAAAAATTGGGTAAGATCGGTTCAGATTTAGATATAGCCCCCATACAAATGTCGTTCCCGATTTGACATTTTCCGCTGTAGAAACGACATATTGTACCTGATTTTTTTCAAATTTGCCACAACATCTTATAATCCAACTAGAAACACCTATGCAAAAATTGGGTAAGAGCGGTTCAGATTTAGATATAGCCCCCATACAAATGTCGTTCCCGATTTGACATTTTCCGCTGTAGAAACGACATATTGTACCTGATTTACTTCAAATTTGCCACAACATCTTATAATCCAACTAGAAACACCTATGCAAAAATTGGGTAAGATCGGTTCAGATTTAGATATAGCCCCCATACAAATGTCGTTCCCGATTTGACATTTTCCGCTGTAGAAACGACATATTGTACCTGATTTACTTCAAATTTGCCACAACATCTTATAATCCAACTAGAAACACCTATGCAAAAATTGGGTAAGATCGGTTCAGATTTAGATATAGCCGCCATACAAATGTCGTTCCCGATTTGACATTTTCCGCTGTAGAAACGACATATTGTACCTGATTTTCTTCAAATTTGCCACAACATCTTATAATCCAACTAGAAACACCTATGCACAAATTGGGTAAGATCGGTTCAGAGTTAGATATAGCCCCCATACAAATGTCGTTCCCGATTTGACATTTTCCGCTGTAGAAACGACATATTGTACCTGATTTTCTTCAAATTTGCCACAACATCTTATAATCCAGCTAGAAACACCTATGCAAAAATTGGGTAAGATCGGTTCAGATTTAGATATAGCCCCCATACAAATGTCGTTCCCGATTTGACATTTTCCGCTGCAGAAACGACATATTGTACCTGATTTTCTTCAAATTTGGCACAACATCTTATAATCCAACTAGAAACACCTATGCACAAATTGGGTAAGATCGGTTCAGAGTTAGATATAGCCCCCATACAAATGTCGTTCCCGATTTGACATTTTCCGCTGTAGAAACGACATATTGTACCTGATTTTCTTCAAATTTGCCACAACATCTTATAATCCAGCTAGAAACACCTATGCAAAAATTGGGTAAGATCGGTTCAGATTTAGATATAGCCCCCATACAAATGTCGTTCCCGATTTGACATTTTCCGCTGCAGAAACGACATATTGTACCTGATTTTCTTCAAATTTGGCACAACATCTTATAATCCACCTGAAAACATCTATGCAAAAATTGGGTAAGATCGGTTCAGATTTAGATATAGTCCCCAAACAAATGTGGCTCCCGATTTGACTTTTGCCGCTTTATAAACCACACTCGATTTTCTTCAAATTTGGCACAACAGCTTATAATCCGAGTAAAAAACCTATGGTGAAAGTGGCTAAGATCGGTTCAGATTTAGATATAGCGCAAATACAAATGTTGCTCCCGATTTTGGCCAAACTATACATATTATATTTCACCTACTTCGTTCCAGATTTCAATATACCCCCATACAAATGTCCTTTCCGATTTAACATTTTTTTCAAACACATACATTTACAGGATACAAAAATCCTTCCCTTTTTCACTTTTTCAGCGAACTAAATTGTATTCGGATTGAAAGTGGAGTGTATCATAGAGTCGGCCCCGTCCGACTTTAGCCTTTCCTTACTTATTTTATTATAAATTTTGTATTATTTATTATTATTTCTAATGTGATTTAGTCCTTTTTGACTAGGTAACCGTTGCCCACATATCACACGTCACATTATGCAACCTGACTTTTGTTGTTCGGGTTACAAAAAGTACATGACAATTTGTACTGTCTGTAAGTTTTGTTCGTGTATCCCCTGGCAACAGGATGATGTACTCACCTCACTCGCATTCCAACAACAACATTTACTTGTCATTATCTATGACATTATGTATTCTCCTTATGCAGATATCATCCAAGCAGCCAACCAACCAACCAACCAGTCAACCAACCATCCATCCAGCCAGCCAGCCAACCATGCGACCATCTCTAACGACGACTGGAAGAACTTTTCAATCAAACATTACAACACAACAGTTGGCAAGCGTTCCTCCGTGTTGTCCCATTGCCCCCATTTCATCTCCTCCTTCGACAAAGATGGCTCGGCATGTATTCTTCTGATGGTGGGTTGGTTGGTTGGTTGGTTGCAATGACAACCTTAGTATTCAGCAACAGCAGCATCAACAGATGAACAGGCTGGCACACGGGCCAAGGATGTGGGGATTTGGAACATGGCAAAAGGGAATTTAATATTGTTGGTTTTTTCTATGAATTCGAAATTAAAAGAAATGATATGAAGATGATGATCTTAACAGAAAAAAAGAAAAGACAAAAACAAAAAGAACGAGATGAGGACAAAGAGCTGAAAAAGTACGGGTGCGGGTACGGGATTTGTATTTGTTTTCGGGCAATTCTTTTATTTCAAAGTAATTTTGAAATTTTGCTAAACAGGATTACAACTTCAGCTTATTACAAGTCATAGACTTATTTATCAACAGTATAATGTGTGTATGGTGTGAGAATGTTAAAATTCGATGGACTGGGGAACGTACAGTGAAAGTCTCACATTAAAATATAATAATTAATTAAATAAAGATTTAGAATTGAAATGCAAATGAAAAGACTTTTGACATGGTCGAAATCATGAACGTGATAGTCTGCAGCCAAGTAATAAATGTCACCATGTCATTTGTAAATAAATTAGCATTCTTTTAAATATTGTAGATGCAAAATGGTCTTGAGCCAGGACAATATCCCAGTTCAAATCAAATATTGATTACAGTCCAAACAAATACAAACGAAAAATCTAAATTAAAATGCAATTTTAAAACTAGATAACTTTTTATATAAAATGTTGAATAAAAGACAACAAAGCTCAGTTGAAGAAAATCTATTGAACGTGGAAGTTATCGTTTTTGTATAAATTGATTTAATCATACAAATAGGCGACATGTAATTCTGCAAGCAGTGCCATAATGTGTACATTTATCCAGATTCTCTTAAAAAAGGACTTTTCTAATTGTCAAGATGCCAGATATTAAAAACCAGAACAAATCATTCTATTATTTAAAAGGTTACACCACCCTAACAGCCCAAAAGCAGACATAATTATAAAACTAAGGAAAGAACTATTAATGTACATAGATAGAGGACACTATGGGCAATATTTAAAAATTGCATATCTTTCGAACAAGATCTTATATAAAAGAAACCATACGATGTATGATAGACAATACTGTCACGATTTAATAAAAACAAGTAAGAAAAGGCTAAAGTCGGGCGGGGCCGACTTTATGATACACTCCACTTTCTATCCGAATACAATTTAATTCTGTAAAAAGGTGAAAACGGAAAGGATTTTGGTATCCTGTAAATGTATGCGATTGACAAAAAATGTTAAATCGGAAAGTTTGGGGGTATATTGAAATGTGGAACCAAAAAGGTGAAATATAATATGTATAGTTTGGCCAAAATCGGTTAAACATTTGGGTGCAACATTTGTATTTGGGCTATATCTAAACCTGAACCGATCTTACCCACTTTCACAGTAGGGGTTTTTTATATGGATTATAAACAGTTGTGCAAAATTTGAAGAAAATCGAGTATAATATGTGGTTTCTAGAGAGAAAATGTTAAATTGGGAGCGACATTTGTATGCGGGCTATATCTAAATCTGAACCGATTTACCTCAAATTAAATAGCGTTCTTCTTTGATCCACAAAACTTATTTGTGCCAATTTTTGTTAAGATCGGACTATAATTGCGACCTGTAATTTGTCGCATCGGAAGCGGCAATTGTATGGGGACTATATCTAAATCTGAACCGATCTTACCCACTTTCTGCATAGGTGTTTCTAGTTCGATTATAAAATGTTGTGCCAATTTTAAAGAAAATCGGGTACAATATGTGGATTCTAGAGCGGATAATGTCAAATGGGGAGCGACATTTGTATGGAGGCTATATCTAAATCTGAACCGATCTTATGCAGTTTCACCGTAGGTGTTTTTAGTTGGATTATAAGATTGTGTGCCAATTTTAAAGAAAATCGGGTACAATATGTGGTTTCTAGAGCGGAAAAAGTGAAATCGGGACCGACTTTTGTATTGGGGCTATATCTAAATCTGAACCGATCTTACCCACTTTCAGCATAGGTGTTTCTTGTTCGATTATAAAATGTTGTGCCAATTTTAAAGAAAATCGGGTACAATATATGGTTTCTAGAGCGGAAAAAGTCAAATCGGGAGCGACATTTGTATGGGGGCTATATCTAAATCTGAACCGATTTCCTCCAAATTCAATACCGATCGTCCTTGGCCAAAAAAAAGTAACTTCTGCCAAATTTCATGATAATCGGACAGCAATTGCGACCTGTAGAGTGCGAACAAGCTTAGATGGACAGCAGACGGACGGACGGACGGACAGACAGGCATCGGTATCGATTCAGCTGGTGATTCTAAGCAGAGATACAAGCCGACCGATTTTAAGCCGAGAAGCCGCCGCCGCCGCATGTTTCTACACCCGCCGCCGCCGATTTCATCGGCTCAAATCGACTCAACCACGCCGCCGATTTCATCGACTCATATCGACTTCCACCACGCCGCCGTGATTTGACGGAGTTCTAACTCAGTCAACCCACTTAAAATTACAAAAGAAAATATAAATGCTAACTTAGACAACCTACTGCTGTGAAATATGTATATTGATCTATCTTTCATTTATAAAGAGTGATTTTTTTGAGGTTAGGATTTTCATGCATTAGTATTTGACAGATCACGTGGGATTTCAGACATGGTGTCAAAGAGAAAGATGCTCAGTATGCTTTGACATTTCATCATGAATCGTCTTACAAACGAACAACGCTTGCAAATTATTGAATTTTATTATCAAAATGCGTGCTCTGTTAAGAAAGTTCATTGCGCGCTTCCATTTTATGGTCAGTTTAATCGACCCACTGAAGCGGCTATTCGGGCTATTGTGACTAAATTTCGCACCAAATTTACATTGTTGGACATTAAACCACCAACACGCTTACGTAGAGTGCGAACTGAAGAAAATATCGCAGCTGTATCGGCCAGTGTTAATGATGACCACCAATTTTCGATTCGTCGCCGTTCGCACCAATTGGGTCTCTGTTACTCAAAAACGTGGAAATGCCAAAATTGGACTAAGCGGATGGACCACCTAAGACGCAGCCGCGGTCAACATTTAAATGAAATTATCTTCAAAAAGTAAATGTCATGGACCAATCTAACGTTTCAAATAAAGAACCGATGAGATTTTGCAAATTTTATGCGTTTTTTTAAAAAAAAAAGTTATCAAGCTCTTAAAAAAGTCAATTCCAGTACGTGTGGCCATGTGTTCCTATAAATAACAATATCTATTGTGCTTCTTTAGTGTGTCAAAGTAGGTAGAGTATTATCATTCTTTGGAAGGATTATGATATTCAAGAACGTCTGGTCAAATATGCCTCACATGAAAAGCTGTAATTGCAAAATATTTATTAAATTTATCCATATTATACATTTTGAGAATGGATTCTCCTCCCAAAAAATAATTGTATGGGTTAAAAATTAGGATATCCAACCGATTAAATTTTATTCGATTTATCGAATATTTTTTGTCAAATATTTGTTCGAATAATAAAAAAATCATAATTTTCGAATAACGAATAATTCGAATAAATTGTCCCAAATAATCGATTAATCGATATTAAAAGTTTTGCCTTAAAAAACTAATGAAATCGTCGTATGCTTTGTATGATAAATTGATTTTGAATAGCCAGTTTGCTCCATTTGGGTACACCAAATAAAAAGCCACATTTTTTTCGATTTTTGATTTGTATGCTCCACAAATATTAAAATAACGATTTATCCGACTTCATTTAAAAATAGGAAAAACTGACCAATAGCTTCGGAATTATTTAAAATTTAAAGAATAGTAATTTCATAGTAAATTCAAATTGAGGTTAACACCGTCATAATAAAGTCAGTTCTGTTATAAATCATATGATCCATATTCGGAAAAAGTCAATGGACAACTTCTGATATTATGCTCATTTTGATAAGATATTACGATTTTTGTCAACTTCTAATGAATTTCGAATATGATGTTACAATTTTTAAATAAGATACATAATAAACGTTCAATATATAGTTGAACTACCCGTAAACTGCCGTGCCTTGTCTATATAACTCTTATTAATTATATTTTATTTAAGTGGACAATTGTCAATAATATCAAATAACTCTCGACTTCATTATTCAATTAATTGGAAATTTTTTGTTTTCAATAAACGAAAAATCGAATAACATAAAAGTCCGAATATTTGGATACCCTAATAACAATATTAAATTATTGGAACATTGGCTAACATTAACGAATATTGAACTACTTGCCAAAAAATAAAAGAAAATGGTTCCTTCCATTTTCCCAAAATTGTCAAATAAATAGGGGTATTCGAATGACAGAACGAGCCGGCAAATCAGCCGAAAGCCGCCGCCGCCGACCCATTTTGAACAGCGCCGCCGCCGCCGATAATTATGGTTCGGCTTGTAACTCTGATTCTAAGCCGATCCGTATACTTAAAGGTGGGTCTAGCTCGATTATTTATTGGTGTTACAAACATTTGGCGGAAAATTAACTTATAATACCCTAGTCCACGAAGTGGTGTAGGGTATAAAAATTACACTGAAAAACATGCGTTTTAGGGGTGTTTTCAGGAGCGTTTAGCTCACAGACGGCTTGATATAAAAACGAAATATTTTGCAAGTCATCATAAAAAAAAATATTTTCGTGTGGTGATTGGAAATTGTTTTTCCATTTGTATGTGCCGCGATCCACCCAAATACATATAACACATGTGTTATTATAATGTAATATAAGGAAGCAATATTCAAAAATATGCCCTAAATATTTTCATCTATTTTCAGGCGTCATTTGGTTGGTATCATTTCTATAATAAAGTATGAATTTTAAAAATCCATTATGTTGCGCGGCCACGCACATAGTTTTATGATTCTTCTCTTTTAGACTAAAAGAAAGAATTTTGGGAAAAATCATTCTGGTGAATGTAAACAATTTGGTCAGTACCAATTTTATCCCTTGTCCCCATTTATGCGAATATCAAAAGATATATATATATACACTCATAATGATGTTTAGATCAAATTATCTAATGATCGACAGCCGTTTGGTTGGTACAATTTTTGTCCCCGAATTTCTACAAATTTCTCTATTTTACGAAAGGACACAATCAGAGGAATGCACACACTGAATTTTATGATTTTATCTTCAGTAGTATGGTCGTTCCATTTTTATCCCTCTTTGCCTATTTGACCTCTTATTGGTCTTCGAAGAATATTTAAAAATGAATATACACTCGATCGTAATGAGGAGAGTATAAAAATTAAAGAAATATGTTCATATAAAATTAAAAATTAATGGTAATTCAAAACACCTTGTGTTGAGGTTACATTACAAAAATGTAATGTATATATGGCTGCTGATAACATGGCAACGCAGGCACTCTATGCCGAAGTTGCAGTGATGAGTATCCCTACAGACGATGAAATGCCTATAAGTCCATAGGGTGTATATTTGAGTGTGGTTCTCCTTCTTTACATTACCAAACAAATAATCCTTCTACACAAAAAAATATGTAATAACACTGTCCAACAAATTGAAAACTTTTTGACTGGAACAGAATATCGACCCTATAATTCTGAAAGGTCCTTAAACTTATAGTCCAGCTGGTCTGAGTTTCTTTTTACAGTGGGTCACAGTTTTCATTTTTGGACGAAGGGAGCGTTATACTAAGTTAAAAAAATGTTGTGGAATTCAATGAGGATGGGTCAAATTGACCCTTTTTCGGGAAAATAAAAAAATCTTTCAAAAGGACATTTAAGGATTAACATGTTTTACGACCAAAGACATCAAAATTGTAAAAAAGCTTAAATATCAAAATTACACTTCAACTTATAAAAGGTGATTTTTTAAAAGCTATAGGAAAGTTTTTCTAAAAAAAACACATAAAATTCAGAAAACTGCATGAAATCTTTATTTGAATCGATAGTACGGTCCATATAAATTAATGCTTGAAGATGATGTCGGACCACTTTCAAATGTTGACCTTGATTGCGCCTAAAATGGTCCATCCGCTTAGTCCAATTCTGGCATTTCCACGTTGTTGAGTAACAGAGGCCCAATTGCTGTGAACGGCGACTAATCGATAATTGATGGTCATCATTAACACTGGCCGATACAGCTGCGATATTTTCTTCAGTTCGCACTCTACGTAAGCGTGTTGGTGGTTTAATGTCCAACAATGTAAATTTGGTGCGAAATTTAGTCACAATAGCCCGAAAAGCCGCTTCAGTGGGTCGACCATAAAATGGAAGCGCGCGATGAACTTTCTTTACAGAGCACGCATTTTGATAATAAAATTCAATAATTTGCAAGCGTTGTTCGTTTGTAAGACGATTCATGGTTAAATTATAGACCAAACTGAAGATGTTTGACAGTGAAACAAAACACGAAACGTGCGTCAGCTGTTTAAACCAGTGTTGCCAAAAAGATAATAGCTAAAAAAACACCCTTTACAACAAAACTATTACGGCTAAATGTCGTTCATGTTTTCGATAGAACATTTATTAGCTTTTGTATTTTTTATAGTTTTGTAAAATTTTGATTTTCGCGGGAGAAATGGCTAAAATGATTTGTGTGCATGACATTTTTGTTTTGTAATTTTCGCGCGATCTATCCAACGGATCCGGCTAATTTTTTGCATGTTTCTTGATTTTTTTTTCGTCAGAGTCTTGAGTCAGATAATTCTGCACATTGTCTGGGGTCTGCGGACATATCCCTCAGATTCCGTTCAGAATTCTCAACGAAATTTCAAGACAATTTTTGTTTTGCTTGTGCAGAAACTTCTAAAAGATTTCTTTAAGAATTCTGAACTTGAAGTCTGGTGAATTTTTAATTTTGTGTGTGCAGAAATGTCTTCACATATTATAAAAGATTTCTGGCAGATAATTCTGTGTTTTTTGGTATTTTTCTCATTTGTTGTGTACCAAATTTCAGATGCCGTTATTAGCAGTGCGACGAAAATTCTAAAAACAATAGAATCGGTGTATTTAGAGGATGAACACGTGAAGTTGGTCTACGGTGTTATTCTTGAAATTTGTGAAAAAGTGGTAAATAAAACAATATAAATAATTTCGCGTCAAGCATTTCGAAAAATGTGAAACGTGAAGCTGAAAAGTTTTTGAAGTCTATTCTTGGGCCAACATTTTTTGAAAAAAAAAAAGTTCAAATATCTGTTAATGCTGAACTAAAACACACAGGATACCGAAATTTTAAGCGTTTTTAACAGATATTTTTTCTTTGACTGTATCCTAGGGTGTTTAAAATATCTGTTTGATAAATTGTACTCTTTGAAAGTTTGTTGCTCTTTTAAGGGGCGATAGGATGGTAATAAAGGTAATAAAAACACCAATTACATTTTGCTTATAGTTTCAGACGTATGTATATTAGAGTGGCTCCTTTTGTGCGAAAGGAAAAAAATGTTGTTGATGTTCCCGACTAATATGAAAGATTGGTTTGTTTTATGTGTTCTCCCAAAATATTTCGCTTTTATCATTGTCCTTTCGTGAGCTGGACGCGTTCAAAATAACCTCTATAAATCAGGTTTTTCAAACCATATCAAAAACTTACAATAGTCCCAGTATAAAGGGCAGATTTATACTATTTTTTATAAAAACCGCAATAACTTCCACATTTTTAGTTCGATTTATGTTTTTAGGGGCTCGTTGGAGAGGTATTGATAACCAATTGCAATTTTTAGACCGTCTAACCCGTTAAGAGTCGCAGGTTTTTTTCTTACTCTTAATACTCAGTGGGTTAAATGTGAAGTAAAAACTGAAATATGAGGTTATTTGTATCGTAAACACATTCTAGTCTTATATAAAGTTATTTTTTGGAATGAAATTCAACCATTTCAAAATTTCCCCCTTAAAAATGAATGAATAAACTTTTTAAAGGGGAAATATTGAAATGGTTGTTAATGGTAAATTAACATAGGTAGACGCATGAAATTAAAAGTACATTTAGCAGATGTTCTTCTCTTTCATGTGATACCCATAACGCCATTGTATGACACGCAAAAGTACCAAACTAAATTATTGAAAATCCTTTGAAAATTAAAAGTCCTGTAAAAAATCGCGAAATAAAAAACTGAGTATGAGTTTTCCTATTAGTGACCTACAGTTTAACTTCTATATAATCTCGTTCTTGGGAGGGAAATCATGTCGCACGGTTTTATTGTAGCATTTCAAATGTTTTTTTTTTCAAAGATTAGCTTTTTGTAACACAAGAATGTGTTTACGATGCAAATACCACCATATTTCAGTTTTTACATCACATTTAACTCACTGAGAACCAACAGTAAGAAAATAATTGTTGGTCCTGAATGGGTTAGGAAGTTATATAAATTGAAATTGGTGATCAATACCTTTTCAACGATCCAACAAAAACACAAATCGAACTAAAAATATGGAAGTTATTGCGGTGGATTTAAGTCAAAGACATACATTCGTTGCGAAAGTTCTGACGAGATGGGCAATCAACTTTTAGCTGCAACAATAAAGGTCTCACTTTGCCTTTTTGCTAATTTTGGGTTCTGCTGAAGACTTCAGCACAACCTTTGGTCTTGAACCAAAATAAATGACAACACAGTTATTGCGGTTATTATAAAATATGCAACAAAAATTTCACAAAAATATTCAAAAATAATAATCTGGGTTAAAATGCAAGTTTTTGATAAGGCAAGGACCAAATTTTAATTCATAGCAGGTTTTTTCTAAATACCATTCTCACCGTGAATTTTATTCAAGAAAAACCTGATTTATAGAGGCTATTTTGAACGCGTCCAGCTCGCGAACGGACAATGATAAAAGCGGAATATTTTGGGAGAACAAATAAGACAAACCAATCTTTCATTTTAGTCGGGAACATCCACTATTTTTACTTTGAAGCCACTCTAATGTATATCACCCAGTTCAAGTAATATGGATTAATTTTAAAATATATAGTGGCTGTCAGATTTTCGCATGATTTTTGTAAAGATTTCGATCAGATATCTGCACAATATGTCTTTAAAAGTATTAAAGAGTGATTTTTTTGAGGTTAGGATTTTCATGCATTAGTATTTGACAGATCACGTGGGATTTCAGACATGGTGTCAAAGAGAAAGATGCTCAGTATGCTTTGACATTTCATCATGAATAGACTTACTAACGAGCAACGCTTGCAAATCATTGAATTTTATTATCAAAATGCGTGCTCTGTTAAGAAAGTTCAGAAAGAAAGAAATTGTGTTCAGCGACGAAGCTCATTTTTGGCTCAATGGGTACGTAAATAGGCAGAATTGTCGATTTTGGAGTGAATATCAGCCAGAAGCATTGCAAGAGCTACCAATGCATCCAGAAAAAGTCACAGTTTGGTGCGGTTTATGGGCTGGTGGCATCATTGGACCGTACTTCTTCAAAGATGATGCGAATCGTAACGTAACTGTGAATGGTGAGCGCTACCGTGAGATGATATCCAACTTTTTTTTGCCCAAAATGGAAGAACTGAACTTGGTTGACATGTGGTTTCAACAAGATGGCGCTACATGCCACACAGCTCGCGATTCTATGGCCATTTTGAGGGAAAACTTCGGAGAACAATTCATCTCAAGAAATGGACCGGTAAGTTGGCCACCAAGATCATGCGATTTGACGCCTTTAGACTATTTTTTGTGGGGCTACGTCAAGTCTAAAGTCTACAGAAATAAGCCAGCATCTATTCCAGCTTTGGAAGACAACATTTCCGAAGAAATTCGGGCTATTCCGGCCGAAATGCTCGAAAAAGTTGCCCAAAATTGGACTTTCCGAATGGACCACCTAAGACGCAGCCGCGGTCAACATTTAAATGAAATTATCTTCAAAAAGTAAATGTCATGGACCAATCTAACGTTTCAAATAAAGAACCGATGAGATTTTGCAAATTTTATGCGTTTTTTTTAAAAAAAAAGTTATCAAGCTCTTAAAAAATCACCCAATCAAGCTCTTAAAAATTCCCAACGATTTGACTTCAGAATTCGGTCAGAAATCTGACAGATTTACCTGTAGAAATAGAAGAATTTCCCCCGACGAATCTCTCAGACATCGTGTCAACCATCGCATACATTTTTCGGAAAGAAATCTGAAAGAAAACGGTTCCGAATTCGGAAACTTTTACAGACATTCGTAACGAATTCTTTACGATTTCGGGACATTTGGTTTGCTGGGTTGTGGCATTATAACATAAGTCACGAACAAAGCTGCAATTGCATTTATTTCAACTTTCCCTATCTGGGTTTCTGAATCAATTCTATCTGAAATATTCTCTATTTAGTCAGCAATCAATGCCAAAAAATATTTTGATGTTATCTATATCATAAAAATTTACTCAAGTTTTCTAAAGGCACTTTTAAAATTTTTAACTTTTCACCCAATATTTAATCTATTTCTGTCTTATATTTCACATTTGTTATTTTGGCGATTTTTCATATTAAAAATTTGTTAAATTTTTGGGCGATTTTTCATATAAGTGGCCAATTCATGGGGGATTAAACATTTATTCTGGGGCATGTCATTTTGGTCCATTTTTTAGACCATTTTTGGCGATTCTACATTGAGCGGTTTTCATGTCGCCCCTGAAGATGTTAGTCGAAATATCGGCCGTTAACTAAATAAATTAAAAAAGAATAGACCTTGAATCGATCTATATATACCACAGGATGAAATTATTGTTATACCCTCCACCTCCAGGACTTTGTCATTCCGTTTGTAACACCTTGAAATATCGACCTGAGACCCTATAAAGTATATATATTCTTGATCGTCATAAAATTCTAAGACGATCTAGCCATGTCCGTCCGTCCGTCGGTCCGTCTGTTGAAAGCACGCTAGCATCTAAACGAAAGGAACTAGAACGTTCAAATTTTCCATAAATGCGTCTTATAATCGTAGATCGGTTGGAATTGAAATGGGGCGAAATCGGCCAAAAGGGAAAGGAATTTTTCCCTCACAAGGTCTAAAAATACCCATAATAATCCCTAATATTTTAATGTATTTAACCATGTTTTTTGAATATGTCTGTTTATATTTGCCTGATATTTGCTATTCGCATTCCCCCGATAACAAACACGTGTACCATAAAGTGATTCTTATTTGTAGGGGGGGTGAAAGGAGGGCAAGAAAGGCATACAAATGGTACATATTAAACAACAACAGCTAGAAACACGAAATTCGGTGTGTACATTCCTCTAATAGAGTCGATACATAATAAAAAAGTATTTTTTCCAAATTAGTACTTTTAAGGGGTGAAATGGGTATAGAGTAAAAATGGTACCAACCAAACGGCTGATTGCATAGACACGGAAAATAAACGGATTTTTCGAAATTCGTACTTTTTGAGGCTAAAATGGAAAAAGGGGATACAAAAAGTACCAACCAAATGACCACAGCTAGAGTCATGAAATTCGGAGTATACATTCCTTTGACTACGTAGACATGAAAAATATAGGTTTTTTTTTCAAATTCGTACTTTCTAGGGATACAATGGTACAGAGGGATAAAAGTAGTACCAACTAAACGACTACAGCTAGAATGATGAAATTCTAATTGCGTAGAAACGTCAAGGGGGTAAAAATTGTACCAACCAAATGGGCGCAGCTGGAATCATGGAATTCGGTGTATACATTCCTCTGACTGCATAGACACGCAAAATAAAAAGTTTTTTTCCAAATTCGTACTTTTTCTTTTACGGCAAAAATTGGTTGAATCATGAAGTTAGGTTATTTTGCACTATGTATGTCTGATAATGGATTTTCAAAATTTGTACTTTTGGAATTAAAATAGAATGGAAATACAAACAATTGTAGCACCCACTATCTAACAATATTTTTGGTAATTACGCTTTTTGAAAATATAAATATAAGAATATTTATTTTTTGATTTGAAATAAATAATGGTTTGAAACAATTAAAATATTATATTTATTTATGAAATTAGTTTTTCAATGTGTGTATTTGTTTTGGTTTGGTAAAAAATATATTTTCCTGTAATATTACTGCACTTCTACTAAAACCGAGAACCTCTGCGGAATGCAATACATGGTGGAGGGTATATAACGCCGTTTTTACTTGTTTTTTTAATAACCTTAAGAAAATAAAAATACAAAAATTGGGATTTTTCACAAATCACTAGGTCTTCTGTAATGGGACTGATTACACCTACTTTTATTATTTAATTTTTAGCAAAAATTCTTCAATTCTGGCCTTTGTCAGTTTATCACAACAAGGTGCGGACTAGGAAGACTTTGAAGAATAATTCTCATGCAATCTTTCGATTTTGATGAAATTGGACAAGTAAATGCCTTAATCACATGCAACGCTTGAACCAACTGACGTAGAAGGTCGCCTTCGAAGCTGATATGGTACCTTGCCAAAGTATCCTTACTTTTCCCTCTACCTTTGCTGCTTAATTATACCACTTCGAAATTTCAAATTAATGCCCTCTTATCCAAAAAGTATTTGCTAATGTGATGCACATTAGATGGATATCACCCACCCACCCATGTGAGTGGATAAGACGACTCCTTCCCAGCGAGCAAGTGGTTGCCCTACAGCTAATGTAGGCCACCCGATAATGACGGCATGAAATCCGTCATTTGTTTGTTTTTCTTGTTGAAGAGGTTTCTGTTGCCATTTCCATTTGCATTTCATGTGAAAGGACCCTGACAAGACCATGTTGACAAACGAAATAGAATTGTTTTACGAATCTATTCATCTCATTTTATGGTTATCCTTGCTGCTGCTGCCGTTGTTGTTGTTGTTGTTGCTTTCTTTTTGTTGTTCTTAACCAGTAATTATTCATGGCTTTTTTTATTCGCCGGCTGCTGTTGTTGTTTAACTTAGACGGAGGGGAATTGTTTTCATTATTTACAAAGGATCAACATATTACAGGGTGATTGTCTATCATCCTCCTCCTTGACGTTGTTATTGTTTTCCATTTTGTTTTTGTTGCAAAGATAATTACTTTGTACTGTATAAGAGAAATGAGAGCAACAACAACCAGCAACAACCACGTTGCAAAATAATTCTATCGAAAAAGGGTCAAAGTAAATAGATTTACGACAAAGAAAATGGATAACAACAAGATGAAGGAAATATTTGGAGCAGAAAATTGGGTACAAGCAGAGAGTGGGGGGGAGGGAGAGACAAAACAATAACAACAACAACAACATCAGTAGCAGCAACGAAACTTTCAATAAAACTTTAAGATTAAATTTCACGACTTTCCTGCGATGTTATCCTCCCCCCGGAGACATGGACAGCGTGAAGTGCTGTGAGGATGGGTTTTTCCTAAAAAGTAAGGAATCATCTATTGTAATGTGCAATTTACAAGCGCAACTGTAATTGAATTAAATTCTCAAAAGGATATTATGTTGAGCCCAGAACACAGCCATCAGCAGCTCACAGCTCGGGCACAAAGGCGGACAGGCGGCGCAGGCCAAGGCACCAACCAGCCAAGCTTTGGCATTGCTTGAAATCCATTGAAAACCAAATACGAGGCATAATATGGCATTTATCCTCAAGCGTTTTATAAGCACACCGCACACATTCACACTCGCCAACGAGCCAATACACGCACACATCCACCCACATACACACACACACATTCAAACGAACCGAAACTGAATGTGTAATAGCTTAACACACCGACACAATGGGAATCGGGAATTCGCATACACGCAGACAGCATCGACACCACGACACATGGACATGGCTACGGATATGGACCACTCAAACACCTGAAGTGTCCAGAGCGCACATTAAAACTTATGACAAACCAGCCTCTTTTGCTAGAGTTTCACAATCGCAAAAAATGGGGTAAGTTCGCGTCACCACAGCAATTTTTATCTCACGGCTAGACCATTAGATATAGATTCCTACAGTTTGAAACAACTTCAAGAGAACTTTTTGGAATATCGAAGAAGTGAAGTACTAAGATTTGTTTACCATTACCATGTATCGCACAGTGGGACTACAAAAGTGAGTTTATGGAAATTAACGCAATTGTAGTGATCTCAACCTACAATTAAAGCTTACAATTCGATTGGCATAACATTTAGCTTGAGGATAAAGCAAGTTTGCTCATATTTTTAGCTGCGTACTTACCCTTCAACCTTTCTAAATATGTATATTATTGTTTAAAAGCATTTGAAAGCACAAAGTTATGTAGGTCCAAAGTAATATTTTTTTCAAAAAAGGTATTCTTTTTATAACCTCCACCTAAAATATTCATCTGATACTCCATAAAGTGTATATATTCTGGGTCGTGGTAAAAGACGATCTGTCTGTCTGTTGAAGCACGGCCGGAGGTTCAAATTTTCCCTAAATGTGTCTTATGGTTGCAGATCGGTTGGGATTGAAAGTGGGCGAAATCGGCCCAGAGGAAAACATTTTTCCCTAACAAGGACTAAAAGTACTCCCTAATATTCAGAATATTAAAGCAATTTTTTTATACCCTACACCTAACTTTGTCATTCCGTTTGTAACACCTCGAAATATTCATCGGAGACCCCATAAAGTATATATATTATGGATCGTAGTAAAATTCTAAGACGATCTAGCCATGTCCGTCTGTTTGTTGAAAGCCAGACAGCGGTCGAACGACATGAACTAGGAGATTCAAATTGTTCCTAAATGTGTCTTATGGTTGCAGATCGGTTGGGATTAAAAGTGGGCGAAATCGGCCTAAAGGGAAAAATGTTTCCCTCACAAGAACTAAAAATGCCCATAATAACCCCTAATATTTTAGAGTATTTAAGCATATATTTTCAAAACGTTTGTACTTACTGGATATTGCGTAAGAGCGTTCCCCTATAACAAAAACGTAAACCATAAAGTGATTTTTTCGTAGGGGGTGAAATGGTGCAAAAAGGGATAAAAATGGTACATATTAAACGACAACAGCTAGAAACATGAAATTCGGCGTGTACTTTCCTCTAATTGACTAGGTACATAATATAAAAATATTTTTTTCAAAATTCGTACTTTTAAGGGGTAAAATGGGCCAAAAGGGATAAAAATGGTACCAACCAAACGGCTGCACCTAGAATAATGAAATTTGGGGTATGCATTCCTCTGATTGCGTAGACACGTAAAATAAACGGATTTTTCGAAAATTGTACTTTTGGGGTTAAAATGGAAAAAGGGGATAAAAAAAAGTACCAACCGAAAGACTGCTGCTGGAGTAATGAAATTCGCAGTATACATTCCATATTTTTTTCCAAATTTGTACTGTTGGAATTAAAATAGAATGCAAATACAACCAGCTATAGCACCCATTCTCTACCAATATTTATGGTATTTAAGCTTTTTGAAAGTATAAATATAAGAATATTTATTTTTTGAATTGGCTAGAAGAATTATATCGATATGTAAACATATTGGTAGCCTTGCCTTACAATCGTGGTTTGAAATTATAAAAATATTAAATTTACTTATAAAATTATTTTGTTCATTATTTGTATTTGTTGTGGTTTGACTATATTAAAAAAAATATATTCTCCTCTAATATTATTGCACTTCTACGAATATCGACAGCCTCTGTGGAAGGGTATATAAGGTTCGGCCCGGCCGAACTTAAGCCTTTTTTACTTGTTAAATTTCAGTTTTATATGCACTTGAAATTTGTAGCGTAAAAGCAACAAAAAGTAAATAAAGAGTGATTTTTTAGCTATTATTTTTTTGGCAAAACTACTTTTAAAAGCTGACGCACGTTTCGTGTTTTGTTTCGCTGTCAAACACCTTCAGTTTGGTCTATAATTTAACCATGAATCGTCTTACAAACGAACAATGCTTGCAAATTATTGAATTTTATTATCAAACTGCGTGCTCTGTTAAGAAAGTTCATCGCGCGCTTCCATTTTATGGTCAGTTTAATCGACCCACTGAAGCGGCTATTCGGGCTATTGTGACTAAATTTCGCACCAAATTTACATTGTTGGACATTAAACCACCAACACGTAGAGTGCGAACTGAAGAAAATATCGCAGCTGTATCGGCCAGTGTTAATGATGACCATCAATTACACTACTCAACAAAATGAAAAAAATTTCATGTACTCCGGATGCGATAATTTTTTCTGTGTAGATAACCTTGACATGACCTCGAAAAACGCAATAATTTTTTTTTTTCGTTTGGTTTTTATTTTATTTTTTTTTTTTAAATTTTAAAAATTTTTTTTTGGTTAATTTGTTTCGTCCGGCATAACTCGGGAACCACTAGCCCGATTTAATTGAATTAAATTTTAAAAAATTTAAAATTACATTATTCCCTTAATCTGTTCATATATTGTTTTCCTATACAAGCAACAGTTTCCAAGTTAAAAATGAATATATAAAGGAAAAAACTTATTTTTTGCCTAAAGATTTAAATTTTTTTTTTTAAATCCATAAAAAATCCAAAATGAAAAAAAATGTCAAATCTTATTACTTTTACGTAAAGTCACATAACCTATGAGCAAAATGAGACAAAGATCATGAAAATCGATGCACGCGTTTCGCTTTTATTCGCAATTGAGTAAAGGTATAAATTTCAAAAATTTGCTCGACATATGCACAACTTTGTCTATGGTAAGGTTTTTTCTTTTTTTTGATTCTCAGAATTAACAAAACGGAATAAACAAAGGGTTATTTAATTTTTATGATTGCGTAAGCAAAGTAATAAACGCTAATAAATGTGCGTGAACAATTAAAAGGAAAAAAGGAAAGGGGACTTTTTTAATTATTTGGGTTTTCCGTTGGCTACCTGTATTATTTTTTTACAGAAATGCAACCCACATTTAAGGGTGGTCATTATTCGGAAAATTTAAGACTCACACATGGTGAAACAGGTATGTAGCCACCGTAAAAAATATACACCCATTTATAAGTACCTGTCAGTAAAATACTAAACAATACACAGTATAAATAGGTCTTCATTGATCGATTTTACTCATTCAACAAGTGTCGACGAACGCGATAGTTAAAATGAGCAAACGTTCGCGAGGATTTGAATGCAATACCAATCCAAGTAATTTTTGTTACATGTGCGGAGAATACGTTTCTGAAAAAAACAAGCGTTGTTTTTCTCCTAAATTGAGAGATTCATTTGAAGAGAGCTTCAATTTAAAGGTCTCAAACATAGATGAGCGGTGGACACCAAGTGCTCTATGTCCAAGGTGCTACGTACAGCTAGCTGACTCAAGGTAAGTGTAGATTACGAAATTCAAGAACATATATAACTTATTATTGAAATTCTTTCAGACGACAGCCGAGAATCATCATGCCAATGCTTTGGAGAGCTCCGCTTTGCCATGTAACAGATTGCTACTTCTGTCTTAGCAAAAAAACAGGCGTGGGAAAAAATATACGATGGACTTACACTGCTGTTTCAACAGTGAATTTTCCAGTGCCATTTTGCGAAGAACCAGTGGACCCGCAACCGTCCGTTTCAAGATGGGCATCTAATAATGAGGCGATACATCCAACATCAGATCCGGAGACAGTAGAAACCACATCAGAATGCGAGTCAACATATACATTGCATGGAGGTCAACGCTTATGTTCCCAAGCAGAACTGAACGATTGGGTTAGAGAATTGAAACTCTCAAAGGAAGATGCAGAGTTGCATGCATCGCGCATGCAACAGTTCGGTTTCTTGGCTCCTGGTGTGGTGACAACAATCTACAGGAAGCGTCATGAACCATACGCAAGGTACTACACAAAAAAAGACAACATCTGTTTTTGTAAGGACATTCCCGGATTATTTGCTGAACTCGGGTACTCTTACGATCCAGGAGAGTGGCGTCTTTTCATCGACAGCAACAAGCAGAGCCTTAAAGCAATTTTACTGCACAACGGCAACGAGAAACCTTCGATTCCAATTGCTCATGCCGTTGACACCAAGGAAACATACGAAGTCATGGACAATCTACTAAAGTGCCTTAACTATGAGAGGCACGATTGGAAAGTTTGTGCCGACCTTAAGGTTATCGGTATCCTTTGTGGATTACAAGGTGGATTCACAAAGTACTGTTGTTTTCTCTGCCTTTGGGACAGCCGCGATCGTCAACATCATTACACCAGGAGGAGTTGGACAGAAAGAGTTAACTTCATCCCCGGCAGCGACAACGTGAAATATACACCACTCATAAAAAAGGAAAATGTTTTTCTCCCACCTCTTCACATAAAGCTCGGACTCATAAAAAACTTCGTGAAAGCTATCAACAAAGATGGCGAAGCGTTCGCCTATTTAAAAACCATTTTTCCTCACCTTTCATCGGCAAAGATTAAGGAAGGCGTTTTCGACGGTCCGCAAATTAAAAAGTTGTTGCAAGACCAACAGTTTGAGCACATTTTATCACCAAATGAAGCTGCAGCTTGGAACTCATTTCGGCAAATTGTTTCCGGATTTCTTGGAAACAACAAAAGCTCAAATTACAGAGAGATCGTCGAACAACTACTCCAAAATTATAAAAAAATTAGAGCAAATATGTCGCTTAAGATACATTTTCTACACTCGCACTTGGACTTCTTTCCGGACAACCTGGGCGATGTGAGTGACGAGCATGGCGCACATGTAACAAAAATTACTTGGATTGGTATTGCATTCCAATCCTCGCGAACGTTTGCTCATTTTAACTATCGCGTTCGTCGACACTTGTTGAATGAGTAAAATCGATCAATGAAGACCTATTTATACTGTGTATTGTTTAGTATTTTACTGACAGGTACTTATAAATGGGTGTATATTTTTTTACGGTGGCTACATACCTGTTTCACCATGTGTGAGTCTTAAATTTTCCGAATAATGACCACCCTTAAATGTGGGTTGCATTTCTGTAAAAAAATAATACAGGTAGCCAACGGAAAACCCAAATAATTAAAAAAGTCCCCTTTCCTTTTTTCCTTTTAATTGTTCACGCACATTTATTAGCGTTTATTACTTTGCTTACGCAATCATAAAAATTAAATAACCCTTTGTTTATTCCGTTTTGTTAATTCTGAGAATCAAAAAAAAGAAAAAACCTTACCATAGACAAAGTTGTGCATATGTCGAGCAAATTTTTGAAATTCATACCTTTACTCAATTGCGAATAAAAGTGAAACGCGTGCATCGATTTTCATGATCTTTGTCTCATTTTGCTCATAAGTTATGTGACTTTACGTAAAAGTAATAAGATTTTACATTTTTTTTCATTTTGGATTTTTTATGGATTTAAAAAAAAAAAAAATTTTAAATCTTTAGGCAAAAAATAAGTTTTTTCCTTTATATATTCATTTTTAACTTGGAAACTGTTGCTTGTATAGGAAAACAATATATGAACAGATTAAGGGAATTGTAATTTTAAATTTTTCAAAATTTAATTCAATTAAATCGGGCTAGTGGTTCCCGAGTTATGCCGGACGAAACAAATTAACCAAAAAAAAAATTTTTAAATTTAAAAAAAAAATAATCAAAAAAAACCAAACGAAAAAAAAAAATTTTATTGCGTTTTTCGAGCTCATGTCAAGGTTATCTACACAGAAAAAATTATCGCATCCGGAGTACATGAAATTTTTTTCATTTTGTTGAGTAGTGTTATCGATTCGTCGCCGTTCGCAGGAATTGGACTAAGCGGATGGACCATTTGAGGCGCAGTCAAAGTCAACATTTGCATGAAATAATCTTCAAACATTAAATTATATGGACCGTACTATCGATTCAAATAAAGATTTCATGCATTTTTCTGAATTTTATGTGTTTTTTTAACTTTCCTATAGCTTTTAAAAAAATCACCCTTTATATATAAATTAGGTTTTCTCTCGAAAATAAAATAAATTTACAACTGCGAAATTATGTTGTCGCCTTAAGGGTATAGCTTGATTAATTTTTTGGCGTCGAACTAACTTATAATACCCTATTCGACGCTGTGGTTTAGGGTATACAAATTAAGCAATTATGGACCTAAAATTTTTAAATTAGTTTACTAGATAATATTTAGATGGACTACTCTATTTGTCCATTTGAAGTAAGTTATATTCCAGCATCTCATCTTAAAACGCTAAAACTCATGAAATTTCAATAAATAAATTCCGTAATAAAAGTAGCTATGTGTAGTATTTTGAAAATTAAATTAATAAATTAATATTAAATTAATAATAAATAGCAGCGACGAGGTAAAAAAAATGTCGACAAGGAAAAATATCGGTTTTACTTCGAAAATCTTAAAAGTTTTTACGGTGATTAAAAGGTGGTACTGTGCCATTCTTAATCTGGCTTTAAGTAAAACAATAAGCTTTTGTAATTTTGAGATTAGGCATTTAGAACCATTTATGTCAAAAATGAGACCAGTCAAAACAATAGCAGCGCTAATAAAAACTAAAAATATTTTGTTTTAACGATATAACGATATTTTCTTGAATTTAACACCTAGTGACTTTATTACTTATTACTGCTTCATAACCTCATTTATTGTAGTCGACTAGTATTTTACACCTTTCATGAGGTATTTTTAACCATGCCTCTATAATTACGTGTCAAACATTCTCATTGTTCTTCAGTATTGCTAGTGAGAACTCATTTTAGTCATCACACTTAAAATTTTTGATTATATTGAGATGTGATGTCTGCCCGAACCATTCCATAACGGCGATATTATTGACTTCAAACCACCTTTTTGCGAGTCGGCTGGCGTTTTCGAGATAATTGACCTGCTAGAAGACCAATTTAAGGGATATTCCGTATTCTTTATATGTAAGCTTAATATTATGCATTATTTTGATGTACTGGACAGAGTCCATGGTAGTTCTGGGCCAATGTATTGACCCAACTCCATAATATAAATAAAACGCCCAAGCCATTACGCTTGGCCCTCCCTATTTGACTGCTTTGGTACTATACCTGGAGATGAACTCCGTGTTCTGTGGACGTCTTACAAACTAACGAGGTACTGTTCCACTATATAAAACAATTTTAGATTCAACTGACCATAAAACGTGCTCCCACTTTTTGGTTGGCTACACCAGGTGTGTTTTTGCGAATTGCAATTTTTTTGCGCCACGTCTTTTATTTTTAAGTGGGACTTTTTTCGGACTTCCGGCTTACAGATTATGTTTTCTTAGTATTCCACGAACATTTTAAACTGTCAAAGATGGACAGAAATTACTTTTTATTTCGGTGGCGGGCGTAAGTGGGTTTTTTGCACTAGACATTATAATTCGGCAAATGATTGTAGGTGATATAAAAGGAGTTTTTCGCGTGTTTTTTTATTTCTTCATATAATATCGAATTTGCGCTCATTTTAATAGAACACTGGAATAAAAGTTGAATTTCACTATATGATTTTTTTTAACTGGGATATTGTCCTGGCTCAAGACCCTTTTTGCATCTATATTTAATAGAATGCAAATTTATTTACAAATGGCATGGTGACATTTATTACTTGGCTGCAGACTACCACGATCATGATTTCGACCATGTCAAAAGTCTTTTCAAGTGGCTTCGCAAGGACTTTTCAACATCAAATCCGGCCTCTATAAGGAGATGATTCTCACAAACGAACGAGAAGCACAACTCACTTGCCGAATTTGCGTTTAAAAATTCGCACCAAGTAATAAAGCACACATGCCATCTTACAATCATCTCATTGAGTTCCATATGTAAGTGTGTGTATATGCAGGTATAGTCACCCAGCAATACTTCTGCCGTGCCAACGCTCATTTGTTTTAGTTTTTTCATTTGCATTTTCCCTCAAATTTCAACCTTTTTATATGAACTCGATTTTGTTTGTTCTCCACAATGGTCTCCTCGCTCTACTTATGAAGAAAAATAGAACAACAACATTTCAGAAGTAGTGTAAATTGCATAATATCTTACTTATAACATAAATCGAATTGAAAAATTGAAATAAAATTCCCTTTTCTTGAAATTTTTGAAAACTGCTATTATTTTGACCGGTCCTAAATGTCGAATAATCCAAAAAATTTGAAATTTCTTAAGTAATTAAAATCATATCACCAACTAAACAATTATTAACGCAAAAGTAACAATAAAAAAATTAAAACACAAATAAATATATGAAAATGTATATTAAAAGCTGTGGTGCGCTGCTATTATTTTGATCGCAACTGTATATGAAAATATATGTGAATAAATATGTTACTATTATAAATTTACATTAGCCATGAATATGAATTTATATTTCTCAATATAAATTTGTATGTTCTACCAATTTTCATCTATATAGGATAAATAATATGGTTTCTAGAGCGGAAAAAACTGAAGTCGGGAGCAACATTTGTTTACCCATTTTCACTAGCGATGTTTCTACACCATTTACAAGTGTAATTCAAAAGACACCATTTGAAATGAAAAATTCCATTTAAAATTCAAAAAATATCAATTGAAATTGAAAAATTCTATTTGAAATTCAAAAATATCAATTTAAATGCAAAAAATATCATTTGAAATTCAAAACTCATCGTTTGAAACTCAAAACTCGTCATTTGTAATTCAAAATACACCATTTGAAATTCAAAAGTTTTTATTTGAAATTCAAAAGGTTCCATTTGAAATTCAAAAAACGGTAACAAATTTATTTAAGAAAAATATACATTAGGTGGGGTAGCATTTTTTTCTGCAAATTTGGATATTCTGCAGTTTTGAAAACAGATTTAATAAAATGAGAAGCAACTAATAATTATAATGATGTTAAATGTCGGTAATTTCATATATATATAGTTTATAACCATCACCATCTAATATAATTTATAAGGACTTGCATTTTACTTAGGGTCGAATTATTTGTGTGAGAGGTACAACAATTTTACAGATATAAAGTGATTGTAAAACCATTTCTAATAAAGAGTGATTTTTTGGAGGTTAGGATTTTCATGCATTAGTATTTGACAGATCACGTGGGATTTCAGACATGGTGTCAAAGAGAAAGATGCTCAGTATGCTTTGACATTTCATCATGAATCGTCTTATAAACGAACAACGCTTGCAAATTATTGAATTTTATTATCAAAATGCGTGCTCTGTTAAGAAAGTTCATTGCGCGCTTCCATTTTATGGTCAGTTTAATCGACCCACTGAAGCGGCTATTCGGGCTATTGTGACTAAATTTCGCACCAAATTTACATTGTTGGACATTAAACCACCAACACGCTTACGTAGAGTGCGAACTGAAGAAAATATCGCAGCTGTATCGGCCAGTGTTAATGATGACCACCAATTTTCGATTCGTCGCCGTTCGCACCAATTGGGTCTCTGTTACTCAAAAACGTGGAAATGGCAAAATTGGACTAAGCGGATGGACCACCTAAGACGCAGCCGCGGTCAACATTTAAATGAAATTATCTTCAAAAAGTAAATGTCATGGACCAATCTAACGTTTCAAATAAAGAACCGATGAGATTTTGCAAATTTTATGCGTTTTTTTAAAAAAAAAAGTTATCAAGCTCTTAAAAAATCACCCTTTATTAAATTGTTACTGACTATTAGTTTTATTTGAACCAAAGCTTATGCCAATTTGTGTGAGAAGTCTTGCAATATCGCTCATATTGCAGGTGTATTTAACGTCTATGAAAAATTGACAGAAATAAATAAATGTTACCTAACCTAATGTATATTTTCCTTAAATAATGTTGTTTACCCTTTTTGAATTGCAAATGGAAAATTTTTTGAATTTCAAATGAAAACTTTGGTGTGTTTTGAATTACAAATGAAAAGTTTTGAAATTCAATTGACACTTTTTGAATTTCAAATGGAATTTTTGAATTTCAAGTGATATTTTTTGAATAGCAAATGGAATTTCTGAATTTCAACTGGTGTCTTTTGAATTTCAAGTGATGTCTTTTGAATTACAATTGAAAAAGGTGTAGTTGAAATGTAAGGTGTTGTTTCAAATTTGAAGAAAATCTGTTAAAATATATGGTTTCTATAGCGGAAAAATTCAAATGTATTATATTGTATCTAAATCACAACTGATTTCAAACTAAATAGTGTCCGCCCTTGACCTGCAAAACTTAATTGTGTAAATTTTTGGTAGGATCGGGCAATAATTGCGGCTTTTACTTTGATTACAAGGCAGACGGAAGGACATGGCGAAATCGGTTCAAAAAGAGATTTTAAGTCGATCGAGCTATCTCGCTTCCTTTTGGGTGTTACAAACAAATGCACAAAGGCATACTACCCAAGTGGAGGGTATACAAATTATTATAAAGAGTGATTTTTTTGAGGTTAGGATTTTCATGCATTAGTATTTGACAGATCACGTGGGATGCTTTGACATTTCAGTATGCTTTGACATTTCAGCATGAATAGACTTACTAACGAGCAACGCTTGCAAATCATTGAATTTTATTAACAAAAGTGTTCGGTTCGAAATTTTTTATCGACAAATTTTGTTCAGCGATGAGGCTCATTTCTGGTTGAATGGCTACGTAAATAAACAAAATTGCCGCATTTGGAGTGAAGAGCAACCAGAAGCCGTTCAAGAACTGCCCATGCATCCCGAAAAATGCACTGTTTGGTGTGGTTTGTACGCTGGTGGAATCATTGGACCGTATTTTTTCAAAGATGCTGTTGGACGCAACGTTACGGTGAATGGCGATCGCTATCGTTCGATGCTAACAAACTTTTTGTTGCCAAAAATGGAAGAACTGAACTTGGTTGACATGTGGATTCAACAAGATGGCGCTACATGCCACACAGCTCGCGATTCTATGGCCATTTTGAGGGAAAACTTCGGAGAACAATTCATCTCAAGAAATGGACCGGTAAGTTGGCCACCAAGATCATGCGATTTGACGCCTTTAGACTATTTTTTGTGGGGCTACGTCAAGTCTAAAGTCTACAGAAATAAGCCAGCAACTATTCCAGCTTTGGAAGACAACATTTCCGAAGAAATTCGGGCTATTCCGGCCGAAATGCTCGAAAAAGTTGCCCAAAATTGGACTTTCCGAATGGACCACCTAAGACGCAGCCGCGGTCAACATTTAAATGAAATTATCTTCAAAAAGTAAATGTCATGGACCAATCTAACGTTTCAAATAAAGAACCGATGAGATTTTGCAAATTTTATGCGTTTTTTTTTTTTAAATAGTTATCAAGCTCTTAAAAAATCACCCTTTACTAATTTTTTGAATCAGAATCCCTGAATGTACAACAAATTACAAAATATTTATTTGTACATAGCGGAATTACCTAAGAATTGCGCAAAGGCACGCAGACCCGGGTTTTTATCCGTAATTGAAGATTTTGCCATAAAAATGCTGGTTTTAGTCGATTATTAACTACTCAGAAGCTGATCAACATCGGGAAAAAATAATACCTTTTTAAACAGATAAAGTCGAGCAGGTCGACAAATATATTATATTCTTGCTATGAAAAAAATTCTTACATTTTGTAAAACGTTTTTCCGTTCTTTTACACCGACAATAAAACAACGCGAAAGCTTGGTTATCGAAATTGATTAGATTATTTCTTGAATGGAGCACTTCAGAAACTTTTAGGACATAAACCGACAGTCAGGCAGACACAGTCATACATAAGTAAACACCTAAGCACTTCCGTTCACAAAAGCTTTTACCAAGCTCAAAAAAGCTAAAACCACTAACACCCAGCCACCCACCGACAACCACATACAGACACACACACCCCAACGAGACAGAGGCACACTGGGTGACATTAGTTTCTAGTTACTCTGTCAGAGACACGCATTGATTCATTCATTCATTCAGTTGTTTGTTTACTTTTTCCCTTTTTTCCATTTCCTTTCCTACCATTCCATTCTATTCCACACTTTTCGGTAAGTGCTGTTGCTGCCGCTGTGGTTGGTGGTGTGTGTCTGTGTTGGCCGTAATGTGATGACAATGACCGGAAAACATACAGAAAACTACATAAGCGTAAATACATCAACAATGGCCTACCATCGCCGCCCACATCAGCCACTCCCCCTTCTCCAGTTCCCCAGCCTCGCAGTGTATGTCAGACTTGTTAGGGAACACAACAATGGCCGGGCCAACAACGCATTCCAGCAGTTCCCGTTGTTTTGCCTTTGTCTGTATTCTTGCTCTCTACAATGAAGCGGTTACAGGCAATTTTTCTTTTCCGCCTCATGAAAGGGAGCACTGGGACGACGACGAGGGACCAGCAGCAGCAGCACGATGGTCGTCGTCGGCATTGGGTCTTTATGTGTTAACGTTAATGACATTCATTTGGAGAAACACGTTAAGCATAACAATTATGGTCCAGTGAATTATTTATGGGTTTAACGTTAAGGCCAAAGGAAATCTCGACACAAGTCTTTCGCAAAAAATATAAGGATTTAAATGAAAAATCATCTTTGTAGCGTGCGCCTAAAAATAGGCAATGATGTTTAAGGCCAACACAGCCTAAAGCTATGCAATTATGTATATCTGTAAGGGTATGTGTGTGAGGAAATAGTTAATAGCTCAAAGAATGCTGTCGAATGTTAAAATGTATTGAACATTTGAGTGAAACAATATTTACAAGCTGGTACTTAATGATTGTTTTAGTTGAAAAGAAAGGCAGAAAGGTTTAACCAAAAGTATTTGTACACATTTTAGGACCTTGTTTAAGAACTTGACCAGATGCGGGGTTGTCGGCTGTATGTGTGACTAAGAAATTACCGGTTTGTATCATGGCAAGATCATGACATACATATATTTGGCGCTACTTCACCTCCAAGTGGGACAACACATTTAAGTAGATATTTCAAAGTCACAACTAAATATTTTGTTTTATTGTTAGTGGTATGTCTGGTTGACCTTTTGGTGTGTTGCGTTTTGTCTTTTGTTCGACTTGAGGTCAGTTTTCACAAATAATAAAACAAAAGTTACTATTTTATTATTTTCTTGTTTTTTATTTACCAATATTTAGTCATCTTCAGGGGTCTAGTACAAAAAAACACAAATTATTCAATTACAATTTACAAGCATTAACAATCAAAAAACAAGTAAAAACGGCGTTAAGTTCGGCCGGGACGAACTTTATATACCCTCCACCATGGATTGCATTCCACAGAGGTTTTCGGTTTTCGTAGAAGTGCAGTAATATTACAGGAAAATATAATTTTTGTAATATAGCCAAACCAAAACAAATACAAATATTGAAAAATTAATTTTATAAATAAATATAATATTTTAATTATTTCAAACCACGCTTATAAGTTAATGCTACCAATACGTCAATTCATAAAATAAATATTCTTATATTTATATTTTCAAAAATATTTGCAAAGCCATAAATATTGGTAGATACTGTGTGCTACAGTTGGTTGTATTTCCATTCTATTTTAATTCCAAAAGTACATATTTTGAAAATCCATTATCAGACGTACATAGAGCAAAATAACCTAACTCCATGATTCAACCAATTTTTGCCGTAAAAGAACAAGTACGAATTTGGAAAAAAAAACTTTTTATTTTGCGTGTCTATGCAGTCAGAGGAATGTATACACCGAATTGCATGATTCCAGCTGCGGCCATTTCGTTGGTACCATTTTTACCCCCTTGACGTTTCTACGCAATTAGAATTTTATCATTCTAGCTGTAGTCGTTTAGTTGGTACTATTTTTATCCCTCTGTACCATTGTATCTCTTGAAAGTATGAATTTCGAAAAATCCGTTTATTTTCCGTGTCTACACATTCAGAGGAATGTATACCCCGAATTTCATGACTCTAACTGCGGTCATTTGGTTGGTACTATTTGTATCCCCTTTTTTCCATTTTAATTCCAAAAAGTACGAATTTCGAAAAATTCGTCTATTTTCCATGCCTACGCAGTCAGAGGATGACTCTAGCTGAGGTCATTTGATTAGTACTATTTTTATCCCCTTTTTCATTTTAACCCCAAAAAGTACGAATTTCGAAAAATCTGTCTATTTTAAGTGTCTACGCAATAGGAATGTATACACTGAATTTCATTATTGCAGGTGTAGCCGTTTGGGTAGCACCATTTTTATTCCTCCGTACCCATTGTATCCCTTGAAAGTACGAATTTGGAAAAAAACCTTTTATTTTTCATGTCTACGTAGTCAAAGGAATGTATACTCCGAATTTCATGACTCTAGCTGCGATCATATGGTTGGTACTATTTTTATCCCCTTTTTCTATTTTGACCCCAAAAAGTACGAATTTCGAAAAATTAGTTTATTTTCCGTGTCTACACAGTCAGAGGAATGTATACTCCGAATTTCATGACTCTAGTCATTTGCTTGGTACTATTTTTATCCCCTTTTTTCATTTTAACCCCAAAAAGTACGAATTTCGAAAAATTAGTTTATTTTCCGTTTCTACACAGTCAGAGGAATATATACACCGAATTTGATTATTCTAGGTACAGCCGCTTGGTTGGTACCATTTTTATCCCTCTATTCCTATTTTACCCCTTAAAAGTACGAATTTGGAAAAAATACTTTTATATTATGTATCTACTCAATTAGAGGAATGTACATTAGGGCGTACCTCAAAAAAAAAGTTCGCCGTACACCTTCGAATATGAAGTATTATTGAAAGGTAGTTTCAAAAAAAAAATTTTTATTTTTTTATGCCGAACGTAGGGGTCGCGCTTTTACATTTTTCTATATAACTTGTATTTATAAACGGATTTTAAAGTGTGATACATCGATGTTTTTGTCTCGACGAGGCCGATTTTTTTGTCTTTGAAGTCATTGAGCTCAAGCACCCCCTTCTGGTACTTACCCATCATTTCTCAGTTGCTACTACCCTAATGTACCACTCTAATAATCGAAAATTAAAGCTCGCATAAAATCATGAATCATGTTTGAGCTCAATGACTTCAAAGACAAAAAAATCGGACAAAAACATCGATGTATCACACTTTAAAATCCGTTTATAAATGCAGAAGTTATATAGAAAAATGTAAAAGCGCGACCCCTACGTTCGGCATAAAAAAATAAAAAAAAAATTTTTGAAACTACCTTTCAATAATACTTCATATTCGAAGGTGTACGGCGAACTTTTTTTTTTTACTTGTAACCTGGTACGCTCTAATGTACATATCGAATTTCGTGTTTCTAGCTGTTGTCGTTTAATATGTACCATTTTTATCCCTTTTTTGCCCCATTTCACCCATTTATGGTGCACGTTTTTGCTATAAGAGGAATGCGCGTACCAAATATCAAGCAAATATAAACAGACATATTCAAAAAACATGCTTAAATACGCTAAAATATTAGGGAATATTATGGGTATTTTTAGTGCTTGTGAGGGAAAATTTTTTCCCATTGGGCTGATTTCGCCCTGTTTCAATCCCAACCGGTCTACGACTATAACACGCATTTATGGAAAATTTGGACTTCCTAGCTCCTTTCGTTTAGATGATAGCGTGCTTTGAACAGGCGGACGGGCATGGCTAGATCGTCTTAGAATTTTAAGACGATCAAGAATATATATACTTTAGAGGGTCTCAGATCAGGTGTTACAAACGGTATGACAAAGTTTGTATACCCCCATCCTGGAGGTGGAGGGTATACAAATAATGTTTTACAAAAAAGGATTTTGTTGTCTCATGGGGAAAGTGGGGCCTATCTGAAAATTTCCACAAACTACATTTTTGTTGACCCAAGTCCCCTTTATAAATAACCTCTTGTCGAATTTGGTATATCTATCTCACCTAGCCAATTAAAAGTGCTAAAAACCCCAGGGCAAGTATACGTGCTTGTGATCGTCAAAGGGTTAAACAAACATTAATAAATCATGATGTTTTCTACTTCAACATTTATCCATACCCATTGTATTCTTCCTTATAAATAAGAATAAAGAACTTTCTAGAACCATATGTTCTTCCTAGGAATAATTCTTAAGACCGTTTAGGTATGCATGACTGTTTTTGTTAATGGTCAGTCCGACTGCAGTGCGTATGAGTGATATTTTCCTTAATCAACAGCACGTATACGCTACCTACACACACTACAGCCTATAAGATTTGTTCGAAGATATTTGCGATTTTGACTGAAGATGAAGTTTTTATACCCTACACCACAGGGTATAATGTCTTTGTGCATTTGTTTGTAACACCCAAAATGAAGCGGGATACACCCATCGTTTATTATACCGATCGACTCGGAATCACTTTTTGGGTCGAGTTAGCTATGTCCGTCCGTCCGTCCGTCTGTCCATCTATTGTTGTAATCAAAGTACATGTCGCAATTGTAGTCAGTATCAAATGATACTTTGCACAATGAAGTTTTTCGGGATAGGGACGAACGCTATTTAATTTGAAGAAAATCGGTTCAGATTTAGATATAGCGCCCATATGAATTTCACTCCCAATTTGACTCTTTTCACCATAGATACCACATATTTTAACAGATGTCAAACCATGTCATATTTCAACTAGAAACAACTAAAGTGAAAATGGGTCAGATCGGTTCAGATTTATGTATAGCTACCATACAAATTTCGCTCCCAATTTGACTTTTTCTGCTCTAGAGACCACAAATTTTAATAGATCTTTTTCCAATTTGGCAAGATGTCTTATATTTCAACTAGAAACACCTATGATGAAAATGGGTCTGATCGGTTCAGATTTATATATAGCTCCCATACAAATTTCGCTCCCAATTTGACTCTGGTCTAGAGACCACAAATTTTAATAGATCTTTTTCCAATTTGGCAAGATATTTCAACTAGAAACACCTATGGTGAAAATAGGTCAGATCGGTTCAGATTTATATATAGCTCCCAATTTGACATTGTCTGCTCTAGCGACCACATATTTTAAGAGATTTTCTTAAAATTTGGCAAAATGTCTTACTTTTCAACTAGAAACACTTATGGTGAAAATGGGTCAGATCGGTTCAGATTTATATATCCCATATAAATTGCGCTCCCAATTTGCTCTAGAATCCACGTACTTTCATAGATTTTTTTTTCAAATTTCGCGAAACATATCATATTTACACTAAAACATCTTTGGTTAAAGTGGGTCCATGATATAAGACTCGTACAAAAGTCCTTCCCAATTTCACTGAATTGAATTATAATTGGGTGGAAAGTGTAGGGTATCATAACGTCGGCCCCGCCCGGATTTAGCCTTTCCTTGCTTGTTTTAATTTGATATCTTCCAAAAAGTGGACAAAACTGGGAGACACGGGTAGTTTTTCGGTCTTTTATCACGTGTAGTGGTGTCCGTATATGGTTATATTTCCATGACTTAAAAAATTACACACAGTGTTATTAAACATTATTATTTTATTCTTAATATTTTAGCAACTCATGCAAATCATCATTCATGCAAATCATCATCGCAAACATCGTGTATGATCCTCAGTGTACCAGACACCTGTTGAAAAGTGGTACCGATAATATCATAAACAGTCCGGACCTATGCCTAATTCATTAAAGTCTTAATGTTTCTTAATCAATCAAATACCCAATTATGAACCTGTTACCACAAAACTAGACACTCAGTAGACCTCAAATCAAATGTCCTCTGACAGATCCTCTTCAACTGCTTCGGCCAATTGTATTTTTTCCTGAAGAGTCAGATGCTATGTATTTCCTATTTTTAACGGTTATCCTTGGTAAATATATCCGAAAAACATATTCATTGTAGCTGTAAATCCCTCAATATGTCTATGGATTAGAAAGATTTTCCTGATTTTCGAACTGATCGAGAAATGGCGAACCGTTTGGATACCTGGGTGAAGTAGTAGAATGACGAACGAAGTGAAAAGAGTGCTGTCGAAGGGAATCGTATAAATCTAATCTAATCTAAATTATCCCCAAGAAACCTGCTTAGAATTAAAATCACCTCCTATAAATGTGCCATGGAAATTCCGAAGAAAATTCTCTAAATTCTAGAGAGAATCAAAACCCGGAGTATGATTCGAATCGCAGGGTATGTAAACCTATCCGAACAAAATGCTCTTCACCGCATCATAATGTAAATCTCCATTGAAATGTAGACACCTGGGAAATTAAAACCAGAAATAAACTCCTTAGAAAGCCACGACTATAATTCCTAATGAAGTTGTAATTCTCCAACTGAAGTTTCATCCAAAGATTTCGAATGCCTTTCCTGGATGATGAAAGAGAAATGTATAGCCATGTCGCACAGTGTCACCGTTTCATACAACGAGTGGCCAAAACTAGAAGGAATTAACGCAGAAGTCTGAAATTTGGTACATGCTTACATAGCAACTAAATTTGATTACGGGCGAAATTTCGAAAAATTGGAGATGGTTAACACACAATATATGAGTCATTTCATGTCAAAGCGGCCAAAAAAATGTCCATATCGCTCCGATTTTCCTGAAACATGTTTTTCAGAAAACATTCTTCTTTAAAAAGATTTTACACGTGTCTTAGACAAAAAAATCTTAAAATGTTGTTTGCAGAGTTATAGACATTGCAATTTCCACAAACAATTTAAAATCTTGCTGACGATTCGCACTCCGTTTAACCGATTTTTAAGTTTTATAGCTTGATTGAAAGGTCCTCAGGAGTACTTTAACCCTATTTGTTATTTATGTTAATTCCGGTTGCGTTTTACAAACAATTAATTATTTTCAATTTTGGTTTTGATGTTTTAAAATGATTACATCAGTACATTACATCATTCCAAAACACTCTAAGATCATTCTAAATGTTTTTTTCATATGTTCTGAACATTTTAAGCAGCATATTTAATGGGTTATTGAGCAGGTTCCAACCAGTATGGTGGTCCTGTTGGTCGTTGGTCTAGACGAAGTCTAGAGGAGACAATTTATTAAAACAAGACAAATTTGGATTTTTAATATTTTATTAGAGCAAGTGTTGCTGCTTCGTACGGAGTACACAAAACTACTACTCATTTGACAACCATAACAGGAACGATAACGCCATCTATCGGATTTATCTATATGTATTTTATAGCATTGCCATAAATTCATCAGTTGAGATATCCAACATCACTTTATGAACCAAATATAACAGGAATAATATAAACAACACAGATAACTTCTCATCTGCTTAATTTTAAAGAAAATTTATAAAAAAATGGAGTTTATAGAAAAAAATAAAAAATATTGTCTTAAATATTTGCAATACGAGTTATTGTAGTCCAGTTTCAATTCCATTTGATCAATTTGGTTTTTGAAATGATCATTTTCGTGCAATATTTAGTCTTGAATTTGCTTAAACGATTTTACTGGTGTAACAACATTCGTGAATTCGTGATTTCGAAATATTTTATGGCTTGGTTCACGCTTTCTTCGAGAGGAATTAATGTCATATTTATTGGGTAGCCACTAGGAATTTTCTATTAATTTAAGGTCTGTTTCCAGTAATTTCGGTGAATTGTCGATATTGCCAAAAAATCTTCTAGCCGTATTCAAATCATTACTCGAACCATATCCAGTCTTCACCATGTCGACATATAAACCCATTTCGTTTTATATAGGTGTTTTCTTACAGGAATACTCCTCTTACATGCCATTTTTTACATGTTGCATCACATTGTTGTAAGCCTGGTGTAACTTCAATCATATATACCGTGGTTTAAATACACATTTTTGTCATGGGCTTGTTCACTAAAAAAATTATGCACACTTCATTAGCAGGTATTAGCAGCTGAAGTTGACATTTTTTGATTCAAAATACGTGCAACCATATTCAAAATAAAAATTGGAGATATAAAACAATATAGATTTTTGTTACAAGCTGCGAAAGTCAGATATTATATTAAAATATTACTTTCAATGATGCCTTAGATGTTTACAAAGTAAAGGGTGATTTTTTAAGAGCTTGATAACTTTTTTAAAAAAAAAACGCATAAAATTTGCAAAATCTCATCGGTTCTTTATTTGAAACGTTAGATTGGTCCATGACATTTACTTTTTGAAGATAATTTCATTTAAATGTTGACCGCGGCTGCGTCTTAGGTGGTCCATCCGCTTAGTCCAATTTTGGCATTTCCACGTTTTTGAGTAACAGAGACCCAATTGGTGCGAACGGCGACGAATCGAAAATTGGTGGTCATCATTAACACTGGCCGATACAGCTGCGATATTTTCTTCAGTTCGCACTCTACGTAAGCGTGTTGGTGGTTTAATGTCCAACAATGTAAATTTGGTGCGAAATTTAGTCACAATAGCCCGAATAGCCGCTTCAGTGGGTCGATTAAACTGACCATAAAATGGAAGCGCGCAATGAACTTTCTTAACAGAGCACGCATTTTGATAATAAAATTCAATAATTTGCAAGCGTTGTTCGTTTGTAAGACGATTCATGATGAAATGTCAAAGCATACTGAGCATCTTTCTCTTTGACACCATGTCTGAAATCCCACGTGATCTGTCAAATACTAATGCATGAAAATCCTAACCTCAAAAAAATCACTCTTTACTTGCTTATACAATGTAATATATAATTGAACAAGTACTTTTTCTTCATTAAAATGAGTCGTACGAACTATGTTAAGAAGGTTTTTATTATATGTTTAATACTTCATTATAACTGAGTCATTTTAATATTAATTTATTTAATTAATATTAATTTATTTAATATTAATTTATTTTTTTTTATTTTAATTTAATATTGACTATTTTGTTGTAGAATTATTGCTTTTAAAATATGTAACAAAATGTCGAACTTTGACCTATCATAGCTGCCACAAAAATAACTTATTTTCAAAACTCTTTTGAAGTTTTCTTGTCCCGACTGTTTTCTACTAAATTGCACTAAATGATTTTTAAAATTCTTAAAAAAAATTTTCTCGATTTTGGCCGCAGTCGTGACAGTGTGTGTCGCTATAAATTCAAATATACGATCACATTTAATCAGTAACCTAACATTAAAAGTTAACAAATTTATGGTATTACGAACCATAAACCTGACTCATATCCTGTAGCTAGCTGCTTGGCCTCCTCTCTTGAATGAGATCTATTATCCTTGACCAAATTGTGTATCTCATCCTCAAGTGTAAAAAAACAGCCAGACTGATATCATCTTCGCTATTCTCAGAAACTCGTCTATCAATTCAGATCTTAGAGGTGGTATCCAACCCGAACTTATTCGGTTGAACGATATTCGAGATATTAATAGCATTACCTACATTAAACGCTTTCCGTTCTTTCCTTCCCTTAACAATTATTGTACTTGTTTTCATTCTTCCCTCCTTCAGTTCAATATACTTCTTAGCAACTCCTAACATTAGAAGGATGTCCCTGCCTCTGTCGGTTCACCTATAATTCGACTTCTCTGCTTCTATATTAATATCTCCCAAAAGGGAATATCTCCCAAAAGGGAATATCTCCCTTTGGGATAGTATAGAAATCCCACAATCAACAAAAAAAAAAAAATAATTTTCTTCATACAAAACGCCATTTGTACGAAATATTTATACTCTCTAATACTATGCTGGCAATACTTTGGAATGATCTTCATTGTGGAGGATACAAAAGATTCGGGCCAGCCCACACTGTATATTGATTTGTTTTTCAAACGCATAAACAAAGTGTTTTCGAGTTTATATGGAGATTTCTGGATATCGTTCGTGAAATATTTTTGAACGATTGCCTGTGTCTGTGCGAAATTTCATGGTGTTACAACAAACTGAATAAGAATTACAGTACTATTTTCAAAATAAATACAATTTTTGACCACTGTCAACGTCAGTTTAACGTATTTACTTATTTCTTCTCAATTTTTTTCAGACGAAAAGAAATTGGTTGCATTTTCCCGTAATTCCTTTACAAATTATGTATATACATAAGAGATGACCCTTCCCAAGAATTCGAGGAGTTCTATTAATCTATCCTTCCAAATTAAACGTGATTCTACATATAAGTCACACCTCAAAAAAATTGAGCCTTTGTGAATAATCGAGCGCGAGCATTTGACAACATTTATCCCTAAAGTATGCAAATAAATTGCTTTGACATAATACCCCTAAAGTATGCTTCACTTTATATTAATTGCATTAATCCCTCGAATACATGCTTTACATTTGTACAACATTTGTAGAGCACAGAAGCGGAGAAAAAACTCGATTAATTTGTAAGGACATTTGCAGCGCAATTGCTTAATTGTGCCGAATATTTTAATTTCTTATCCGCCGTCATTACCGAACGCGGCGAACGCACACAAAAAACAGATGTCAAGCATTTGACTGGCATAGCCTTTATTATTTCTCCCATCTTCTTTGGCAGCACTAGCTCTCCGTTTAACCTAAGCTGATTAGAAAGGAGCAGAGAAAAGCGGAAGACCATAATGAAAAAACATGAAAGCAGAAAAAACAATCAAAACCCTTTTAGAAATGTAACGAGAACGTCGAAATGTACAGGCTGTCATCTTCTTTTGCCATCCTTTCTATTTAGACATTTTTACAAATTGTCTGCTGCTTTTTGCTTTCTTGCTACGGAACACGACGACACGACGGTGACTGAGCCATACCGTGAGCAGTTCTATAATACGTACGTATGACGGACGACGGCATAGTCTACAGTGTCTGCTGCAATCTATGGAGGAGCACATGAAATATGTGGGTTGTAAGGATTGAGAATTTTGGATTTCTTGTTGATATTCATGAGAATGGCGCAATGCAGTCTTGCATTTGTTCCTTTCGTTTCGTTACGTTTGTCGTTTGGCAATTGTTGTTTGCGGCGTTGTTTTGTTTCGTTTTTTGTGCTCTGTGCTCTCCTTGAGTCTTAAAGGGAACGGATTACGAAGGAGAAATCATGCCAAGATGTCAGTTTAGGCGAATGTGAAATGTTTGGAAAATGTCAAAATAATTGCAGTTGTTTCTGATTGAAGATAATTACTGCGATAAGAGCGAGAGAGAGAGAGACAGGCCCTACTCGTCGTCTTTGTCGATGGCTGATTGTTGGCGGCGAGAATAGAGTGGACTGTCTTGCTGGTGTCGTGTCAGAAGAGTGAAGCATAGTTTTAGGTAATTGGATTCGAAACACGAACGAAACTTTAATGATCCAATTTCGGTAAACGATGAAGAATTAAAGAAGCCCGACAATTTAATGATTATTCAAAAAATATAAGAGGAAACCTCTTCGTCCCGTAGATGTGGGCATGCAAATTAGTTGGGGCATGCCTTAGACCATACCTAGTTTGGAAACAATATTAAAATACATTCCATAGATACATATCTGTTATATTACATATATATATCATCATCGGAATAGGAAATATCTTGAAGACACCTAAAACAACGAGTACGCTGGGATCGCTGGGATCGAACAAAACCCCGGACCTTCGCTTTACCATAGCCGAATACTCCACAGAGCAACATCGGTGAGGTGTAACAGATGCCTGGAGTGGGTGCATTTCCGGTCTTGTATTGGCCTCGGCCACATCTGGGAGTACAGGGATAACTACGTTGTCGTATGTTGTGCCACTTTGCATCGAAGTCCGCCCAGCGACTCGTTGTCGTTGTACATCTTCGTGATCTTTACACCTCACCAGACCCACCCACAGTCCGCACAGCAGCTAACGCCATACATTGGATTGCGATAGTGGATTTCGTGAGTTACAACTTGCTACGGATCGCATCAGAAGAAGAGTTGGCGCTGCTGATACACTATTCTGTGTAGTACAGATCTGTCTCGCTTGAGCTTGATAGCAGTCAAGTCTGGGACTGCCGAAATAGAACTTCTCAACGTTTACATTCCACCGGTCGCCATCGCCGTCTATAGTTATCGTCCTAATATCGGCATGCTGCTTCTACGAGATAACAGGGTTATACTTGGCGATACCCACTATGAAGTTTGGCATGTTATCCTCGGTAATGGCTCTCGCGGAGCAGATTGTCAACTCCACATTCTACACAGTGATGGAAGGATGTCCCCAGCACAGCTCGTCACCCATATCATCATCGTTTCGGCTAATCTGCTAAGTGACCTTATATGGCGACCTGTCATTTCATTGGACTCAGATTACTTCCCATAATCCTCTGAATGGAACGGGTTCAGAGAGTTCATCAATCGCCACTTCAAGCAACTATCCATTTCTTTCGACGTGAGTATGGCGGAGAAAAATCCATGCTGTTTAGAACAAACTTCCCAGCAGTGGCAGCCAGACTCACAGATGAGCTTGACGACATTCGTTGAGCTGATGCTGGAGATCCTAGAATCAGACAACAGAATCTAGAAATGATCTGGTTAGCCAACGAATACAAGCGGAATAAATGGTTGGAACACCTGAAGCAGAGCAACTTGAGTTCCGGAATTGGTAAATTGTGAGTAACGATTAATTCGCTCTCGAACCACACCAAGAGAGATTATCTCGGCTGTTCATTGAGCAACCCGATAGCGTCAAAGCGTAAACATCAGCTCTGAGTCGAGGAGACACCACCACAATTGACCGCAGGCGAGGTTGCTGATATTATCCACAAGACAGAATCATCCAAAGTGCTCGGCGCGAAGGAGTCTCTAAGTTGACGTTGAAGCAATCGAACCTCTTATTCCTTCTGAAGTTTGAACCCAATGGGCAGAGCGATACCGCTACTGAGGCCAGGAAAGGATGTGAGTAAGTAGAATCGTAAGGAGCCAATTTCTCTTCTCTCCCTAATAGCGAATACGCTTGAGGTGCTTCTCCTCCCGAACCCTAATGGACATTTTTCAATTGCTGTTAATCAACACAGATTTCGAAAGCGGCACAGTACTACAACTTCTTTAGACGCTATTAACATATATACCGTAGAGATAAATAGGGAGTTCTCCAATGAGAGGTGAAGTCTCCAGCACTGTTCAATCTCTACCTTGCTGTTATTCCAAAACCACTTGACGGTGTGGAACGGGACATATGTCGATATTTACACGATTATAGCGCAGGGGCTGGAGCCCAGATGAAATATGCAAAAGGCTGAAACCCTATCTCGTTTGTATTGTTCTCTACGTTGACGTTGAATCCATCGAATCTCTTATTTCTTCTGAAATCCGAGCTATACCGCTACTGAAGCCAGGAAAGGATGTGAGCAAGTAGAATCGTATGTAGCCATTCTCTCTCCAGTAGCGAATACGCTTGAGGTGCTTCTCCTCCAGAGCCCTAATGAAAATTTTCCAATTGCTGATCATCAACACAGATTCCGAAAGCTTCACAGTGCGACAACTTCTTTACACGCTATTACAATATATACCGTAGAGCTAACTAGGGAGTTCTCCAATGAGAGGTGAAGTCTCCGGCACTGTTCAATTTCTACCTTTCTGGTATTCCAAAACCACTTGACGGTGTGGAATAGGGACATATGTCGATATTTACACGATTCTAGCGCAGAGGCTCCAATTCAGATGAAATATGCAAAAGGCTGAAAACCTATCTCGTTTGTCTTGTTAATTTCTTTGCAGCGAGAAATATGAAAATATCCGTCAGCCACACTATTTACTACATCGTCTGCAGAAGTCAGAAGGTCATTGAATTTGAGAGTCAACGACACAACAATACTGACCGTAAATTCGCCAAACATCTTTGGGTTCACGTTCGATAGACAATATAAAACCTGCAAAATTTTTATTTGGGATGCGATGAGAAGTGGGAACAAGGTCCTCAATTCGCTAGCCGACAGCACTTGGGTAACAGACAAAGAAACATTGTTGACCTATTCCAAAGTAATAGACCAGTCCATGACAAACTATGCGACGTCAGTGTGGTCTGTGAATGTGAGTAATACATTGTGGAGGAGTTATAAAAACTTGCTAAAATGCCGCACTTAGAACAGCAACAGGCTGTCTTCTCATGTCCCACCATGAATAGAATCCTACCAGTTTGGCGGCCCTGTTGGTTTCCCCTAGACGGAGTCTAGATGAGATACCAGGTGAGTTGACAACTAAAGAATGGCAGTGATGGCGTTACCATCTTATTTCTTATTTATATTCTTATTTCGAGATGTAGGCGGCGCTGACTGATCATATGATGGATCGTCAACGCACCAGCATCACCTGAATGAGAGTAGCCTAAGGCCATTTCCGTACATAAAGACAAATTTATCTTGTACATGTAGTACCTATTTGGGTGTTATCGCAGTGACCACCCAAATAACCATCTTATGGCTCTGCTCCATCCGCCCATGCAGGTAAGGAAAGACCTTCAGGATCTAGATGGAGCCTCTAGATCAGAGTGAATATGAGACAGGTTTGAACGATATTCATAGAGCACGCCAGGAATATCATTCTCGGAGACAATACTTCAGAAATTGCATTCGAAGAAAAGGAACTGGCATGACAAACCATATCGGTTCTGGGCCAGACTGTCTCCTCATGTCCAACCAGGATCACCTGCATGAGCAGACTAAGGTCATCTCCCTACATAGACACACATTTATGTTATCCACGCAGTACCTACTTGGGTGTCATCGCAGTGACCACCCAAATAACCATCTTATGGCTATGCTCCATCCGCCCATACAGGCAAGGAAAGACCTTCAGGATCCAGAGGGAGCCGCTAGATCACAGTGAATATGAGACAGGTTTGAATGACATTCATAGAGCACGCCGGGAATATGATTCTCTGAGACAATACTCTAGGAATTGCATTCGAAGAAAAGGAACTGGCACGACAAACCAGATCGGTTTTGGGCCAGACTGTCTCCTCATGTCCAACCAGGATCACCTGAAAGAGCGGAATCTAAGGTCATTTTCGTACATAGACTCAACTTTATGTTGTCCATGTAGTACCTATTTGGGTGTTATCGCAGTGACCACCCAAATAACCATCTTATGGCTCTGCTCCATCCGCCCATATAGGCAATGAAAGACCTTCAGGATCCAGAGAGAGCCTCTAGATTAGCGTATATATGATACATATTTGAACGATATTTATAGAGCCGCATTCGCAACAGCAATCAACATCCACGCCATGAATATCGTTCTCGGAGACCATTCTGCAGAAATTGCATCCGAGGAAAATGAACCGCCGCGACAAACCAGATTGGTTCTGGCCCATCTGAGATCTAGATGGATGGCGTAGCCGCCTTAACTCGTACTAGACGCGAATTGATGTCATCGCGCAGAACATCTGCCCCGCCAGTAGCCAGGGGCTGCACGACATGCTACACCTTTTCAACTTCCCAGACAAACCAACTCAGCTGGTCTCCAGGTCCAAAAAAAAATTAAGCGACAACTGTCGTGGGGGATTAATTCCAAAATTAAGTCGAACAATTTCATGTACGTCGATGCCAATTAGGAAGATTTGGGTTTAGATTTGTGTATGGAAAAATATATATTTATTTCAGCTCCACGTATTAGATATTTGAAAATAATGTTATCTAAAAAATATCCATGTAAAGCAATACTAGATATTGCTATTTCGAAAATATTGACTCCTATGTAGAATGCTTGGGGAATATTTTGAATAAATATATTTGATTCCTTTAATATATTGGCTTGCTCATAACAAGGCTTACTTTTAGCCGAAAAGGGTCAACGTTTTGAAAACATCAACTCCACAACAATAACGCAAATAGTATGATGTAAGGGAATGAACCACCCATTCGTTCAGCCCTCATGCCATGCTTCATGGCATATGCCTGAAAGTATGCAAAGAATTTTTAATAATTGCTTTAGTCCGTCTACAAGGATTCCTAAATTATTGAACTCTGTGTTTTTGCAAAAAAAAAAATACGAGAAAAAAACGTATGCTTTGATTGCAAACTTTCAACGCAGCCCCAAAAGTATGCAGTGCAAAATTTGATTAAACTTTCCTTGTAGCCTATCAATAGGCAGTTGTTAACGTTTTAATTTGTGTTGATTAAAAACTCGTTTAAAGGTTTTTGAACTTTGGCGAACAGCTTATTGGCCATATGCCAAAAAAAAAAAAACGAAACAACAAGAAAAACAACAAAAACAACACGAGAGTCCTTCCATATAAAATCCTGTTTGTTTCTCACAAACAAACAACAGCGAACGAAGCGAAACGAAACGAGATGTCGATAAAAAGAGTTTTACCTCCAATACAGCATAAAAACTCATTAACTAAAGTTTGACCTGTGTATTCAGATGGTGCCGGTGATGGTGGCGATGGTGTTGGTGGTGTTGGCTGTTGTTGCCCAAGTTGTTGCTATTGCTGCTGATCATCATCATAAGCAGACCTTAACTTTCAATCATGGAAACACCACGAACAACGACCGCGCCAACTTTAACCAAAACTACCTTGAGAGTGTATGTGTGTTGTTGGGGTTTTTATTTCGTTTTCTTGTTGTTGTTTTCGGCAGCTCATACATATTTACAAATAAGCGTTTATTCACCTTTGGGGCGTATGTTTTCCTCCATAATCGTGGTGTAGGTTTTCACCGATTTATTTCACTTGTTTTTGTTATAGTCGGCCGACATGTTATAGTCGACGGGTGATGTGGCAAGAGGAAGTTGCACACAGCACGGCGGCGGCGGCAGCGGCAGCGAGCCAGAAACAAAGAATTATTTGCGCAACTAATTAAAACTGAAGTTTCCGTTGAATGCAGTGGAATTTCCATAGAAAATATTTACCCAGCCAGGGCCGACGCCAGTGAGGCATACTTTTAGGTTCGCCGTAAACAAATCCCGAACAACGACAACGACGACGTTGTTGGTTTGGTTCCTAGAACACAAACCGACACTGTGAAACATGTGAACAACCTGGGCCAGTCAGGCAGCCAGCCTGGCAAATGTGAAAATGCTCATTATATTTTAAACGAATTGCGATAATATGGCAATTAATGTGTAGCATTGAGTTAACTTCCTATTTATTTGCCCGTGTGACATACACATACGAGTACATACAGGTGGCGAGGGGTGGTGTGTAAAGTTGGAGGACAATTATTTTGAATTAAATTGAATTTATTTAAAAAACTAGTATAGGAAGATAACACATACCTTATGGTAGGTTTTGGGAGGAGAATTGTTGAAGCTGAAATATTAAAAAAATATATTATTATTGTATAATAGTATAAAATAGTATAATTCTTTAAAAATTCAGGACATAATTTATAATTATTTTAATAAACGTATAAGTTTTTTTTTTTAAATAATCATATTTCAAGCATTAGTAGTGCTACAGTTTTTACTATGAAAAACGTCAAGTGGAAGAATATGAAAAATAGCCCAAGAGAGGGTGATATTTGGCTGAATGCTTATGAAGTTTTACCACATTCTGTAAGGACAAATTTTTGACAGATTTTACAAATTTTTGGGGGAGATTTCAAAACTCATCGTTTGAAATTCAAAACTCGTCATTTGTAATTCAAAACTCGTCATTTGTAATTCAAAACTCGTCATTTGTAATTCAAAATACACCATTTGAAATTCAAAAGTTTTCATTTGAAATTTAAAAATTATTCCATTTGAAATTCAAAAGATTCCATTTGAAATTCAACAAGTAAGAAGTCGTTAAGTTCGGCCGGGCCGAATCTTATATACCCTCCACCACGGAGTGCATTCCACAGTATTACCAGCAGATTAAAGGATGTCGACTTTACATAGGAGTACAGTACCATATTACGAAAATTGTGATATTTTTATGCAAATTACTATATTTGTTTACTATTTCAAACTATAATGTATACTTATGCGCACTGTTTAAAATCGACAATAAGTCGCCATTAGAAAGAAGCATTTTCAGATACAGACAAAGTGATAAGAAAAGTATAAATTCGCCAATTCTCCGCACAAATGTACAAATTTCGAAAAAATCCTTTTCCCCTTTATTGTATTCACAGTCAGAATGTATACACCGAATTTCATGATTTCAACTTCAGCGGTTTGGTAGGTCCCATTTTTATCCCTCTTTTTAATTATATCCCTTAAAAGTACGAATTTCGAAAAATCCCTCTATTTTACGTGTCTATGCAATGAGAGGGATGTACACTAGAGCGTACCAGGTTACAAGTAAAAAAAAAAAGTTCGCCGTACACCTTCGAATATGAAGTATTATTGAAAGGTAGTTTCAAAAAAATTTTTTTTATTTTTTTATGCCGAACGTAGGGGTCGCGCTTTTACATTTTTCTATATAACTTCTGCATTTATAAACGGATTTTAAAGTGTGATACATCGATGTTTTTGTCCGATTTTTTTGTCTTTGAAGTCATTGAGCTCAAACATGATTCATGATTTTATGCGAGCTTTAATTTTCGATTATTAGAGTGGTACATTAGGGTAGTAGCAACTGAGAAATGATGGGTAAGTACCAGAAGGGGGTGCTTGAGCTCAATGACTTCAAAGACAAAAAAATCGGCCTCGTCGAGACAAAAACATCGATGTATCACACTTTAAAATCCGTTTATAAATACAAGTTATATAGAAAAATGTAAAAGCGCGACCCCTACGTTCGGCATAAAAAAATAAAAATTTTTTTTTTGAAACTACCTTTCAATAATACTTCATATTCGAAGGTGTACGGCGAACTTTTTTTTTGAGGTACGCCCTAATGTACACACCGAATTTCATGATTCTAGCTGTTTTCGAATCATTGGTACCATATTTTATCCATTTTTGTCCCATTTCGCCCGCTAAAACATTTATTTTCTTTGTGGTGCTTCCAAGCTACAACAGGAATGTCCGCAACAAATTTTAACTGTATAAAAATAAGAAATTTAATTAATAAGCCAAGGCTACCAATATTTGTATACTATGTATATATATAATGGATATAATACTTCAATTCATAAAGTAAATATAAGGGAGCAATCATAAATACCCTAAATATTGGGGGATAGAGAGTGTATTTTCAGCTACAGTCGTTTGGTTGGTTGTATTTCCATCCTATTTTAATTTCAAAAGTATAATTTTTGAAAATATCTTATCCCTCACGTACGCAGTACAAGACAACTTCATGATTCTACCATTTTTTGTCGTAAAAGCAACATAATAAAGTACGAATTTGGAAAAAAATATCTTACGTGGCTACGCAGTCAGAGGAATGTATACACCGCATTCCATGATTCTATCAGCGGCCACTTTGTTGGTACCATTTTTATCCCCTTTTTCCAATTTTGCCCCCTCAAGAGTACGACTATCTAAAATCTCTTTATTTTACGTATCTACACAATTAGAGGGATGTACGCACTGAATTTCATCATTCTAGCTGTATTCGTTTAGTTGGTACTATATTTATCCCCTGTAGCCATTGTATCCCTTGAAAGTACGAATTTGGAAAAAACGTTTTATTTTTCGTGTCTACGCAGTCAGAGTAATGTCTACTCTGAATTTCATGATTCTAGCTGCTGTTATTGGGTTGGTACTATTTTTATCCCCTTTTTCCAATTGAACCCCAAAAAGTACGAATTTTGGAAAGTTCTTTTATTTTACGTGTCTACGCAATCAGAGGAATGTATATATCGAATTTCACTATTCTAGGTGCAGCCGTTAGGTTGGTACTATTTTTATCCCTTTAGCCCCATTTAACCCCTTAAAAGTACAAATTTAGAAAAAATACTTGTATATTATGTATCTACTTTATTAGAGTTATGTACACGCCAAATTTCGTGTTTCTATCTGTTGTCGTTTGATAGGTACTATTTTTATCCCTTTTCGTCCCATTTCGCCCCCTACAAATAAAAATCATTCTACGGTGCCCTTTCATGCTATAAAGGGAATGCGAATTGCAAATATCAAGTAAATACAAGCTAATATGTTCAAAAAACATGCTGAAATACTCTAAATATTAGGGGTATTTTCAGTTCTTGTGAGGGAAAAATTTTTCCCTCTGGGCCGATTTCGTCCACTTTCAATCCCAACCGATCTACAACCATAAGACACATTTAGGAAAAATTTGAACCTCCTAGCTCGTTTCGTTCAGCCGCTATCGTGCTTTCAACAGACAGACAGACAGACGGACAGACGGACAGACGGACAGACGGACATGGCTATATCGTCTTAGAATTTTACCACGACCCAGAATATATATACTTTATGGGGTCTCCGATGAATATTTCAAGGTGTTACAAACGGAATGACAAAGTGAATATACCCCCATCCTGGAGGTGGAGGGTATAAAAAAATGCTTAAATATTCTAAATATTAGGGAGTACTTTCAGTCCTTGTTACGGAAAACTTTTTCCCTCTGGGCCGATTTCGCCCACTTTCAATCCCAACCGATCTGCAACCATAAGACACATTTAGGGAAAATTTGAACGTACTAGCTCATTTCGTTCGACCGCTATCGTGCTTTCAACAGACAGACAGACGGACATGGCTATATCGTCTTAGAATTGTACCACGACCCAGAATATATATACTTTATGGGGTCTCCGATGAATATTTCAAGGTGTTACAAACGGAATGACAAAGTGAATATACCCCCATCCTGGAGGTGGAGGGTATAAAAAAATGCTTAAATATTCTAAATATTAGGGAGTACTTTCAGTCCTTGTTACGGAAAACTTTTTCCCTCTGGGCCGATTTCGCCCACTTTCAATCCCAACCGATCTGCAACCATAAGACACATTTAGGGAAAATTTGAACGTACTAGCTCATTTCGTTCGACCGCTATCGTGCTTTCAACAGACAGACAGACGGACATGACTAGATCGTCTTAGAATTTTACCACGATCCAGAATATATATACTTTATGGAGTCTCCGATTACAAATCGTGTTACAAACGGAATGACAAAGTGAATGTAGCCCCATCCTTAGGCGGAGGGTATACAAATTAAATGGGAAAAACGTGATTTTTCGAGGAGTTTTCAGGAGCGTTAGGATCACAGATGGCTTGACCTAGTGACGAAATATTTTGCAGATCATCATTAAACAATCCAATCATCATTTCTGTGGGGTGACCGCTTCAATTTATTTGCGTGACCCAACCTAATATACAGTATATCAAAAAAATATTTTGCCTTGAATCTAATGCATTTACAAATTACAATTGCTTCCTTTTTTCGAATTTTATAACAAAATATAATATTTTGTTTTATTTTATAATAGCGAAAGAAGGAAATAGATAAAGACTCTGTAACCTAATTTGTAAAGCTGGTTTCCCGCTATTTAAACAAAAATCATTATTTTTAACATCTTTTCCGCAAATCTATACACATTTATTCATATATCTGTTACATATAGATATTGTTTAATTCGTTAAAATGTTAGGTAGTAAAATATAAAATATATTTTTCTCTCAATGTTATTCCTATATTTATGTTTTTGTTTTCGTGTCAGCAAAAATATATTATATCGAAAAAATTATCTAATTTTGTTGGAGACTATCCCCAAACCATCGTTTATTTATTTAATCATGGTGAAATTTTGCTTGTAAGCTACGAATCAAAATATGCAATATTTTTCAGAGATTCGCGAACTTTGCTCTTTTAAATAATTTTGGGCCACACTACTGTGGACTTTATATATTGGTGTGGTGATTATTTATATTAAAAAAGCCTGGCTTTTATAAATAGTTAAAAAGACCGGGTTCAACCGGGGCGAATCTTATATGATCTCCATCATGTAGTACCTTTTACATTATCCGGCAGATATGAATGTCGGTTTGGCTGGTAAAGATGTTATCTCATTTCACCCAATTTCCCCCCATAAAAGAACAAAATTCAAATTCAAACCTTTAAAAAATTATACTTAATTATTAGCGTTTATCAATTTTATTAGTATTATTGAGGATTTCTTAGTATTATTTCCTTGTTATGGAAAATGTTTCCCTCTTGACCGATTTCGCCATTTGCAATACCAACCGAACTACTACTATTACCGTAAGTTCAACAAATGGAAAACTACTATGCACTGATAGTTACCTTCTGGTTGAGGTTACGGACATTAGACGTATAATTGGAAAAATGTACCTACTAGCTACTCTCATCTATATGTTTGACGGACATGACTAGATCGTCTTAGGATAAAAAGTTATCTGGCCGACTGTTGAAGCTGTTACAGACGACATGACTTGGAGGGTACAAAAACTTGGCCGTTTTAGTCATATCTACTAGTTTTCTGGCTGCAATTGTTTGCGGATGAACGGATTCAGTGATGAAGGGTAAATAAGATTCGCAACAACCGAACATACAGGGAAAACTCTCGAAAAGAAACCACAACATACTCGTACAACAACACCAACATCAGCAACATAACCGTCTTTTAGGTGCATTATTTATTAATGTTGGTTAAATAAAGGAGTCCACTTTCGAAAAGGTTTGAATTTCTCCCGAATTAAAACAAAACGCAAGAAAAATCCCAAACAGCGACATGACCATAATGTTGCAATATTATGCATGTGAGTGAGCGAGTATGTATGTGTGTGTATATATGACTTTAACAATGGTGATGGTTATGGTTTTATGAGCACCACTGCATATTTATAGACACGCATACATATGGACACATGGAGAGTAATGCAGCAGACAGTGTCCAGTTCAAAAATAAGTTGCAGGAAATATGGGTGATAATATTAAGAGCTGTGCTAAAGTCAAGATATGCCTATATTTTGTATAAAAAGTAGGGTCAAAAGGATTTCTCAATTTCCGAGATATCCGATATCAGAATATATTTTTGAATAGGGACCTCAAAATAGGATGAACCAGTTATAGTTCTCGAGTTATCGGATGTTAGAATTTAAAAAAATCGAAAAAAAATACATAAAAATAAAAATAATTTGTATTAAATTTCCAATATTGATAACCATGGAGGTTATCGATTACTAGGACAGTTATCGATAACTAACATGTTATCGATTTTTATATTCTCGATTTTGTATTTTGCATCTCCAATTTTGAAAGAAAAAAATAATTTTTCAAATAATTTTTCAAACTTTAAATTCCGATAACTGGATAAATAATCGACATATCGATAACATGACCAGCATTTTTTCACAATAAGATTAAAATATTATAGTTATCGGACGTTTTCGATTAAAAAAATATATAAAAATAATTTTTATTCAATTACCACTATCGATAACTACGGAAGATACCAATTACAAAGGTAGTTATCGATAACTAAAAAGTTATCGACTTCTTCAATTTGTATCTTCTCTAATCTGATATTTATCTCTGCAATTTTGAACAAACTTTACAACTGGATAAATAAACGACATATCGATAACATGACCGTTAAAGTTTAAAGCAATCGAAAAAATATAGAAATTAAAAAATATAAAAATAAAACTCGATAACCATGGAAACTATCGATTACGAGGGCAGTTATCGATAACTAAAAAGTTATCGATTTTTATATTCTCCATTTTAATTTTTTCTCTCCGATTTTAAACGAAAAAAAAACATTTTTCAAACTTTAACGTCCTATAACTGATAAATAAGCGACATCTCGATAACATGGCCAGTATTTTTCAAAATAAAATGAAAATATTATAGTTCTCGAGTTATCGTACATAAAGTTTCAAAAAATCGAAAAAATATATAAAATAGTTTTTATCTAATTTCAACTATCGATAACCATGGAAGTTATCGATTACTAGGACAGTTATCGATAACTAAAATGTTATCGCTTTTTATCTTCTCGATTTTGATTTTTATCTCCAATTTTGAACGAAAACATCATTTTTCAAACTTTAATGTCCGATTACTGGATAAAAAAGCGACATATAGATAACATGGTCAATATTTTTTAAAATAAAATGAAAAAATTTAAAAGTTATCTAGTTATCGGATAATAAATATTAAAAAAAATAAAAAAAAAATAATAATAATTTTTATCAATGGTAACCATGTAAGCTATCGATTACTACGACAGTTATCGATAACTATAAAGTTATCTTTTTTTCCCTCCCTCTTTAGAGTCATATAACCAGATAAATAAGCGGAATATTAATATGGCCAGTATTTTTTCAAAATAAGATGAAAATATGATAGTTCTCGTGTTATGGGACGATAAAGTTAAAAAATCAATACATATATAAAAAATAAATAAAAAATATATAAAATATATATAAAAAAGGTAAATATAAATATATATATAAAAGTTTTCTCTCAGATTTTGAACGAAAAAATTTTTTTTCAAACCTTAACGTCCGATAACTAGATAAATAAGCGACATATCTATAATATGGACGTTAAAGTTTAAAAACAATCATACATATATAAAATTAAAAATATTTTTTATCATATTTCCACTGTCGATAACCATGAAAGTTATCGATTACTAGGGCAGTTAGCGATAACTAAAAAGTTATCCATTTTTTTTCTCTCCGGTTTTGAACGAAAAAATAATTTTTCAAATTTTAATGTCCGATAACTGGCATAAGTAAGGACATTAAAGTTTCAAAAATCAAAAAAATATGTAAAAATAAAATTAATTTTTATCAAATTTTCACGGTCTATAAACATGGAAGTTATCGATAACTAAAAAGTTATCGACTTTTATGTTCTCGGTTTTGATTTTTTATCTACGAAAAATCATTTTTCAAATTTTAACATCCGATAACTGTATAAATAAGCGATATATCGATAACATGGTCAGTATTTTTTCTTCTTTTTTGAAGTCCTCTATCCAAAAATTTGGTCAGATCATGGGACTTCTACTACCCCCGTCTATTGTTTTACTAATTTCTAGAAAATCGTACAATTTGGGCTTATTTTCCCCGATTTAGAAATTCTAGAATTTTTGTAGAAGATATTCAAATTTTCAAAAAATGAAAAAACAAAGTAATTTTTATAGGCCCACTCCCAAAGAAGGCTCAAAATTTACAGAAAAAATATATGTTTATAATTTATAGAATAAATGGATGTTTGAGAAAATCGAAGAGTATAAATAACACTAGTCAACAGTCAAAATGTACTCGGGATGCGATAATTTTTTCTGTGTAGATAACCTTGACATGAGCTCGAAAAACGCAATAAAAAATTTTTTTTCGTTTGGTTTTTGTTTTATTATTTTTTTTTTTAATTTTAAAAATTTTTTTTGGTTAATTTGTTTCGTCCGGCATAACTCGGGAACCACTAGCCCGATTTAATTGAATTAAATTTTAAAAAATTTAAAATTACAATTCCCTTAATCTGTTCATATATTGTTTTCCTATACAAGCAACAGTTTCCAAGTTAAAAATGAATATATAAAGGAAAAAACTTATTTTTTGCCTAAAGATTTATTTTTTTTTTTTTAAATCCATAAAAAATCCAAAATGAAAAAAATGTCAAATCTTATTACTTTTACGTAAAGCCACATAACCTATGAGCAAAATGAGACAAAGATCATGAAAATCGATGCACGCGTTTCGCTTTTATTCGCAATTGAGTAAAGGTATGAATTTCAAAAATTTGCTCGACATATGCACAACTTTGTCTATGGTAAGGTTTTTTCTTTTTTTTTTGATTCTCAGAATTAACAAAACGGAATAAACAAAGGGTTATTTAATTTTTATGATTGCGTAAGCAAAGTAATAAACGCTAATAAATGTGCGTGAACAATTAAAAGGAAAAAAGGAAAGGGGACTTTTTTAATTATTTGGGTTTTCCGTTGGCTACCTGTATGATTTTTTTACAGAAATGCAACCCACATTTAAGGGTGGTCATTATTCGGAAAATTTAAGACTCACACATGGTGAAACAGGTATGTAGCCACCGTAAAAAAATATACACCCATTTGAAATTCATACCTTTACTCAATTGCGAATAAAAGCGAAACGCGTGCATCGATTTTCATGATCTTTGTCTCATTTTGCTCATAGGTTATGTGACTTTACGTAAAAGTAATAAGATTTGACATTTTTTTCATTTTGGATTTTTTATGGATTTTTAAAAAAAAAAAATTAAATCTTTAGGCAAAAAATAAGTTTTTTCCTTTATATATTCATTTTTAACTTGGAAACTGTTGCTTGTATAGGAAAACAATATATGAACAGATTAAGGGAATTGTAATTTTAAATTTTTTAAAATTTAATTCAATTAAATCGGGCTAGTGGTTCCCGAGTTATGCCGGACGAAACAAATTAACCAAAAAAAAAATTTTAAAATTTAAAAAAAAATAATAAAACAAAAACCAAACGAAAAAAAAATTTTTATTGCGTTTTTCGAGCTCATGTCAAGGTTATCTACACAGAAAAAATTATCGCATCCGGAGTACATGAAATTTTTTTTGAAATTTGTATACAAAAACATTGTGAACGTTTTTTTTTTCAATATTTTTTTGAAAAGTACTTCAAAAAAATATTCAGAATGTATATCCAATTTGGACCATTATTGAAGAAGTTATGAGCAAAAGACTGAACAAATAACTTTTACTTAACGAATTTTTTAAAAGGCTATATAATTTTATCGACTAATCAAAATAAACTCAAAGTATACCATGAAGTGTTTTTTTAATGGATACAAAAATTAAAAAAAAAATGAGGATATCAAAAATATTTTTTTGAACTGTCCGATTCGTCGTGGAATGCCCCCTATACAACGCTCTTTTTGTTTTGGTTTTGTTTTTCTACGAAGTAGAATGTCCTCAAAATCGGGTTAAATATCTAATCAAAATTGCTCACACCCGAGGAGACCAACTTCAGGACTCTGTAGCTGAAATCCTATTGAGAGTAAAGGTCTCGATATCTCCCAGTAATCTCGTTAATATCTTGTCTATGAAAGTGGGGATTTATTTGAAAAATAAATAGATTTCCAACATCTGGCTGATGTTAAGCATTTCACCCTGTGTTACAACAGTGCGACTTAAACATTCTAAACCCCTCTAGTAAAGGGTGGTTAAATTGTAAGGGCCGATGTTGAATGTGAACCACACCTAAACGTCAAGTTTTTTTTTCTGCATTTCATTTGACATTTCTCAATTTCAGACTAACTCAATTTGAACCATGGAAAGATACACAATCGAGCATCGCGTTAAAGTTATTCAGGCTTATTATAAAAATGGGCGTTCAAATCAAAATGCATATCGTGCACTTCGTGATAATCATCATCTTCAGTGATGAGGCATACTTTCAGCTCCGTGGATTCGTCAATAAGCAGAATTGTCGCATTTGGGCGAATGATAATCCAAGAGTGATTGTCGAAAAACCAATGCACCCACAAAGAGTGACTGTTTGGTGCGGTTTATGGGCTGGCGGCATTATAGGGCCGTATTTTTTCCAAAATGAGTCCCTTCAGGCCAGGCAGTTACTGTGAATGGTCTTCGCTATCGTGGGATGATAACGAACTTTTTGTGGCCCGAATTGGAAGATATGGATGTGGACGATATGTGGTTTCAACAGGACGGTGCCACTTGCCACACAGGTAACGAAACAATGGCTCTTTTACGCGACAAACAAGAAATGGCAACAGTGGCAATTTTCGAAGAAAATCATCTTCAGTGATGAGGCACATTTTCACCTCAGTGGATTCGTCAATAAGCAGAATTGCCGTATTTGGGCGAATGATAATCCAAGAGTGATTGTCGAAAAACCAATGCACCCACAAAGATTGGCTGTTTTGTGCGGTTTATGGGCTGACGGCATCATCGGGTCGTATTCGTATTTATTTCGTCACAAAAATCTCGCCAACTGCTTGACTATGGCAGTGGGAAGTTTCATGGAGCAAGGAACAGAACCTACAGAAGTATTTCCAATATAAACCCATTTTCAACTACTATGAGATACTCTACATCTCAGCCTCCTAAGTATGACTTTCACTCGTCTTGAATTTTGTTACAACAAAAAGTAAAATATTTATAGTTTGGAGCTGGACACTTGTGGAACCCACCGAGTACATCTGCGGGTACGTATCGTACCTCAACATGCATGGGATATCAAATAAAACATGTTGTTGCTCGATTGTACCTGTTTGTTGTTTAAAGCTTGTCAAGATAACAACAAGCTTAACAAGCTTCAGTCATGTCCACCACTTTGGTTGATATTTTTTTCGCATTTCCACTCCATGACCACTGGCCAACCACGTCAGTCAGCCAAATACACCCCCTCCCCCTTCCCACAGAGCAGACCACAAAACCATGTTTAGCTAAAAATGTAATACGAAAATTGCAAGTAGCATGATTACGGGACATTATAACAATTTATAGCATATAATTGGGCGAAGTAAATAAATTATAAAGGTAAATTTTGTAGCAAAAGCATTGCATACTTTTTTGGGTTTAGCGCAAAATGCTTAGCATACTTTGAGGAGGCCAAATGTCATTTGAGAGCTCGCTCCCTCTCGCGCAAACGTTATCAGTTTAAAATAAATTCGTTTGACTTGGCCAAAAAAAAAATACAACAATGTTGTTGTCTTTTTATCGCTGGGCTACACAGAAAACAAACCAAAAAAACCTTCGCCAAAGTTTAAGGTTAAACAATTTCAAAACAATTCCAATTAATAACTAAAGTTTCGGAAAATATTTTTTGTGTGCTGTTCGGTCGCTCGTTTGGATGGATGAGAACTTTTCCATGTTTAGGATACACAATATGTTGGCTGTGTGCTGCTGGTCTCTTTTTTTCGTGTTTCTTTTTGCCGCTTTTTCTTTTTCCGTAGCCCATTATCCTTTAAACATGTTAGAAACGAAAAATAACGACGTAAATCAAAAGTACGAGGGAGGGTGGAAGAAATATGGAAACAAATTGCAATTAAACTTTTCGTGAGATAAGACAGGAAATACTTTTTATCTCCCGTAATATGCGGAGAACTACACAAGGTCACTGACTGTAAAAAAAAAATCTGACGGGATGATCTGAAGAAATGCAGCAACTGTGGAGATATACACACTGCCAATTACAGAGGTTGTCCAGTCTACAAAGCCGTTAAGGATACCCGAGCTAATCAAGCAACCAATGTCAAACCTCTACCGAAAACTACATATAAAGTAGTGGAAAATAATAATCCTAGTGAGCCTATCGAAACTTCATCTTATGCAAATGCCCTGAAACTTCAAGATAGTGCGCCGAGAGTGAATCAACCGTTTAACACATCTAGCCTCGACAAATCTATCGAAAATTTAGTCAATACAGTGAATAGCTTCATGTCAGCAATGCAAATTATGATGCAAGAAATGTTGAAAATGCAGTCAATACTTCTCCAGACAGTTATCTCGAAATAATGTCATCTATAAAAATTTGTAAGTGGAACACAAACGGCATTCGCCAACATAAACTCGAACTCGAACACTTTTTAAAAAATATGAATAGTGATATAATGTTAATCTCAGAAACACACTTAACAATTCACAATACATTCACAATAAGAGGCTACACAATGTACGACATCAAAGATCCGAGGGCCACATCTTGCGGTGGTACGGCAATTTTAATAAAATCCCGCCTAAAACAACATGTTTTGAACGAATATAGAAAAACATACCTCCAAGCAACTTCTACTGTCTTAGACGAATTTGTTGACTTATTTGAAGTTGTTGACTCAATGAAACAGAATTTAAAAATTTCTTTATTTCACTAGGCAATAAGTTCATCGCCGCAGGTGACTTCAATGCAAAGCACACCTATTGGGGTTCACGTCTAATCTCGCCAAAAGGCCGCAGTCTTTATAATACAATATCTGTTTCTGGACTAGATATTGTATCTGGGGGTCAACCAACCTACTGGCCATCGGACTTAAGAAAAAGACCAGATTTAATTGACTTTGGAGTTACAAGGATGTTCAACAGAGAACACGTCAAAGTAGAAGCCTGCTTAGACTTTAGCTCCGACCACACACCGACAATTATTACGATATAAACCCCTTCTCTACACTCAGAAAAATGGCATTCTTAAATCTTTAATTTAACAATTTTACTCCAGTTTTAAAACTTCCTTGCGAGAAGGAAAATTAACTAGATATGAGTACATTTTCCCTATCTCAAAGCCAGAAGAAATAGTACATATAATCAAAATAGGGTAGTAATTTTACTTAAAAACATTTCTTCGGATCTATTAAATACTTCTGACAATTAAGTATATTCATACTTATGCGGAAGAAGATGTACTTGCTTTTATGAAAGAAAATAATGAAGAAAATGTTTGCATTATGTAAAAAATTCCTAAATCCATTTAGGAAGTTTTTACTTAAAAATATGTTTATTACTTCAAATAAAGTATGTACTTAAATTTATGCCATGTTCCTCATACATTCAAGTATAAATGAACTTATAAAAAATACTTCAGTGTGTTTAGAAAAATACATGAATTGTAGTCTAAGAAGCAATTCTCGTTCGTTAGCCGAGACTTTCTCCATAAGTACTTCAAATATTACTCTAAACAATCACTGCGAAGGCGCCTACCTATCCTCCGCAGCAGTCATGGTGAAATAGCTCAACTATTTATGGTATAAGCAAGATGAAACGTTTGAGAACTATTCCATGTTGTCATTTTTCATACGAGGTTTGCATACTTTGAAGCGAAATAATTTATTTCAATTATCAAGTAAAGTCGTAGTCAGGCTGAATACAAATTTACTTGGTTTAAGGAAAATTTTAATCAGGCTGAGTACAAATTTACTTGGTTTAAGGAAAAATTTCCGAAAATTTTCCTCAGATTGAGAATAAATTTACTTGGTATGACTACAAATTTACTTAGTTTGAGTAACAATTTACTTGGATTGATTTCAGTAAATTTTCTTACAAATTTTCCTCGGATTATCTAAATATTTACTTGAGTTGAAGAAAACATTTTCTCAGTTTGAGTAAATTTTACTTGCTTTAAGGAAAAGTTGAACTGGAATAAAGTTCAAAGCATATCCTATTTTCAAGGAGAAGTTTGTACTTGATGTGAGAAATTATTGCCTTAGCGCTATACGAAGTTCAATTTTCCTCAGTTTTAGTACATATTTACTTAATCTGTGGCATACTTTTTTCTGAGTGTAAGCACTTGCAAACCTACAAGCTCCAAACTCAATTGGCTGAAATACAAAAAATACCTAAGTTCTCACACTCGGCCAGGGACTTCTCAACCTTATGGGGTCTATAAAAATGGCAGCAGAGGTATCCCCATCAGCATCACTATGTTCTTCATCTACACCAAAATCATCCACAACAAATATTTCGTTCTTGGATATCGAAAAACTAGTGAGAGAAAAAAGAGAAAGGGAAAGGGCAACAAAATCGATCGCCGAGGCTTAAGTCGCTGCTCAACGAATATAAACACTTTAAGAAACAAAAAGGAAGATGAATTGTTGAACAACTAGACCATACAGCCAAATCCAATTACTCACTGTGGCGAGCAGCAAACGATTTCAAACGACCAGTGAATACCGACCATCCTATACACCAACCAAATGGTCAATGGGCAAGAAGTGATTTTGAAAAAGAAGAAGTATTTGCTAACTATCTGCGTCAGGTATTCTCACCGAATCCTGCTGTCATTACTCACAACTTGCCTCCAATTCCACATCAAATCTCGCAGTCTCCATGGAGCTTCTCATTCAAATATCTTATAAAATGAAATTAGAACATTATATTCAAGAAAAGCCCCAGGACATGATTTAATAACTAACAAAATGATAATTGAATTACCGGAAGTGACAAAAAAGCTTGTTCTCTTAATCTTCAATGCTATATCATATATATTCATAAAGAAGGAAAGGACCCTACAAAAGCAAATTCTCATGGAATTCCTAAAAGATAATAACATTATCCCAAACCACCAGCACGACTCAACAGGTTCACAGGCTAGTAACAAATATACGCAATGCTCTTGAAGAAAAAAATTACTGCTCAAATCTGTTCATTGATGTTTCTCAAGCTTTCGATAAAGTATGGCATGAAGGCCTACTTCACAAAATTAAAATGTTTCTGCCTCCTAATACACACAATCTGCTAGAAAATTACATTCTTGGCCGCAAGTTCATAATTAAACACAAAAGCTACATATCTTCGGAAATTTCCATAAAAGCTGGCGTCCCCCAAGGTAGCATCTTAGGTCCATTGTTATATGTTCTATATAACTCCGACATGCCTACTAGCAATCGGGTCCATATCTCAACGTTTGCCGATGACACCGCAATTTCAAGTGTCCATGAGAATCACATCGTCGCATCTGGTCTTCTTCAAGAATGCGTAGTTTTATTAGAGAATTGGCTCCATAAATGGAGAATAAAAGTAAACGAACAAAAGTCCATACATACCACTTTTACTCTGCGCAGGAACACTTGTCCACCAATTAGCATTAATGGCCTTAGTACTCTCCAGCATACTTCCATCAAATACTTGGGAATCCATCTTGACCGCAGACTCACTTGGCAAACCCACATTGATTCTAAACTTACCCAAAGAAAACTTAAATCGCAACAAATCGTAACTCCAAACTTGGACTCGACTGCAAATTGCTTATATACAGGACTATAATTAAACCAATATACAGGGTGGCTGATGAATGACACTACATTAAGAAACTAAAATAACTTTTTGTTTAATTCATGTAAATTACTTTTTCTTTGTTCATTTGACAACCGATACATTTTTATTAAACCTTTTTAACGGGTTTAAAAATAAAAGAATTTAAATGACATGACGATAGCCGGTGACGTATGTGCAAAATTCATTATTCATTACATCCTGCAGAGTTGCAGTAAGAATTGTCTCAATTGTTGTTCGAATGCATTGCTTTAAATCATCCATTTTTATACCCTCCACCTCCAGGATGGGGGTATACTAACTTTGTCATTCCGTTTGTAACACCTTGAAATATCGACCTGAGACCTTATAAAGTATATATATTCTTGATCGTCATAAAATTCTAAGACGATCTAGCCATGTCCGTCCGTCCCTCTGTCCGTCTGTTGAAAGCACGCTAGCATCTAAACGAAAGGAGCTAGAACGTTCAAGTTTTCCATAAATGCGTCTTATAGTCGTAGATCGGTTGGGATTGAAATGGGGCGAAATCGGCCCAAAGGGAAAAACTTTTCCCTCACAAGGACTAAGAATACCCATAATAATCCCTAATATTTTAGAGCATTTAAGCATATATTTTCAATATGTCTGCTTGTACTTGCTTGATAATGGGTATGTGCATGCCCGCGGTAACAAAAACGTGCACCATAAAGTGATTCTTATTTGTAGGGGGTGAAATGGGGCAAAAAGGGATAAAATGGTACATATTAAACGACAACAGCTAGAAACACGAAATTCAGTGTGTATATTCCTCTAATGGAGTAGCTACATAATATAAAAATATTTTTCCAAATTAGTACTTTTAAGGGAATGGGAATAAAGGGATAAAAATGGTACCAACCAAACGGCTGCCCCTAGAATAATCAAATTCGATGTATACATTCCTCTGATTGCATAGACATCTAAAATACACGGATTTTTCAAAATTCGTACTTTTTGGGGTTAAAATGAAAAAAGGGATAAAAATAGTACCAATCAAATGACCGCAGCTAGAGTCATGAAATTTGAAGTATACATTCCTCTGACTGTGTAGACACGGAAAATAAAGGGATTTTTCGAAATTGGTACTTTTTGGGGTTAAAATGAAAAAAGGGATAAAAATAGTACCAATCAAATGACCGCAGCTAGAGTCATGGAATTCGGTGTATACATTCCTTTGGCTACGTAGACATGGAAAATAAAAGTTTTTTTCCAAATTCTTACTTTCAAGGGTACAGAGGGATAAAAATAGTACTAACTAAACGACTACAGCTAGAATGATGAAAATCTAATTGGGTAGAAACTTCAAATAAAGAGATTTTAGATAGTCGTACTCTTAAGGGGGTAAAAATGGTACCAACCAAATGGCCGCAGCTGGAATCATGGAATTCCTCTGACTGCATAAACACGCAAAATAAAAAGTTTTTTTTTTTCAAATTTTTGCTTTTTCTTTTACGGCAAAAATTGGTTGAATCATGATAATGGATTTTCAAAATTTAGACTTTTGTAATTAAAATAGAAGGGAAATACAACCAACTGTAGCACCCACTATCTACCAATATTTATGGTATTTAAGCTTTTTGAAAATATATATAGAAGAATATTTATTTTTTGAATTGGCGTATTGGTAGCCTTGCCTTATAGGCGTGGTTTGAAAAAATTAAAATATTATATTTATTTATAAAATTATTTTTTTAATTTTTGTATTTGTTTTGATTTGGCTATATAAAAAAATTTTATTTTATATTACTGCAGTTCTACGAAAATGGACATCCTCTGTGGAATGCAATCAATGGTGGAGGGTATATAAAGTTCGGCCCCGCCGAACTTAACTCCGTTTTTACTTGTTTTGATTTGGTTTGTAAACTTCCAGATGAAATAACCCCACAAGAAAAAGATAGGTGCAGTGAGGTCACGAGACTTTGGGGGCCAACGAAATGTCGAGTGTCTAGAAATCACCGTCTTGGGGAACTTTCGCAGCAATTCTCTGTCATAGCAGGACCTGGCTATGTGACAAAGTCGCATCATCCTGTTGAAACCACACAGTGTTGAAAGGGATTCACTTTCGATGCAGTTCTGCAAAGAATAAGTCCTTTAAAAACAGCATTAAGTAGCATGGTAGCATTGTTCATCAGCCACCCTGTAGATGTATGGCATTCAGCTCTGGGGAACTGCTTCAAATTCGAACATTGATAAAATACAAAGCATACAGAACAAAATCCTGAGATAGATTACAAACGCACCATGGTACTTAAAAAACTCAAATATACATTGTGATTTAAACAAGCCAACCGTTAATGAAGGAATTATTCTAAACTGTAGAAACTACCTCAACAACCTACCTACACATCCAAATCCATTGGCAAGGGACCTAAGAAGTTATGCGGCCATAACCGCCCGAAGAAACGAGATACTGTCGACATGATTCACTAAGAAACATACGTATATTCATATATGTTATTGTAAGCTGTGGCAAGCAATAATAAAATATTTGTTAGTTGTTTAAGATCTGTACACTTATTGATAGTTTCATTTTGTGAAAGATACAATAATTAAATAAAGATTGAATACAAAAAAAAAACTTTTATCTCGCAAAGAAAATTAAATACTTTTTGAAATACATGTAAGACATGTTAATAAAAGATCCACTGTCGTAGAACTACTGAAACGATGGACAAGATGTCTTTCAGTTATGAATTAATATGCTTGACCAGTCTTCTTGTATTTCCCTAGAAAGACCATTCAACCCTTTACCATACCATCCTCCATTCCCATTTCCTCCTGGCGCAATATGGTTGCTGTCGTTCATTTTCTATTCTAGTATATATGTGTATAATTTTTCTCCCTTCAACCAAATGTTGTTACAATTTATCAGCAAATAATTTTTCAGCAGTTTTGTTTTAAACATGTTGTTGCCACTCAAAGCAAAAACATCGCCACGCATAACAACATTTTTTAGGTGCGAATGGTGGTGTGTGTTTTTTTTTTGGTTTACATCTCGGTTCTCGTTCAACATACATCAGCACACGCTTCCATGTTGTTGTTTAAGTTAACAACTATAGCAACAAAAACAAAAAAAAAACAATCACTAAATAAAACTACAACAGAAATTTTGTGATTTAATCCGCTTACAGCTATAAGAGATAAGCTTTGTGAAAATAATGCATGAAACCATTATGGTAAATGTTATTTTAACGTTAAATATACATTTATATATCAAAATATAAAATATACCAAAACAAAAATACAGAGCAATGTATTGAAAAGAAATTAAATTGAACATATATTCGAGTAGTCTATAAACAAATGAAAAATCATACAAACGGAATGATACATTACAAATATCACGTGTCTCGTGGAGAAGGGTGCACATTAGAGCGTACCAGGTTACAAGTAAAAAAAAAAAGTTCGCCGTACACCTTCGAATATGAAGTTTTGTTGAAAGGTAGTTTCAAAAAATTTTTTTTATTTTTTTATGCCGAAAGTAGGGGTCGCGCTTTTACATTTTTCTATATAACTTCTGCATTTATAAACTGACTAGCAGTACCCGCTGCTTCGCACGCGAAAAAGCAAGTTATTTGTCAATTTTATCCGTCTCTGTTTTTGGATAGTATTTATTTAATTTTCTTTTGGTGGATATATTCCTTGTTGTCCCGTATCCCCCTTTTAACTACAAATTTTGAAATATCCGTAACGTAATTAAAGGATTGTACAACATGTTTATCCCTTTTCGTCCCGCTCGCTTTTCACGATTCTAGCTGTAATACTTTAGTTGGTACCATTTTTATCCCTTTTTGTCCCGCTCTTCGCTTTAAAGTACAAATTTCAAAAAATCCAATTTTACTTCGTTTCTATATGGCCAGAGGAATTTACATACCAAATTTCACGATTCTAGCTGTAATACTTTAGTTGGTACCATTTTTACCCCTTTTTGTCCCGCTCGCCCCTTAAAAGTACAAATTTCGAAAAATCCAATTTTACTTCGTTTTTATATGGTCAGAGGAATGTACATACCAAATTTCACGATTCTAACTGTAATACCAATACCATTTTTATCCCTTTTTATTCCGCTCGCACTTTAAAAGTACAAATTTCGAAAAATCCAATTTTACTTCGTTTCTATATGGCCAGAGGAATTTACATACCAATTTTCACGATTCTAGCTGTAATACTTTAGTTGGTACCATTTTTATCCCTTTTTGTCCCGCTCGTCCCTTAAAAGTACAAATTTCAAAAAATCCAATTTTACTTCGTTTCTATATGGTCAGAGGAATTTACATACCAAATTTCGCGATTCGAGCTGTAATATTTTAGTTGGTACCATTTTTATCCCTTTTTGTCCCGCTCTTCCCTTAAAAGTACAAATTTCGAAAAATCCAATTTTACTTCGTTTCTATATGGTCAGAGGAATTTACATATCAAATTTCACGATTCTAGCTGTAATACATTAGTTGGTACCATTTTTACCCCAATCTTCCCTTAAAAGTACAAATTTCGAAAAAATCCAATTTTACTTCGTTTCTATATGGTCAGAGGAATTTACATACCAAATTTCGCGATTCGAGCTGTAATATTTTAGTTGGTACCATTTTTACCCCAATCTTCCCTTAAAAGTACAAATTTCGAAAAAATCCAATTTTACTTCGTTTCTATATGGTCAGAGGAATTTACATACCAAATTTCACTATTCTGGCTGTAATACTTTAGATGGTACCATTTTTATCCCTTTTTGTCCCTCTCTTCCCTTTAAAGTACAAATTTCGAAAAAATCCAATTTTACTTCGTTTCTATATGGCCAGAGGAATTTACATACCAAATTTCACGATTCTAGCTGCAATACTTTAGTTGGTACCATTTTTATCCCTTTTTGTCCCTCCCTTCCCTTAAAAGTACAAATTTCGAATAAATCAAATTTTACTTCGATTCTATATGGTCAGAGGAATTCACATACCAAATTTCACGTTTCTAGCTGTAATACTTTAGTTGGTACCATTTTTATCCCTTTTTGTCCCGCTCGGCCCTTAAAAGTACAAATTTCTAAAAATCCCTATTTGTAGCTCGTCTGCATGGTCATTGCAAGGAACTCACCGAATTTCATGTTAATAGCTACTGCCGTTTAGTCAGGACGAAGGTTCGATGTTTATCCCTTTTTGGGCCATTTTATCCCCTAAAAGTACGAATTTCGTAAAACCCTTTCTTAGTCGACGTCTACGTCATATTTGGGAACTACCCTGAAAATTTCATGACCCTGGCTTCAGCCGTTTGGTCTGTGGGCTGGTCAATGATAAGTCAGTCAGTCAGTCAGTCAGTCAGTCAGTCAGTCAGTCAGTAACGCAACTCTTTTATACAGGGTGATTTTTTAAGAGCTTGATAACTTTTTTTTTTAAAAAAACGCATAAAATTTGCAAAATCTCAACGGTTCTTTATTTGAAACGTTAGATTGGTCCATGACATTTACTTTTTGAAGATAATTTCATTTAAATGTTGACCGCGGCTGCGTCTTAGGTGGTCCATTCGGAAAGTCCAATTTTGGGCAACTTTTTCGAGCATTTCGGCCGGAATAGCCCGAATTTCTTCGGAAATGTTGTCTTCCAAAGCTGGAATAGTTGCTGGCTTATTTAGACTTATTTAGACTTGACGTAGCCCCACAAAAAATAGTCTAAAGGCGTCAAATCGCATGATCTTGGTGGCCAACTTACCGGTCCATTTCTTGAGATGAATTGTTCTCCGAAGTTTTCCCTCAAAATGGCCATAGAATCGCGAGCTGTGTGGCATGTAGCGCCATCTTGTTGAAACCACATGTCAACCAAGTTCAGTTCTTCCATTTTTGGCAACAAAAAGTTTGTTAGCATCGAACGATAGCGATCGCCATTCACCGTAACGTTGCGTCCAACAGCATCTTTGAAAAAATACGGTCCAATGATTCCACCAGCGTACAAACCACACCAAACAGTGCATTTTTCGGGATGCATGGGCAGTTCTTGAACGGCTTCTGGTTGCTCTTCACTCCAAATGCGGCAATTTTGTTTATTTACGTAGCCATTCAACCAGAAATGAGCCTCATCGCTGAACAAAATTTGTCGATAAAAAATTTCGAACCGAACACTGATTTTGGTAATAAAATTCAATGATTTGCAAGCGTTGCTCGTTAGTAAGTCTATTCATGATGAAATGTCAAAGCATACTGAGCATCTTTCTCTTTGACACCATGTCTGAAATCCCACGTGATCTGTCAAATACTAATGCATGAAAATCCTAACCTCAAAAAAATCACTCTTTATATATAGATTTTAAGGTTTGATACATCGATGTTTTTGTCTCGACGAGGCCGATTTTTTTGAAAATCGACATACTTCCTTAGGAAGAGTTTCATGATTTTATGCGAGCTTTAATTTTCTGATATTAGAGTGGTACATTAGGGTAGTAGCAACTGAGATATGATGGGTAAGTACCAGAAGGGGGTGCTTGAGCTCAATGACTTCAAAGACAAAAAAATCGGCCTCGTCGAGACAAAAACATCGATGTATCACACTTTAAAATCCGTTTATAAATGCAGAAATTATATAGAAAAATGTAAAAGCGCGACCCCTACGTTCGGCATAAAAAAATAAAAAAATTTTTTTGAAACTACCTTTCAATAATACTTCATATTCGAAGGTGTACGGCGAACTTTTTTTTTTTGAGGTACGCCCTAGTGCACATGCGTCGGAACAACTTTCTACGCTAGACAAATTGTTAAACTTGTATTGAACACACAAACAATCAATACAGAAGACATTCTGACTCGGTCTTTGAAAAATTAAAATACAAGGAATTCGTAATTGAAAAGATGACAGTTGAAATTGATTTTTATACCCTCCAGCTCCAGGAAGGGATAAAAATAAACTATAACAAAACTTTTTTCCAAATTCGTACTTTTACAGGGTAAAGTGTGATTCGGAGGTTGTGAAAATTGGGATCTTCTCCAATGAATTTAACATAGAGGGATGTCCTTTATTTTGAAAGACGTAAAAGTTAATTTTAACTTGTGGCAAATGATCTCATTATCTTCCATTTCTATTTTAAAAAATCCGCCGCTACCCCTAGACGGAGTCTAGAGGAGACAATTTATAAATACAATACAAATTTGGATTTTTTAATTTTTTATTTGAGCAAGTGTTGCTGCTTCGTACGGAGTACACAAAACTACTACTCATTTGACAACCATAACAAAAACGATACCGCCATCTATCGGATTTATCATTATATAGTTTATAGCATTGCCATAAATTGATCAGATGAGATCGATCTGCAACAGCTAGAATTGACAATGAGAAAAAAACTTAACAAAAATTATTTTTTTTGAACTGGCTCAAGACCATTTTGCATCTTTATTTTATAGAATGCAAATTTATTTACAAATGGCCTGGTGACATTATTATATTATTACTTGGCTGCACACTACCATTATGATTTCGAATTTTTAAAAATTTGCTCTGTGGGCGGATGGGGCGTGGCAATAGTGTTTTGAGAGCTAGAAGGCAGAAAATTGGTACATATATATTACTGACCACGAGAATGATAAATATGATGCCGAAATTTGGATTTTCATTTTGTGGGCGGAGTTGGCGTGGCAAAAGTGTTTTTGAGAGCTAGATGACTGAAAATTACTACATATATATTACTGATCACGAGAATGATAAATATGATACCGAAATTTGGATTTTCGTTTTGTGGGCGGAGTGGGCGTGGCAAGTAGTGTTATTTAAGCTAGAAGGCTGAAAAATTGAATGTATATATTACTGACCAGGAGAAAGATCAAGTTGATGCCGAAATTTGGATTTTCGTTTCGTGGGCGGTGGAAGCATGGCAAAAGTGTTTTTGGCAGCTAGAAGGCTGAAAATTGGTACATATATACTACTGACCACGAGAAAGATCAATTTGATGCCGAAATTTGGATTTTCCTTTTGTGGGCGGATTGGTCGTGGCAATAGTGTTCTTTGAGCTAGAAGGCTGAAAATTGGAATGTATATATTACTGATCACGAGAAAGATCAATTTAATGCCGAAATTTGAATTTACGTTTCGTGGGCTTTGGGGCGTGGCAAAAGTGTGTTGGAGAGCTAGAAGGCTGAAAATTGGTACATATATACACTGACCACGAGAATGATAAATATGATGCCGAAATTTGGATTTTCGCTTTGTGGGCGGCAAAAGTGTTTTTGAGAGGTAGTAGGCTGAAAATTGGTACATATATATTATTGACCACGAGAAAGATAAATATGATGCCGAAATTAGGATTTTCGTTTCGTGGGCGTGGCAAAAGTGTTTTGGAGAGCTAGAAGGCTGAAAATTGGTACATATATATATTACTGACCACGATAATGATAAATATGGAGCCGAAATTTGGATTTTCGCTTTGTGGGCGGAGTGGGCGTGGAAAAAGTGTTTTTGAGAGGTAGTAGGCTGAAAATTGGTACATATATATTACTGACCACAATAAATATCAATTTGATGCCACGAGAAAGATAAATATAAAAATAAATATTTGGATTTTCGTTTCGTGGGCGGTGGAAGCATGGCAAAAGAGTTTTTGAGAGGTAGTAGGCTGAAAATTGGCACATATATATTACTGACCACGGGAAAAAAGTGGAAAAAAGTGTTCTTAGCTAGAAGGCTGAAAATTGGAACGTATATATTACAAACAACGATAATATCAATATGATAAGATCAATATGAAACCTGATTTTAATTTTACCATTTGTTTTTTATTTTGCCTGGAGAAGCGGGCGGGGTTCAGCTAGTAAAATTATAAAATTGTTAAACAAAATTTATTTAATTATAATGTATGTATTTATAAAAACAATAATAAAATACATCTCTGTGACCCCATGTGAAAAATTCGTTCCCATTCCATTCCCATTTGAGAAAATGTTACGGGATATGAAAAATATTATTATGTTTTTGGAACTTGCTCAACTGCGGGAAATATACAAATTGGGACGTGAATAAAGTGTATTTCTTGCGGAACTTTTCTGGGTAATGAAGCACAAAACCTGATTCGCTTTAAAATATCTGTTATTATTAAAGCTTAGTTGGTACTATTTGTATCCCCTTTTTCCATTTGAACCCGAAAAAGTACGAGTTTCGAAAAATCATTTTATTTTACGTGTCTACGCAATCAGAGGAATGTCTACACCGAATTTCATTATTCTAGGTGCAGCCGTTTAGTTGGTACCATTTTTATCCCTCTATTCCCATTTTATCCCTTAAAAGTACGAATTTAGAAAAAAATACTTTTATATTATGTATCTACTCTATTAGAGGTATGTACACTAGAGCGTACCAGGTTACAAGTAAAAAAAAAAAAGTTCGCCGTACACCTTCGAATATGAAGTATTATTGAAAGGTAGTTTCAAAAAAATTTTTTTTATTTTTTTATGCCGAACGTAGGGGTCGCGCTTTTACATTTTTCTATATAACTTCTGCATTTATAAACGGATTTTAAAGTGTGATACATCGATGTTTTTGTCCGATTTTTTTGTCTTTGAAGTCATTGAGCTCAAACATGATTCATGATTTTATGCGAGCTTTAATTTTCGATTATTAGAGTGGTACATTAGGGTAGTAGCAACTGAGAAATGATGGGTAAGTACCAGAAGGGGGTGCTTGAGCTCAATGACTTCAAAGACAAAAAAATCGGCCTCGTCGAGACAAAAACATCGATGTATCACACTTTAAAATCCGTTTATAAATACAAGTTATATAGAAAAATGTAAAAGCGCGACCCCTACGTTCGGCATAAAAAAATAAAAATTTTTTTTTTGAAACTACCTTTCAATAATACTTCATATTCGAAGGTGTACGGCGAACTTTTTTTTTGAGGTACGCCCTAATGTACACGCCAAATTTCATGTTTCTATCTGTTGTCGTTTGATAGGTACTATTTTTATCCCTTTTCATCCCATTTCGCCCCCCCCCCCCCCCTACAAATAAAAAACACTCTATGGTGCCCTTTTATGCTATAAAGGGCATGCGCATTGCAAATATTAAGTAAATACAAGCTAATGATAATGTTCAAAAAAACAGGCTGAAATACTCTAAATAATAGGGGTATTTTCAGTCCTTGTGAGGGAAAAAATTTTCCCTCTGGGCCGATTCCGCCCACTTTCAATCCCAGCTGATCTACAACCATAAGACACATTTAGGATACATTAGAACCTCCTAGCTCCTTTCGTTCGGCCGCTATCATACTTTCAATAGACAGACAGACGGACATGGCTATATCGTCTTAGAATTTTACCACTACGATGAATATTTCAAGTTGTTACAAACGGAATGACAAAGTGAATATACCCCCATCCTGGAGATGGAGGGTATAAAAGAAAACAAAATTCTTATACAAAATCATTTCAAATATTTTTTATCAATATTTTTTTGTGAAAAGTTCTTAAAAACAAATACATTTAAAAAAGGATATCCAATACGGACCATTATTGAAGAAGTTATAAGCAAAAAAATGTTTTCCACTTTGATGCTGATGATTTGATTTCATTGCAGATCTTATTTTGAGTGGTAGCCCCTATTTATATTTGGCTTCGCCAAGTATGTGATGGCCTGTTTCCCTTTGGGATTCAACTCTATGACAGTTTCGGTGATATCACCATCATCAGGATTCCTTAGCGTACGATCAATCCATTTTCATTTTCTTCTCATAAGTTCTGTTTTTTCGGGTCAGTTTTGTTCTTCGCCAAAATGTTTGCTTTTTTTTTTTTTTTAATTCTTCAAATGGACATTCTGCGCGATCACTTCTTATCGCTGTGTAATATAACGCAGAAACAATGTGAATTGCTCATCAAAATCGTGTAATTTGATCCCATCAGACTTTTATTTTGTGAAGTTTGCTGAAGACTTTGGTTTGTGACAATAAATCAAAATCGGCCGAGAGAAACAGCATAATTTTCCACCGGAGACTCCTTGGTGTTGGTGGAGGACCTAACCTAATGCCCCTTCTACTGCTACCTTTTAACAACATACTCTCAATTACCACCGCCTTTTGTCCCACTGTACACTTTGCCAAACCAAACAATTCAAATCTAAACTATGGCAAAAGTAAAACTAAACTCTGTAATTTAAATTTGGAACATTTTTATCTTAATTTCCATTGCATTCCGTTCAGTTCAGCCGTTTGTAGTTGATTCCTTTTTTGTTTTGCACTCACTTAATACCCCATATATCAGTTAGTTTTAAATGTTAACGTTATGTTTCTATACGTTTCGTTCTTTTTCATTCCATTTCCCCCGTTCGTCCGTCCGTCCGTCCTGTAGCTGTAGATGGGAAAACAAGAGCGAACTCTAATTGAAATAAGTTTCAGTGCAAACATCCGGCTAAACGTAAATGCACTTAAAAGCTCTGAATTGCGTGAGCGCCAACAGTAAAAATGTTATTAAAAACCCGGAGGAACTGCAACACGGCAAAGAAGAATTTACAGGAATTGTAAAAACAAATATTGTTACGTTACCGGACGGTATGGGATGGAATGGGACGGGACGGCCATTGTTTAGCTGCCGTTCACGGGCATATTCATTACCCGGGCTTTTTATGCTCGCCAACGTAGTGTAATTTTTTTTACAAAGCACCCGGCCCCGGTGAACAATGCCGTGGTCATGTATTAGAAATATAAATGTGGGGAATGTGTTAGTGTTTCCATATGAACGAATGCACGGTAGTTGCTCGTATCAGCAACCCCTTTCATTTGTAGTGAAAACCCCCGCCCGTCTAGCCAGGTACCACTGTCAATGTGCATTCTATGCAAATGACTCTATTGTTAGGCATTTTTCATGCAGTTAAATCGAAATTTAATGTTGAACATAAAAGCGGCTAAATATGCCTAAAAGTATGCCATGAATTTGCCAGAGTTTTATAAGCCTTCAGCTTATGCCAGTACTTATTGTTGGTGTTCTGTTTGTAATACAATTTCATTATTTGAAACCTTTCTCGTTTCTTATTCTCATCGTCACTCTAAATCTCCACCTTCCTTCAGGAATCATTTATCCTTGGCATTGTCATTATGAGCTTATCGCTCGTAAGTTCTTCAACGATGGTTATCAGGAACCAAAATAAAAAAACAACAACATTGTAATAATATGGCGATTTATCCATCAAAACTGTCACAATTTCGACCACAATGAATTTGTTACATGCTGAAATTTAAACCTTTCAAAACTAACGATAACGAATGAAAAATGGGAAGTATACCACATCATAAAAGCCAACCTCGAGGAGTTACAGATTTTAACAAATGCAAAAGTAAAAAAAAGTGAACAGCGTGTATCGCTGCGTCACAGTATGTAGTGCATCATCTAGAAACCCCAGATTTGACTACGGGTAAGATAATCAGACATCATGCTTTTTTATTATATCTGAATATAAAGCTCTCAAATTCAAAATATGACTGACTAATTCAGATCGGTGCATAGACTTAGGAATTATAATCTTACACTTTAGCTATACGATGAGTTGAGGATATTTAAATAAAGCACTATGAAGGTGAGGGAGAATTCATTACAACTTTCATGTGCATATAAAGCAGAATTTTTCAAAATTTATTTTTTTACCTTAATAATCTAAATATTATGGGGTATTTTCAGTCCTTGTTAGGGTAATTTCTTTCCCTCTGGGCCGATTTCGCCCACTTTCAATCCCAACAGATCTGCAAGCACATTTGTGGAATATTTGAACCTCCTAGCTCTTTTCGTTCGGAAGCTAGCGTGTTTTCAACAGACAGACGGACATTGCTAAATCGTCTTAGAATTTTACCAGGATACAGAATATATAAACTTATATTACAAACGGAAAGACAAAGTGAATAACCCCATTCTGGAGGTGGAGAGTATAAAAACATGTCCACTGATGTAACTTTAAGGCGAATAGTTGCAAAGTCTATTTTATAAACCAACTAGAATAGGGGAAACGACTTGTCGATTTATTAATTTGTGAAGAACGCACTGGAGAAATAATATCTGAACATAGTGTGGATGGCGATAACCACCACCGATGAATAATAAGAATTTAATAAGGTGCATCTAATCTTCGACAATACTGAAAAAATAAAGATGCAAAATGGTCCTGAGCCAGGCCAATATCCCAGATCAATAGGAAAAATATTTATCAATGCATAATTGTGATTTCGATAGCAAGTAACACTTGCAGCCAATTATTAAATCAATTAAACGTACTAATTAGTAACAATATAATCATTCAAAGCATCATCAAAAGCTCTTCATAAGTTATAAAAACTAAACACGTTTAAAGTCTATTCATATTTGTTGCATTAACTATTGCTGAAATGTTTTTTGTGTAAAAAGAAATATAGAAAACAATATTGCAAAACCATTAATTACCTTCTTGTGGTGTCACCTCATGTAATACCCTCCACTAGGGTATTATGTCTTTGCACATTTGTTGGTAAACCCAAAATGAAGCCCGATGAACCCATTATTATACCGATCGACTTGGAATGTTTTTTATATTTTTGTACAGCCTTTTGGAAATATAAGTCCGATAACACACGCTTAAAAGTTCTTTTGATTGCTATAAAATCTGCGAATTCCACTTTCATATAGAAACAGTGGTTTAGGATCAGTCTCTAAAGAATTGAGAAGAAACGTTTTTATTTATTTATTTTTTTTTGCTGGCATGAAACATACAATAAAACATCGAAGAGGAAAATCGGAAACAAAATATTTTTTAATTTTACATTCTAATATTGAAACAAAGTAAGAGATCTGTGGATAAGTGTAGAAGTTATTACACACTTTTTATATTTTTTTAAATCATACTTTTTTTGTTTAAATGACACCAAAACCCATTTACCAATTAGATAACAAAATATATTGTTTTATTTTATAGTACATGGCATCTTAGCGAAGAAAAAAATTGACAAAGAAAAGTACAAAGAACGACACATGGTTTTTTAAAATTCCGTTATTTCCACAATAAGGGCCACAACATCTACATTTATCCATAGATTCAAATAGACCTTTCTTTGGTAAAATCTAAGATAAATATTTTTTTTTTCAAAATTTTAAATCAGTTTTTCGCTATTTAACCAAAAAATTTAAAAATCATAATTTTATTCAAAAATTCTTGACGGCCACATTTATCCATAGATCTCTGTATGTAACAGAAATTGTTCTATTAAGAAATACAACAAAATATTTTTTTAAATTTTTTTTTCAAATATTTCGAGACTGTTCCTAAGCTACTGTTTCTAAGTGAAAGTGAAATTGAACACTTGTATACATTTTAAATACCTTTAATTGAAAATAAAAGCGGGTGTTATCGGAAATTTTTTTTCCAAAACCATGGTCCAAATATTAATGATACCTCCACGAAAATTTGAATTTTAGTTTTTATACCATACACAACAGCGTATAATGTCTTTGTGCATTTGTTTGTAACACCCAAAAGTAGGCGAGATCGTTTATTATACCGATCGACATAGAATCACTTTTTAAATCGATTTAGCCATGTCCGTCTGTCTGTCCATCTATTCCGGTAATCACGATACAGATCGCAATTATGTCCGATTCTAGCGAAACTTGACACAAACAATTTTTGCATGTCAAGGACGAACGCTATTTAATTTAAAGCAAATCGGTTCAGATTTAAATATAGCCCCCGTACAAATTTTGCTCCCGATTTGACTTTTCCTGCTCTAAAAGCCACATAATTTAAGCGATTTTGATAAAATTTTGCACAACACCTTATATCTAAGTTAGAAACATCCGTTTTGAAAATGGGTCAAATCGGTTCATTTGACATTTTCCCTTCTACAAAATGTGACAAATAGGTTCAGATATTGACATAGCT